>VZTR01028888.1:5640-91855 GCA_013400775.1 Chaetops frenatus | reverse complement strand
AGGCCCCGCTCCCCGGGGATGCCGAGCGGCCGGGCCGGGCTGGAGGAGGGGGCGGCGGCGGCGCAGGTGTCGGGGGCGGCCGATCATTGTCACTGCGTGGGCACCCCCCTCCGGCTCTAATGCAGGGGCTGTGCTGGGGCCGCGGCGAGGGGGGCCCCTGGGGAAGCCCGGGGGTCGCGGAGGAGCCCCGCGGGCGCTGGGCCGCTCCGGCCGCCTTTGTTGTGGCTGGGGCGGGCGGATTTCCCGCGGGAGCCCTGGCGGGGGGCGGGAGGGGCCCGCTGGCCCTGGCCCCGGCCCTGGGGAGGCCTGCAGGGAATGTTGGGGATCGCCCCGGGCCGCCGCGGGCACTGGGCGGCTCGCAGGCGGTGGGTCGGGTCGGCTTTTCCCTCGCGTTTTATTTTGATTTTTCATGCGGGTACTAATTTTGGCGGCAGCCTCGAGCTGTCGACCCCGCGGTGCGCTAGGGACATTGAAGTTACAGAACCCGACAGGTTTGTCCCTGGTGCGTCCCCGGGGGCAGGGGGGGTTGTGGCTCCCGGAGGGTTTGGGAACATGGTGTTGGGGAGATTTGCGGGGTTGTTGAAGTACCTGCTCCTTGTCTTGAGCGTGGTTTTCGCCCTGCAGCTCTGGGAGGTGGTCCACGCTAATGGAGAGGTTTGCACAGAGACCAGTCAGTAGTGCTGGATGCTGAAACCCTGTGTGATGTTCACCTTGAAAGACTAGGACTATGATTTCTAGCTATGCCCATGTGTGCTTGCATAGGGAAACATTTATTGGAGAAGTGCAGAGTACTAAATGTATTTATTTTGACCTATAGTTTCATGAATGATCTAACTGAAATTTTTTGCCTAACTGGAGTAACTTTCAAGATTTCAGTGTAGACCTGTGAGTCTTGGCTTTTATTTAATGACTGAATTTTGGTTTGTTGGTAGTGCAGGTTTGTGACAAGGTCCATGCGTGTCCACATATTGGACCATGAAATTTTATTATGAAAAACAAGTGGTGAGTTTCCTGTTAAGAAAAGTAAATTTTGCATGATGTAGCAAACAGAAGTTATTTTTCTCCAACAAAGCTGTGTTGTTCCCTGATGCCTGTGCATGCCTCTGTGCCCAGTTATGGCTGTACAGCTGTAGGATGTTCCTGAGCTCACAGTCTCCTATGGATCCAGTCAGGCTCTGCAGAGAGCCAGCTTGATTGCATCCTTAGCACATTTTGGTGACAAGCTAGCAGTATCTTGAAGTAGGCTATGTGAGCAAACTGTACAGTCTATGTGAACTGACATTTCTGCAGTATCTCACTCATCCTGTGCAATCTTGGTAGACATACAGGAGTTGAAAATACGAACTTAGCTGCTGTGGGAACTGCTCAGTGGCAGTAATCCAGCCAAGTCCCTTTCTTTGCTTTTAGGTTATAGGCAGGCAGGCATTGTGTCCTGGAAGTGTGTCCATGTTAACGTGGCATTGTGCCTTTGCTCCATGCCCCTGGTCAAGAAGTGCTGGCAATTTAACTTTGGCTGCATGTTTGGACTGTGAGTGGGAGTCTCCTCACTATGTGGTGTGGGTCTGTTGAGCTCAATTGGAGCCAGCTCTGGAATACTCAACACTTTTGATAACAAGGTGTTTTGGGTAAAAAAATCCCTCAAATACCAGTCTGGAGGATGGTGAATGGTATTCTTCAGTTTGGTATGTGTTTGTTAGGAACTGGACACGTTTGCTTTTCTCGTTGGGCAATTTCAGGCTGCTAGACTTGGAATAAAAATGTAGTTTGTTTTGGGTTTTGTGGTTATATTGCATGTCTTAGCCAGCCGATTATCTAATTGAAGCAAGTTAAGCACAGTGCTGATGAGACTTAATATCTTCAGCACCCACTTAAAAATGTATTACAACATTTTTATATCAAGGTCTAAGTAAGGGTTGGTGCGTCCAGTCAATTGTTTATTTCCAGTTCAGTACGTTGAGATCAGCTACTTGATAGTACTGATACCACACAGTACTATGGGAAAAGAACACTTATCTTTTTCCTTCAAAATGGTAACAGAAAGATGCTAAGTAAAAAATAATTATAGTTCTTGATATTTCCAACCTTGAAATAACAAGTTATCTTGTTGCATTTTGGTACAGGAGTGGTGTGAGAAGGTGAACTGACAGCCATATGTGTGGCTATGAAAACCTCATATTTATTAAAGCTCTGGTTTAGTGGAGCTAAACTATCAGAAGTGTGCGAGGTGAGCAGGTCTTCAGGATGTATTGATGTGTGCTGCTATTGGAGGAATTCAGCAGTGTGTTTCACATCCACCAACCTTGCATGAACTAATTCATAGTTTTCTGTGAGTGTTCTGCAAGTGTTCTGTGGGATTTTTAGCATTCAGGAAACTTCAGTGGTGCTTTATGTGCAGGGAATTGGGGTGAGTGTGGGCAGATGTTCTGCTTGCCCTTTGAAAAGCTCAGGACTGTCACGAGATTGTTTGGAAACTTTGGTGTTGGAACATGGTGTTTCACTTCCCAAATGTTGATATTTACTGTTTTGTGGTGGGGTTCTGGGCATTCACTTGGGTTTCTGAAGATGTGCTAACCTGAAGGATGTAAACAGAAGGCAGTGATTCCCTCTCAGGTGGTTAAATTGCCAAAAGACAAATCCCTTCATGTTAATTAGAAGTTTTGTTCATGTTTGTAAGTGATTTCAAGTCCTTATTGCAAAAGAGTGGAAATACTGTTTCAGCAGTGGCCTTTGACTTGCAGGACTTCCTGCCGTGAGGAAGTTTTGTGTCATTTGTCCAAAATAAACAAATTTTGAAGAGTGCAGATAAAGTATGCTGTGAGAAACCATACATCTAAGTCACAATTTACCCCCTATTGCTTACTTGCTTTTCTGATAATTAGGGCCATGGAAGCCTATTCTTATGATATGTTACTAGAATGTAACTTGCATTTCGTAGTGGGAAATAGAATTTTCTGTTGGTCCACAGTACAATTTCTGGGTATGTGTGTAGGTGGAAAACAAATTATTTCTTCATGCCTCTAATACAGAAGCTTTTAACTTCACTGGTTTCCTTCTTGATTCTTTTTTGATGCTGGTGATGTTGCTGGCTGCAATAGTGCACTATTCAAAATGTCCAAGTTATGACAAATACTTTACAGTATTAGAGTTTTTGAGGTATTTGGAATGCTGATTGTTTTAGAAAGCACTTTTCTGGTTGCTTATCTGTCCTAAGTGACCAACAGCTCAAGTCTTTAAGCCTTTATGCACTCTTTAGTGTTGAAGGACCAAGGTGCGCAGATGTAAGATTGTCACATCTCCTGGAACGCCTCTCTTTAACTTTGTAATTTGGTTTACAGTTTTCATTTTGTAATAACAGGAGCTATACAAGAGTGAAACTGTTTATCTTCCATTGGAGACTTTGCATCCTGCTGCTGGGCTGTTCATTCCTTGTCCAGGCTGGGGAGGAGAAAACAGGACACAATTTTAAGGTGTTTTAAGCCGCTGTCCCACAGACAGTGTAGAAAGTGTTGCCTGCTGGCATAATGTAACATTTTAACTGAAGTCCTTGGTGGGGAGGTGAGAGCAGTTTCTTGGCTCAGGTGAGAGCACTGCAAGTTTGCAAAACTGAGTATTCATCAGTGGTGATCCAGCCTTGAGAGCATCTGTTTGGCAAGCAACCTGTGTTTGATGAGGCAGTAGTTCAGGCTTTGGCTTTTTGGTCCCATCCCCTGTTCTTCTGGATATTACAGGTACATGTGTACAGCACCTTCCTGGTACAAACAGGGACTTGGTGACTGCTCTGAGGACTGGATGGCAACCTCTTGCTGAAGAGGCCATGCCACAGTCTCAGGTGCTGGTGTCACTGTTGGGGGAACTTCCTTACACCTGCTAGGAGCTCTTGGCTGGTATGGAGGCTTTCAAAACAAGTGTGACGTGCAGCTTTTCCCAGTCCAAAGAAGGAAGAATAGGTCTTGGTCCTTTTCTATTTGCTTTGCTCTAAGTATGCAGGAGAGATTTTTTTTTTTCCTTTAAGTATTTTGTGAGTGAAGATGACCTACATCTTTTGTTTTTCCCATGAACAGCTCTGGGGCAAAATTTTCTGGTTTTCGTTCTGTGTAGAAATGTGCAATTGACATAATTTTTGACAATTGTGCTGATATCTTTGAAATTTTGAATGACAGAAGGGAATATTTTTGGCTTTTTTTTATGGTGTAATTTTTTCTTATTTTTTTTCTCCCTACCTGTTGAGCAAGGTTGTGATAGTGGAAGTAAAATGGTCTGTATTGAGATTTGAGGGTGAGGGGGGAGAAGTTTGATGTATCTTTGGAATTACTTTATTCCAGTGAGAGCTACATGCCATCTTTCGGGATCTTTCTCATTTGAGGGAAGAGGGTTTTGACTGCTTTGTGGTTTTGGTGTTTCATCACTACCCTGTGACGGATTTCTGCCTGTCTTAAGCATGTGACTTGTAATGCTTCTCACATATCATAGAGTAGGAACAGATTTGCAGAACTTGCACATGTAAAAAAAATACCTTCTGAAATTTCAAATGCAGTAGGAACAGTGCTGTGCTAGGGAGGAGGGAATTGGGTGGGAGCAATAAAAAATAAGGGATCTTGAATGGTATGAAGGCAGGTGGCTTCTTATTTCTGGGTAACTTTTAAGAAATGTCCGTGAAAGATGGGCGCATCTGAATTATAACAATCAGATATGCATTAATAGAATGTTTAAGTCTTACACCTTTGCAAATATTGTTATTTCCATGTCATGCATTTTTATTACAATATGAGGTGAAAAAAGCTTTGATCAGGTCTGCTTACTTAATGTACAGCCAATAATAAATTTGAGAACACTTGGAAGAAATGGGTTTTCCAGGTGGCTTATTTCATCCCTTTCTCTCTTGCGCTACAGTAAATTTTTGTTGCACTGGAAACATGTAAGAGATAAATTTCTGCTTTCTCAGGCTGGGTGGATATTCATCAGTTACATGGGTAACTTAAGCTTCTTTTTCCAATTCTAAGACATCTACCTTAGAAAAGTCAGACCCTTTTAACTATCAAGCTTGTCCTTCTAGTGAATCATCCATTTTCTTACTAATGGCCATGACAGTTTTGCTTCTGAATGTGCATTTGAGGATTTGTAGTGAAGGATTTCATAGATAAGGGGGAGTTAGCAAAATTGTTCCTTATCTTAACCCAGCTATATCAAATAAGCAAATGGGAAAAAAATCCCAAACCTTCAGAGCTGACAATTTGGTAGTGCTAAGATAGACACATGGCTAGAAGGAGAAGATACTCCTACATGTTCTTAGGTGTTTTGGTTTTTTGGGGGGGTCTTTCAGTTTTGGAATGTGATGACTTCGGTGAGAATGTGGATCAGTAGCTCTTGAGAAAAATGTACATCTGTCTTTCTGTTTCACTGCAGCTTTTGTCAGAGTTATCACCATGCATTGGGTATGAGAGAGTTGCTCTACCTAGTGCAGCTTTTCACAGTATCATTCTGCCAGGTGGAATGTGGGTGCAAGTGAACCACGTTTTATGTTCTTATATTACCAGATGATTTATTATTTTCAAATGAAGACATGGCAAGAATCTCAGTGTTGTCCCAAGCAGTTTTGATTTGATTTGTGTGAAGTAATAGGTAATGGGATGTTGCTTCAGAAAGTTGAATGCATTTGAATGCCATGGTAATAAATAGTGTTGCTTCTTACTCCTGGTTCTTGCTGAGAACCAAAATCTGAACTCACAGATTGGCTATAACAGGAAGAGGGGTTTTGTACAGCAGGAGCTTCCTAAAGTTTGTGTTTGGTTATTTGGCACTGTAAGCATATCCTTTTTTGTTGTTGTTGTTGTTTAATTTGAGATAAGGGGAATAGAAGGAGAAGTTGCAGGGCTAGGCAAATACTTAGGGTATCCAGGAGGTATGTTGTTTAAAGGATACAGAGAAATAAAATATGCCAAAATAACAACTTGGCTTGGTAATAAAACTTTCTAAAGACTTTTCAAGTGCTTGGATGTTGGACAATCCCAAAAGAGAGAAAGACTGTTCAGAATGCCTTAGGTAAATATCCCTGAAAAGGTTAATCAGATATAAGTGCACTTGGCATAATAAGCCTCAGCTTTTGTTTGAGGTTTATTAGACTGGTAGGGAGTATTGGCCTGTGGGTTGTTCACAGTAGGAGAGCTGTTCTAGGGGAAGCTTATTTTTGTAATATGGAGGCATCAGTGGCAGTACCAGTTCACATAATTCCTGCAGCCAAAGAGTGCAGAGCAGGCGGCGAGCAATGCTTGGAAGTGAGCTCAGAAATGATACTTAACTTTTGAAGGGAAAAACTCAAAAAACCAAACTAAAATGCACCCTCAAAAAAACCCAACAAAAAACCCTAAAACAACAAAAAATCAAACTGAGCAGTTGCCTGAAGACAACCAAAGGAGTAATGGCAACCAAGAGACAGCAATTCACCACCCTGATAGCAGAGTGCCATTGATGGTCTGAGGATTTGGCTCTGCATTTGTATGCTTGCCAAGGCCTGTTTACTTCTAATGTGGTTTTATGGAGGTCCTTGGGTCTTCAAGTGAGAGCCAGGGATGAGATTGAGGCCTTGGTTTGTATTTGCATGAGTGCATAAAGTACAGAACGTATCACATGGCAGAATGACAGATAAAACAGCTAAGGAGTGCATTTCTTAATGTAAAAGTTGAGCTATTTGATGTTGTCAGAGTTGTGGTGTAGGCCTCAGTAGTGAGATTGGCTCAGATTATGGCTTTTAAAGCATTGAAAGCACCAACGAAATTGATTTCTTTTTTGGTTTTGAGCCTTGAGCATGCAATTGTTAATTTTTTCCCACAACTGTGAGGGTTACAACATCTTTGTAATCTTCACGTGGCAAAATGCTCTGGGCTGGGGTGCCACAGGTATGATGAGATTGAGAAAGCTGTGATCAGAGCTGGTAATATTCTTGTCATCACCAGTTTTCTATCTGATAAAGTGACTGAAAAGTAGTGAAATTTATTTTATTTTGGAGTTTCTTTACACTTGCAGAAGAAAGGATGCCTCTCTGAATAGGCAGAAGTAAACGTTCTTTATGATTTTATAAGCAGTCATGTGGAATAGGCATAGAAGCGGTTTTGGTATTGCATCACAAGTTAAATACTAATACTTGAGTCAGCAGTTGAGCAGTGAGCCACAGCACAAATGTAAAAACAAAGTCTCTATGGATATGATCTAAGAGAATGCTAATTTCCTTGTTAATTAGGTTTGCAAAAGTTTCTTTTTAACAGTTCTGAGCAGTGAGCCTAAGCTAGTGATGAATACTTAATTTAGGTTTTGAGTGGGTCATGAAGTAACCAGGGAGTATCTTTTCAAGCTTTTCATTATGAAAGTGTATAAAGGCACCACAGCAACATGTCTTACTTTGACTGTAGCAATTTCTGGAGACAGAAATATTTTGCTTTCGTTTATTTCCAGCAACATAGCCATGTTCCCAGCAGTGTTGGATCAGGATAGGGGAGACCATGGCTTCCTTGCTCTCTGTTGAAAGCCCTTGCAGTTTGACTGGTGATGTTTTTGTACAGACAGGACTCTGGATGTGCTGTATAAGTGGCAGGATTGGGGTTTTTTTTAATTAACATGTACAGTGTCAGGGTTTATCCCCAGCCAGCAACCAAGCCCCATGTAGCCACTCACTCCCTCCCCCCACACCAGGAAAGGGGAGGGAATCAGAAGGCTAACAGCTGGAAAACCCCTGGGCTGAGATAAAGACAGTTTAACAGGGAAAGCAAAACCCACACACACAAGCAAAGTGAAACAAGGAAGGAATTCCCTGCTTTCTCATGGGCAGGCAGGTGTTCAGCCATTTCCAGGAGAGCAGGGCCCCATCATGGGTGACAGTGACTTGGGAAGACAAACACCACCACTCCAAATGTGCTCCCTTTCCTTCTTCTTCCCCTCACTTTATATCCAGACCATGATGTCCCATGGTCTGGAATATCCCTTTGGTCAGCTGGGGTCACCTGTCCTGGCTGTGTCTCCTCCCACCCTCCCAGGCACCCTCAGCTTCCTCCCCACTGTGGCAGCAAGAAAAGCAGAGAAGGCCTTGGCTCTGTGTAAGCCCTGCTCAGCAATAACAAAAACATCTCTGTGTTATCAGCCCTGAGTTCAGCACAAATCCAAATCACACCCCCATAGAGCCACTGTGAATAAAATTAACTCTGCCCCAGCCAAAATCAGGGCATAGAGTTTGCTGGTGTGAATTGGGATAGCCTACTGATCAGTTAAAGCCTTGAAGTTATAACCTGTTTTTATTTCAGTAAAGCACATATGTGTATATTATATGCTTCAAATACAGATGATGATATGAATGTTTAGGTTTTGGGGGGGTTTTTGTGTTTGGTTGTGGTTTTTTTTTTTCTCTCCTTTGTAATAAAAGGAAGCAGAGGAGGTGTGTGTGCTGCAAATAATGTACTTGGAAAAATCTTTTTGGTCTAGCTATGTGTCTTTCCACTGTGATTTTTCTTTATAGACAGAGATCAATACAGTTGATGTTTTTCTGAAGTAGCTCAGATTGAGTAGAAAATATATGAAGGTGAGGGTTTAGGTCCCTCTGGCACAGACAAAATAAATTTAAAGGATGAAAACTCTCCTCCTCTTTCCTGTCTGTCCTCTTTTCCATCATCCTTTGCAGGATGAAGTTGAACTTGCCACCTGAGTAAGGATGAACATTTCAAATGAAAACATAGTAGCACAAAGTATAAGAATAAGCTTATTTAAATAGTTTAGGAAAAGAAAATGATACCATCATTAGTAGATGTTCATATTGTGTGCAATTCAGCTTAGAATTGTCTTGTTGTGTTAAGCTGAGGTGGAAATCCCTAGACCTGCTTGTTGCCTGCCTTTGTAATATTCCTTTTGAGTAGGAAAGTGGAGGACTTCAAGCACTGGAGGGTCGTAGTAAATTGAAATACATTTTCTTGACTTGAGTTCAACAAACTGACAGCTGCTGTCTCTGAATACTCATCTTTATTATGTGATGTGAGGAAGGACTCATCTTAAAATTTAAGTTCACCTGCAAAAGTTTGAACACACCAGACAAATTTTGTTTGGAAGGGACATCTGTAATTGTGCTTGAAGCAGGAGGTGGAGAGCATGGTGTTTAGAGGCCTGACTTTTTACAGAAAGGGGTTAAGAGTATGGGACAAGCTTTTTGTATGCCTTAAAGAGCAAATGAAATCATGGAAATCTTTTGTGTCCACTGTGAAGCCTGGTGGAGATAGGCAGAGAGTGATTTTTTTTCTCTTTTTTCATGTGATACTGAATATAGTAAGATAATTTTTAATGTGGTAGGCTGTGAAAGTACTGGGTATTTTACTGCAACTGCTTTTTTTTTTTTTTTTTCCCCTCCACTATTGGGCTTATAACTAGTCTGTTGCTCAGACTTGTGTGTTCACTCTTGGAGTGGTGGGCACCAGTGCTGTGCCAGCAGCTGTGAGGTCCCAGCAGTGGCTGAGGGAAACCTTATTGGAAAGTTAGCACAGCTTGCAGAGGGCTATTACCTCTACCCAGGAGAAAGCAAGCTGCTTTTTGTGAATTTAAACAAACTAACTATAAACAAGTGCCCTTTGACTCTCTTATTTGGCTTAGGGTGAATGTTCAAGGAAATGAGCCTGCACTTAATCAGGTGGAGGATAGGAGTTTGACCAGGAGCACCCTGACTTGACTGAAAATTTACCGTTAACTTGGAATGTGGAAAGAACATTGGTCAGAAATAATACTTTCTTGGTAAAGCATTAAATAAGGTTGGACAGAAAGTCTCTGACCATCCCATGTTTTTGAAATAATCGCACTGTTTGGGGTTCATGAATGGTCTTGATATTTAAAGAAGAAAAGTAGGTGCATTGTGTTGCATTTTCTTACTAGAAAGACTATGAAGACTCCTTGAGTAGTTTTCTCTATAAATGTTTCTGGAAGATAGCTCTGTCTGTGTGAATGGAAATGGAGGCCTGATGAAGACTTGCATTTTTTCTATGTTATTTTCTCTTTAGTTCAATCATTGCTGTTATTGTTTAGTCTTGACAAGAAGTATTGATCTGCAGGTGTCTTGAATTTTGTAGAATTCTTTTCACCCTCTTTTTAATTACTGCTTACATGGCGATGTGCAGTTTGCCAGTTAACAATCAAAAATCTACCAATAAAAAGTAAAACCAGCAAAATAGATCCCTTTCTCTCTGCCCTGAGTTTCTTCATTAATAACATATAAGTAGGAGAATAAAAAACCTAGTCTGGCAAACAAGACATGAGGATTTTGTTTTGACCAATTCACTGTGACTCTTAGTGTTTGGGTTAAAAATAAGTTTTGCATTGCCCTCCAGCTCTCTCCTTAGGTCTTGTTAGAATAATGCTTAGGTTGAGCTGTGTGGAGTGTATGTGCTTACAGATATTGCATTAGTACTGTTACTTATTCCTCTCTTGCAGAAAGAAAGTGGTGTTCTTGCCCTCCTTTTCTTTTTTTCATTGCCGTGCTTAAGTATTTTATGTTAGTTTATACCATTGGAAATGAGTACTCCTGAGATGGGACTCCTCTTAAGACCTCCCAGAGAATGTGGAACAGGTCTGGGAGGAGGATGGCAAAACTTCATCATGAGCTGATGGCTTGTATTACTGTCTCAAAATTTATACCTCTTAATAGGTTACTTTTATTTTCTGCTGTTTGTTTTGAAATGCCATGCTGATTCATCTTGAAGAATAGCTAGCCCAGTCTAAATTAATTTTTATTTCATTAAAAAGGCATGGAAAAAGAGGAGGAGAGGAAGAGAACACTGAGAACACTATTGCTCTGGCACTGAGAACATGGGCGTGCCAGAGCAATATCTGAAAAACATATGTACTGGAGCAGTATAATTACAGTGCCTGACATCTTTTTAGTCTATGTGGTGTCCTTTCTTAGTTAAAAACAACTGCCTTTTGAAGAATCTGGTGCTTCAGTGATGATGATCAACTTTGCTTGACTGATGTTTTTTTGCAGTAAGAAATGATTATCCACGTAAGCAGTGCTGCTTTGTCTGCAACATACTTTATTTGAATGGAGGTGTCTCTTCTAAAAAGATGTTCTGTGTAATTAATGGCTGGTAGTTAAGGGGGAATCTTACATGGTTAATAATCTATTCTCCTGGCCAATTACCCCTTCTAAAGGGTTTTATTTTCATACTGAAGGTGAGTTTGCTCACCTTTCAGTATGTGTTGTAATGCCATTATCTGCTTGGTCCAAGAGCCCTGAGCTGTGTAAATACGATCTGCATGCAGAGATGACAACCCAGGCTCTTTTTAACTTTATCTTGACCTTCAATAATAAATTTAGCTTTCAGTAATAAAATATATTTAAGTGTTTGGTAGTCATTATTTGTATTCTAGTTGCTCTCTTGAGCTATAAGAAGGCTGACCTTTAGATGTCTCAGAGTAGTCTGTTGGCATGCTGGTTTATGGAGTAATATTTCTTGCCTGCTTTGAAACCCTGCCCTCCTTCCCCAATTCAGGGATGCTTCCTGCTGCATCCAAGGGTCATATAACTTATGTTGCCATGGGCTTGTTGGTTCTTTTGGGATTTGTGTTCTGTGTGTTCAGATCCCTTCTTCCCACTCTGGTTTCTAGCACTTGGAGGTACTAAAATGGGTGTCATTGGGAGGTGCCCTGTCTGCAAAGAGATACAAATAATTGGTTCGTAATTACCACCTACTCCCCCAGTGTGCTCATCCAGGTGTATGAATTACTGGCTTCTATTTCTTGTATTAGCTGGTGTACCTTTAATGTGATTAAAGGGAGGTTGCTGAGCTGAAGGTATCAGTTTAATGATGCTGAGCAGCACGTGCCAGCTCTGGTAGTGAATGGGTATATTCATATGAAGATACCATGCTTATCTCAAAATGATTAATGTGGGTGAGATAACAAATATAAATGTCTTTGAGGAAGATGTCTGGCAAATCTGAGCTAATATAGCTTGTCCAAATAACATTATCGAAGTCACAATTCAGTCTCAAAATGGTAGAAATTTCATTACTCGACCCAGTAGGTGAGGGCTTGGAAGGAGTTGGGGTTTTGTGTCTGTCTGTTTGGTTTGTGGGCTTTTGGTGTTACTTTGGTGTGTGTTTTTTGTCGTGCTGTGTTTTGTTTTGTTGCTATCAATGTGTATTTTTTTTGTTTTAATTTCCCCTCAATCGTTTAAGCACATCATATGATTTCCGAATGTAAGGTCCTCCCAGTACTAAACCAGTTTGTTTCTTTTTGGCTTCCAGTGTGCTGGTTGTATTGTAAACAGGGCAGGGAGAGGGAAGTGGAGACAAAGCAGTGCCATTTGTGACATGGTAGTTCTTGGAAGACAGTTTCTCTTCTGAACTATATAGATCTGCAAGCGCAAGAAAATTGTGTTGCAATCATCATGCAAGACTCTTTTCCTCATCATCTTTCAGTTTAGGAAATAGCACTAGTCAGTCTCACTTGGACATAGGCAGAGATTTGTCCCTGTTTTTTAATTGGATGAGAAGGTTTGGTAAATTTAAGAGGGCATAATTCTTTTGTACCTGTGACACTGTTTACTCTTCAGTCACCTTGAGTGTTTATTTGTGCTCTTTGTTGCTTTCCTCCTTGGTGTCACTGGTTAGTGACACCATGTTACCAGTCCCTCTTGGGCACCTCTTGCTGGAGGGTGGAGTTCTCTCTTTGGGCTGATACAGGAGGAGGTGTTCTCTGAATGTGCTTTATATTATCAATGTGGCTATAGTTTTTTCAGCCACTTCCAAGTGGAATGCTGACAGGTCTGGACAGGCAGATGGAAGGGATGTGTCAGCTTGCCACAAGTAAGGGAGCCCAGCTTAGTGACCCATCTCTGTTTCACTGTTAGTGTTTCTCTTGCAGTGTTTGTTCTTGTAAGTCTGGCATGTAAGTGCTCGTGTTGCTCCTGGGAGTGCTTTAAATGAAACAAATGCATTAATTCCTCTTCCTGGCTTGGTGGTGTTGTTGTGGGTGTTTTTTTAATTATTTTTTTTTTTTTAATATTTTGCTTATGAAAAAAATGCTGCTTATGAGAGCAAATAAAGGAGAGTTGTGTGTGTGTGTCTGTGCTGGTTTGTCAGAGCATTCATTTATCCATTCTGCTGGCTTGAGGGATTTTTTGGAGTTTTTTTTTGTGCAACGTAATCTCAATTGCATGCTGTTCCTGATCTACCCCTGAAAGAAAATGATGCTTTATGGACTTTCTGGAGGTCTGTTCCTGATCCAGTCTGCTGGGCTTCTGTTTTAAAACAAATGCTTTGGATTCATTACAAAATATTGCTTGGAAAAAGATTGCTACAGAGAATTCCTCCAGTGTCCTCCTGGAAATGCATCAGAGCAGGGGAGAAATCACAGATAACAATATGGGCCTGATGCACTTGGACCCATCTCAGAATTTGCTCCTCCTCCCTTTTTATTTTTTTTTTTAAAATATGGAGATCTTATTAATTATCATTAAAAATCAAAGGGAGAATACACTGAAGACTAAATAGATTTTTTTTCCCCTCTTAATTGCTTCTAGTAATTCTAGTTCATCTAAATCCAGGATATCAGTGATGTTCTAAATATTATTGCTTTTTTTAGACAAATCATTTGCCATTATTTTTATTTCAGCGTATACATGCACAGGTAATTTGGGATCAGCATAATTGTTTCTGATTCATAGAATCTGGAATCGCTCCCTTTTGTCCATAGGATTGGTGATCAGTGAGTTAACTTTAGTTGTATGCAAGATATATAAATCCTAAATCCTAATTTTGTTTCTTTGTGTTCATTTCTTGTTGACTGGGATGATGTAAGGATGAAGTTTTGTGGTTTTTTCTTTTGCTGGGCAGGAGAGTCGTCAAGACTTGACAGGTTTAGGAAGTGGTATGTTCTTGTTTGCTTTTTTTTTTTTTTTTTAGGCCAAAACATAGTAAGCTTTGGGATTTCCTAGATTATGCTATTGACAAAGCAGGCAAAAGCCTTTTAATGATTTAAACAGAAAAACAAATGACAATTATTTTCATTATTTTATGCTATTGTTGCCTTCATTTTTTTGACCTCTTCCCAAACTAAGCAGGAATAATCAGATTTGAACCATCTGCATTTAAGCTTCTTGTGGTTTAAGTAAATAGATTTTCTGTGTCCACAGAATTGCAGTCTGTCTTCCATTTTGCATCTCCTGCATTTCTTCTGGATATGTCTCCTTTTTTCCTCCTGCATCCAGAACTTGCCTGCTCAATTTTGTATTTTTTTTCCAAGTCACTGGTAATTGCCTGTTGAGTTTATTCCTCTTTCTTTCTAGTTTGCTCTTTTCTCTCTTCCTCCTTTGATGAAAGAGATAGATTTAATGTAATGGGGAAGATTTTTCAGGACCCAGAATGAGCCTCAATTATATTTGCAAAGCCTGAAGACAAATTACCTGGATGTAAAAAGCCTGGAGTCTTAGGAGGGCTTCTGCAGTGAGTCTGAGTTAGTTGTCTGTCCATTCTTCATTGGAAAAGAGATCATTATAGACTTAAGTATCTGATGGTGGATAGTGGGTGATTAAGTTAAGAGAAACTGCTCATCAGCTGAGCTGCACAGAGGATGGAATTCACCTCTTGCAAGTGTGTGCACCCAGCTGTCCAAAATCAAGATAGAGTGTGGGATGTGCTTATAGCCTTGGGAGGAAATAATTGCCTTTTGCAGGTACTTAATTCCCATTACCTTAGGTGTTGGTTTGAAGATCATACTTTCAGAGAGCTGTTCAGTCGGAAATTATCAACTCTACAGCAACCCTAGCCACCTAAAAAGTGAGTCTTTTGAGTCAGTTGTCTTTTTGATGTGTGAGTTTACTAATAAGACACATTTTTATGTAAACCATTTCTGATCAAAGTGGGTAGCAGAGTGAGGAGCATTGGAAGCTTAGCTGTGAGCTTTACTACTTGTTGAGTTTTTAGCATTGAGGTATCTGTCTTATAAGTAAATTTTTTACAGTGCCAGATTTTTCTTGTTGGAGTCCTGGAGCACTTCATGTTTGTGTTTTTTTTTCCTCCTGTGCCTTCCTTGGCACCAAGTCCAAAAGGAATGGGAGGGTGGTGGGATTTTCCTTTCTTTCTTCCTTTCTTTTCCACGAGGAAGGGCATTGCACTCTTTATCCACAATAGCTGTTCCAGTTGCACTTGGATTAGTGTACAGTAGTGTCTTGATAGTTGCCTTGTGTTGCTTTACTCTGAGCAGGTAAAATGGCTCCCCTGAGCCCTGAACATGAGAATTGTTCAAAGCATTTGCCAGAGCCAGGAGGGGAGTGAGGGAACTGCTGATCAAGTTGGTGTAAGGGGTGCTTGTTGCAGAACAGGTCATTAATCAAAACTCTGAGTTGTTGTAGGAGCATTAGGAGAGGTAAGTGGCTTACTTACTTCAGAACTGAGACATTATGGATAAAGCTATGCTGCTTTGTAGCATATTCACAATAAGGGGCTTTAAGGATTGAATTATTGCCATCTGCAGCAATTCCTGATATGAAGAAGGAAAAAAAAAAAAAGAGTAAGGAAGGTGGAGTTGGAATGTGCTGCTCTCCTATTAAGGTGATTGCTAATGGAATGCTGCTGTGCCCTGGCCACTGCTTCTAGAGTTGTAACTGGTCAAGACAATCTGCTGGGTGTAGTGAGGCTGGTGTGGCAGAAGAGCAGCTGCTGCATTTTCCTGAGGCAGGTTCAGTGCTGGTGAGCTAAGCAGAGAGGAGTGGGCCTTTCTCGAATTGCTGGTCACTCAATATCTTGTGTATACAGAATCAGCACGTGGCCAGCATATTCCTTTGTGCAGGTTTTCAGGTTAGCAGCTTCTCTCTTTCCCTTCACTAGGAATGGTGCCATTCTCATTCTGTCTGCTTATCCAGGAGCTGATAGGCTGGAGTGGAGGCGAGGGCAAAACAGGATACGTCTCCCTTCCTTCTGAAATTGGTCTGTGCTTCCACTGCAATACAGAGCCTGGTATTTCTGTTAATCCTCTGTTAATTCCTACAGTTGTTTCTGGAAGTGGTGTGTGCTGAGCACAAGAGATGATGTTGTAAGGGTGGGTTGCAGAGTGAATGTTTGTTCTGTCTTTGCACAGCCACTGAATTTTGCAGTGTTCTAGGTGCTAGCTAGAAAATAACAACGGGACATAAAGTGTCAAGATGGCCATCTTAGTGTCATCATTGTGGGTTCTTAAATTCTTTTTCTGAAATGCCACAAACCTCTGAATGTTATCTGGATGGCTTTCAGAGATTGGCAGCAATGGCACGTACTTCCACATCCAAAGAAATTCAGGAATATTGCTGCATCATGTCTTTGCTGATTCTGCAATGCAGTAGCTTTGGGCTGTGAGCCCAAATTTGTGGTGAAGATATAAAACTTCTGACCCAGAGGTAAGAAGAACCAAATGGACAAGACTTAGAGCAGAAGAGAGGTATCACAGGGAAATGTAAATTTTAGATGAGGAGATAGAGTTTTTGTTCTTTTGGCCCAAGTCCTTGAGAGAGCTATAATTAGGCTAGAATTATCTTTATGGATTCAGTGCTGGCAAACTCAAATTCAACTGCCTCTTAATTAGCTTGCAGTATCTTTGTGGTCTTTCACTCTTGAATCAAACCTCATTTTCACTGCCTCAGTGTCAGGTCTGCACAATACATGACCACTCAGGAAAACCTATGTGATCATAGGTTTTTGTCATTCCTCATAGGTTGATTTGTCTTCATTTGTCTTATAACTGCTGCGTTGGTTGTCCTGTAAGCATCTGCAGAATATCCAGTTAGACAGTTAGAATTGTGTTGGTGCCTGAGATATTTTTGTAGTTTATGACTTTGGTTCAAATGTCATGACAGCCGCAGAATTCATAAAGTTCTACAGCAGCAAAAGAGGTCACATGTCATGCAAGTTGGCCTTAGGGACAGCTTTCTCCCATGCAAACATGTCTTCTGAGAGCAGGGCTGGAAAAGCCAGGTGGTAAATTCTTGTGGCTTGGCACTGGCTTTAGGACATGTTGCTTTTAGGGGAAATAGATGTTTTTAGCAAGGGTCAACACAGAATTCGATGTTTAATGTTTCAGTAAGCTAAAAAGTAATGTTTGAAGCTACAGAGCTCCTTCTCTTTAGTCGGACTTAACGTGGTATTTCATTTATTAGCTTCTGTGCCCTAAAAAGACTTTTGTTGCTTATTTGTTTTCTTAATGATGAGAAGGGCAGACATTGTATAACTTCTCAGGCAGCAGTGATTATGCAACTGATCCTGTTATTGTGGAGCCAAAGTCCTTCCTAGTCCCTGAGCACCAGCTGCTTNTTTCCCATGTTGCTGTTTCCTTTTCTTTTCAATGCCAATGAGACAGTGGCTTGTTTGGGTTCATTCTTCAATTCACTATTCTGCAAAATTGCTCTGCCCTTGTACATCACAGGAAGTACGAAATGTATAGGGAAATAAAATAGCTTGATACTTTATGGGCATATAAGAAAAGGCATTTGCTTGTATCTAAATGAAATATTGCAGATGGCCTTTGTTGGAGTTAAGGTCAAAAGTTACAAGTTCGTGTTCTCATGATTTTAGAAACATGTAAATAACTGGTGTTTGTTTAGTTTGTTGGGTTTTTTTATCCTTCCTTCAAAGGGTGGGCCTGAGAGAAATTTTAATTCTCCCCTCTGGCCTTGCCCTGGGAGCACCAAATAAAATACACTACTCCTGTGTATAAGATGAGGTAGTTGTAAATCTCATGCTTTTACAGCCAAGTGATCTCACTGCAGTATAATAAAGGCAGTTAATATATTGTAAAAATGCTTGCCCTATTTCACACTTCATTTTCAGTTCCCAGTTTCATGTCATGTCATTTCCATTTCGTGTTACATGGCTTCCTGTGAGCGTAAGTGACCAAGGCAGGCTGTTTTCATCCTTGATAAAACATTTAGGGATGGGAGAAGAAATGGTAGACTTACAGTCTACAGTGCTGTTCCATTCTTACAGATGAACTGAGTATACCATCTACAAGTCCCAGCAAAGGAGAAATAATAGTTGATCTGTGATACCACACTGTTTGCTGCACTGCTTGTTGCCATGTCAGGTGTGATCTGTATCAGTCATAAATAGGCTCTAGTGCTTAGTGTCCTATATCAGGAAATAGATTGGGGTTAAAGGTTTAAGGTCCTTTTTTAGTTTGTTAGTCTTATGCTAAAGATATATAGGGAGTGCAGAGGTGGTATTTTCTTGCTCACAGTGTCTGTATTGCAGATCGGGTATTGGAGAGGTGGCAAAGTGCCGTCATTTGTAGGAAATTGGGATCCTTTCTTCTGGGCTATTTTTGTTGGAATTTCTTCCCCTTTGGTGGCAGTCTGCCCCTGTACGCTTTTGACAGACCAGGCACACAGAAGATACTGGATGGATGCATTTATACTTCAATCTTGTCTACTCATACCTCTCCCCTCCAATTTCTCATGACAGAGACATTGAGTTCTGGCTTTGAAGAGGCTGTATGCTGTAGCCACATTTATTACACACTTACTTGATTATTTCCATTGTTAGTGAAGATTCTGCTAGAATTCTTACCTCAGCCTTGCAGTTCTGGCACTGTGAATACCATAATGTTGTACTTTATCAGAGCACCTGGCACTGAGGAAACTTAGAAAGTAATGATGAGAAGGGAAGGGTTGTAAAGATTTTTCTGGAAAAATAGATAAAACAAACTAAAGCTTGATATCTTGGCTAATTCTTTGTCAGCACAAAGTGGGAATGCTGTAGTCGAATGCAGAGTTCACAAAAACTGTGCTTTTGTAAGGTAGAAAACTTGATTGGGAATTTTGAAATTGCTTTTCACACCTTAGTGAAATATTCTGTGGTCCTAATAGCTGTGTGTTCCTGGAGTATTTATTGTTTGCCTCCATGTCTCTGCTTTATATATGTGGTTTTTCCAGCTGATTCATCAAGGGTTTAAGTGATATGATCCTTGAGCAGCATTTAACCACTGTTCAGCTGTTTTAATGAATATGTGGATAAATTAGTGTGTGACTGGATGACAAGATCTGGTGTAGACTGGTAACTTAAAAGACTTTCTTACTATTGTTTTCAAAAATAGTCAGCAGTTGAGTTAGGAATTGAACAATTTAGGAGGAAGATGTTTCTTTGGTACTTTGGAGAAAAGATTTTTTGTTTGTTGTTTTTGTTTTTAAATCTGGTGGTTTCTTTTCCGTGTTGCGATTGTCTAAATTTCCCCTTAGGGCAGTGTTGAGTTTGGTTATCGGAGTTTCTATTCCGTTGAAGGCAATGAGAAATGATAATTCTACACATATTTCTATTGGATTGCAGGTGAGGGTTGGTACCGATTTACAGTGGTGTTAGGGGCACACTGGAAATGAACAGCAGCTCAAGTTCAGTAATATTCTTGAAGAATTTCTTTTTTAGTCTGTATTCTTTCCTACTAAGTGCTGTTTAGATTTTCTAATTATCTACTAAGGACATATTACTGAAATGTTAATTCTCTTAAAAGAGATATCAGATTAATCTGTCCATTGTTTACTTTTACTCTTTACAAGAGGTAAATCTCAATTGTGTTACCTGGTAAGGAGAGACATGAGAAGAATTTTGATCTAGAGTGGTACTTGATCACACTATTTGAAGACTGTTTCCATTCTAAATCTAAATTGAGAAGAGAACAGAGGTGGTAACTTTTCACTGGAAATACAGCAAAAAGTTTCTTTAGGGAGACCAATTCAGG
Organism: Chaetops frenatus; assembly: GCA_013400775.1. Taxonomy (NCBI): domain Eukaryota; kingdom Metazoa; phylum Chordata; class Aves; order Passeriformes; family Picathartidae; genus Chaetops; species Chaetops frenatus. The sequence goes on along the minus strand of VZTR01028888.1, from coordinate 72,139 downwards.
CAATAACAAACTCCAACCTGACATCTCCTGGCAGACTTTGGTTGCAATATGAGAATCGGTCTTGTTTGGACATTGAAAAGCATTAAAATCTAGTATCTTATCTTAGTTAAGCTTTTTTTTCAAAGTGGTGAAGCCTTAATAAACTAGGAAGGTGATGACCTCAATAAGCTTAATGACTTGTCTTATACAAGAGAATTATATATGGTGCCTCCTGGATCTGTGATATCTTGAGCTGTTTCATCAAATCTCAGTTTTTAAAGGTGTTTATTTTGACACCCTGCAGTGTTCAGCAGTGCTCCTTATTTTGTCAGAGCAAAACTAAATATTTCTGATTATGTCATGAAAAGCTCAACTCCTTGAAAATAACACTGTGTTAACTTTAGTTTGTTTTTCAATGACACGGACAGCAAGCCAAATGTGACTTTTTTTACAGAATGGGTAGGAATCACCAGTCATCAATTAGGGTTACCTGGTGTCATAAATTATATTTTTCAGAATAACTGTAAGGACACTTCTTTTCCACCGGAAAAATATATCCAAACACAAATAAATAATAGTTTAAATAGTGTTAACAGATAGCTTTCATACCTCGCCAGTTTTTAGCTTTTTTTAAAATCACTCATTTCTCATGTAGCAGAATAGTAGTGAAGCTTTATTATTGACTTGGTGGTTTGTTTCTTTTTTTCTCCATTATGGACATATTTTTCTGTTCACTTTGTTATGGCACACATAATTTTTGCCAGAATCATGCTTTTCTGGTTTACTTTAATAATTCTGGTGCAGACTTTTCAAATAGTTTTAACTTTTCAATGGGAAAAATAATTATGAACAACTTAGATTGCATTTAGTATAAGTAGTAGGATTTCCTTATTTGGAAAATACTCCAGGCAGGTAGTAGAGGAAAAAATTGTAAAAGAATGATATTGTTAGTAGCTCACAGGCAGAGAAACAGTAAGTTCTTCAAGTTATATTTGCAGCAAGTTGAGTAAGAATGTGTTAAGAGCAAGAAAGGACCAAGATGTATCATCAAATAGCTGTTAGAGTCCTCTTCCTAAATGTTGTCCCCTTTCCCTTCCTCAGCAAAAAACCCAAAATCAAGCCAAACCTCTTGCCCCCAAAAAAGGGTCAGACAAAAAACCAGATGAAAACAAAAACTTCATGCATACACAAACTCAGTAACTACAAATCTGTTAGAAATATTTACCAATGGAGATATTGTTCTGTGCTTGTGGATAACTGTGGAAGTCAAATTTCTGATCTGTTGATCTTTTCTCCTAAGAGGTTTCTTCATAACTGGTCATGCAGATCATGCAGATATTGAGGTTACTGGATGACTGAAGAGACATTGTAATTTCATATTGGCAAGTGACACTTCCTTAAGTCATCCAGTGTTTTTAACTTTTTTTTTCCCCCCCGTGTGTATTAAAATTTAGCCATTGAAAATGGTCTGGATCTGAAATTTGCATCCATGTGTTTTTACAGATTTTGCTGTGAATATTCACCCATGGCTTTTTATGTAAAGACATCACGTCTGAAGTCTTGGCAGGAAGCTTTTTGTGTGGAGTACATGCTTGGACAGAAAGAAGACATGGAAAACTAAATCTGTTATCTGCATTCTTACACTTTCAACTTCTTAGGATTGCTAGGCAATACATCATGCTATACTGTTACTTGGAGGATAAAAATGGGTATTACTCATCTGAATCTGATTTAAGTTAATAATGATCAGGAGTGGGTATTATGAGATCTTTATTGGCCTGTGATCTCCCTCAGGTATTTTTTCTCAGGAAAAAAAGGAAAAAGGAATGAAGGGATAGCCAAAGGAGACACTTTTGAGAAACAGACCGGCATGTTTCAGGTAGTGAGTGCTACTTTCTGAAAGAAGAGATAGAGATACATGGTCATAATTTTTGCAGATTATTTTAAGAGTGACTCCATTTAGGGACTTCTTTTTGGACTTGTTCTGCAGTACCTTAGTTTCCCTTTGGTTCAAGGAAAAAGAAAAGCCGATTAGCTTCGTTTCTGAAGTGCCAGTGATGAGCTGCACGGGGAGGTCTGACCCCTGTTTATGGGGAGGTGTCTGTTCAATTTGGGGGTCACTCAAATGAAAAGGGGACTTCTTTCTTTGGGCACTCTGATTTCACAGTGCAGACTGGAGCAGTTACTGGGATACTCAGTATCATTTTAGTCTCCTGATGTTTGTTGGGATTTTTAAATGTTTTATTTCTTACACTTGTATTAGCTGGGCAAGACCAGGAAAGTTTGATTCAAAATGAGATTCCTGGCAGCTGCCAAGAAGGCAGAATCCAAAGATGTGAGGACTTTGCAGGCAGTCTGCAGAACAAGCTCTCCCAGGAGCACTGTAAATGATTTTGGATGATATTCAGAATACCTGTCTTCTCTCAGGATGGTGGCCATAGTTCAGTGGATTTCTTTGTTTCCATGCAGTTACTAGAATAAGGCATCATCTCATTTACTATCAGATGCTGGTAAACTGTGCAGTAAAATTGGCATTTGTAGAAATTGTTGTCCTGATGTTCCTTTTCTAATATGCCTTGTTGCTGCATTTAAGTTAGAAATTGCACCTGGAGAGAGCTGTCCAAATACATACTAGCCATGCAAACTTGCAGAGTACAAACAACTGCTTATAGATGGGAGTTCAAGGAGCTGAATAAAAAGACTCTTCTGTGAGATGAGAATCAGAGTTCTGCAGCATTCTGCTGAGAGGTGAAGGCTGGCAGATTGCACCACAATCACTACAAAACTTTACAGCTGTACATGGGTCCTGGAAATGGAATCTGGGAGATTAAAATTAATGGAGTAGTGTGTGATAGAAAAAGTAAATCTTCATTATTAGGATTCATGTTTTTCATCAACTTTGACTTGTTCATTTGCAATGTTGAACAGAATCTTTAGGCTATTCATAAACACTTAAATACATAATGTTCTCTGTTGTTTTGGTGGACAGGCAACTTACTGCCTTAACTCTATGTGAGCTGGCAAAATTCTCTGTGAAAAAGAGATATGACCCACAAACCTTCTCAGAACAGTAACATTTAATTTAACAAGGAAACAATTTATTGAAGCACATGCCCTTCAAGGCTTGGAGTGGAAGGTCACTGACCAGAAAAGAGTTCTTGCAGAACAGAAATAGCTACCTGGAAACCCAGAAATGGAAGCTCCGCTGCAAATCTGTTTCTTCTGATCCCTGGATATACCTGGACACCAGCTGTGCAGCACACAGCCTGGGAACTCTGTGCTGAGCTCAGGGCAGGAGCACTGGTGGGGTGTGTGCAGCCTGGCTGGCCAGTTACCTGCAAGTCAGCTTCCTCTATGCCAGCTGCCCTAATTTTCCTTTCTCTCAACACGCTCTGAGCAAGTGGCCCAGTGCTGTGCATGCTGTGAGTGGCTCAGTGCTGTGTTTGAGGGTGAGGACACTGTTGAGGAGGTGCCTGTAGGCTAAAGCTGCTCTTCAGGAAGCACAGCTACAGCTCCCTTAGCTCCTGGACAATTTCTCCATGTCGCAGGTGGACAAAAGCAGAGATTCACAGATGCAAGAATTAACTTGATGCAAGACAGCTCTTGCCTTTATGAAAATGCTACCTGAAGTACAGCTCCAGTCAAATGGTTGTGTTGCTGTCAAAGGCAGTTCACCAGGACAGCTGCTTTTGGGTAGTACCCTAGTCTTGACTCCAGGTAGGGCCACCAGAATGTTGCTATGCCAAGATTCTCTCTGATCCTTGTTAAGGGAGGGTGGTTAGCACAGGCCAAAATGTTGCCCCTACACTGCAGGTGCTGGAGAAAAACTTGTCACAGGACTCATGTGCTGGACTGGGTAACTGGGAGAGCTCTGGAGGAACCTGCTTGGAACTTGTAGGGCTGGATGTGAGACAAATACAAAAGACTCTGCTAATCAGGAGGTCTTTATGCTTGGGGAGGGCCTGTCCTCTGCCCAGCATGTTCTATAGTCTGTCTGCTTTCTGTTCTTTTCCTTCTGTTTTTCATATACTGCAGACTTAATGACTGGTTTTCTGGCCCCCAAGTAAGATGCCTAGAGAGAAAATGATGTCCACTGCTGAAAGGTTACCTTCCCTGTTGTAAAGTGTCAGGATGGGCAGGAAGCTGAAGGCTGCAGAGTGAAAACAATCCATGCGCTTGGGAGGTTTGGGAAAGCAGGGCAGCAAGTCAGCTGACTTTGCATGTTAGATGTTAGAATGGGACACTGGGATTAAGACTTGCTCGGTACATGACAGTGGGGAAGAGAACCTCTCAAGGTCGCTCAGGCTGGGAGAAAGCTTGGCAGGGCTGTAGCCCAACCTCCTGCTCACAGCTGGACCAGCTCTCAGATGGGACCAAGTTGTACTGGGCTTGATCCTGTCATGTCTTGAAAATCTCCGAGTCTAGAGACAGCACAGCCTCTCTGGGCCCCATCCTGGTGCCTCGCTGTCCTCAGTGGGGGAATAAAGCTTCTCTTGTGTGCAGTCTGAACCTCTCTTGTATTAATTTATGTCTGTTGTCCCTTGTCCTCCCACCATGCAGCACTGTGAAAAGCCTGGCTTCATCTTTGGTTTGTCAATAGCCTGTGGCACCTTTTAATATAGGTCAGCCTTCAGTCCTTGTTAGGAAATTGTAACTTTGTGATTAATTGAAGTAAATAAAAATGCATATGAGCTTGGGATTAATGGCAGTGATATATTGATTACATTATGCAATATAACATCAGTGAGTGTAGCTATATTGAGCAAGCTACCATGTAGCTACTAATTGAGAGGGAAAAATCTTTATTTACTTTTGAGTGTACTGTTTGCAACAACTTATACACTTCTCTTTGTAAAAGAAATAAATAACCATACCCCCATCAGTGAGGGAATTGAATATAGTATTTCAAATTGTGTTTCAAGTTTCCAAATATCAAACTAGCTGATCTGTATGTAGAAATGCCAGAGCATCTGTCCTCCAGGCAGGTATTTGACTTTCGGATTTCAGAATTTTAGATACCTGTGATTTAGATAATCAGGGTTTGTATCCAAAGGGTTTCCATCCTGTGGAAAGCTAAAGAGTGAGCCAGGCATTAGCTTCCTGAAATAAATGGAGAACCCCTCTCTGTTATTCTGGTCTTTGTTTCCCATTTGATGAAGCAAAACGTTAGGTGTGTTCATGTAGGTTTATTTTATTTGTCCATAAATAAAATAATAGCTTGTATAAAAAATAGTCTCAATATTTCAGTGTGTACCTGACTGATATGATTAAGGGCCCTGTCCTTGGACATCTGATACGCTTATAAAGTATCTCTATGGTCACTAATCTGTATTTCAGAAGAGATGGCCACTGTAGAAATTTTGACTATCTTCTTGGAGATGCACAGGAATAAGATGGGAGGCACTGGACACAAAGCAGCATGAGGCCAGTCACAAGTAGGGCCAGTTACAAGTTTCCACCATGAAGGTAAACAGCACGGTTGGTTTCTCAAAGGGACAATGGGACTTCCACCCTCGGAGATGCTCAGAGCTCACCTGAGCAACTGACCTAAGCTGCCCCTGTGCTGGGCAAAGGTTGGGCCACACTGAGCTTCACTGAAGTCTTCCATCCTGTATCATTCTGCAACATGCAAACAACATCCAGTGTTTCAGTGACAGAGATCATAGTGCTATAACGTTAAGGCCCAGCTGCTTAATTTGAAAACCTCCATGTGAGAAAGACAATGCTTCCTATCAAGCAATATAATGAATGAAATTTTATGTCACAGGTGACCTGCGAGTCAGGTCGGCGTGTCTGTGTAGGGAGCATCTGGAGTTTAGCACTGACACATTGTGATTTATTTCTACAAGCACTTTTCTTTACTGTTAAGAGCAAAAGACTGTGGGTGACTGAATTAATGCATCCTTGGCAAAGACTTTTGTAAATTGAGGATTGAGTACGGTAGGTGAGAGCATTCTGAAGACAACTTGAAATAAATTTTACTAATCTATTTAAATGTACATGGTTGTGATGGTTCATTTGGAGAGGGAATTAGCATTTATTTCCATTTGGAGCATCAGCTTATAATAGTAGATAGAATCAAAGCATGCAAATTTAATTTGGGAGTAATTAAAAGGTGAAGTAACACGAAGCGTGTATGACAATTTTCTTGTTCCTTTTTCAGACTGATTTTGTCTCTGACTTAACATAAATGCAGTTTATGGAGCATTTCTCCTTTCCAGTGGCATAGAAATCAGGTGTTGCATTCAGTTTTCCTGGCTTCCAAATGACTGCAATTGCACTGAAGCAAGGTTTGGGCTGTCCAACAGAGCTTGCCCAAATAAATGAGACTGGATTTATTTCCTTGACTTTCATTGTCTTGCTTTAAAAAAGTTGCTGGTGTTAAACTTCCCTTGCTTTTAAACTGTACCCAGTGCCAGATTATTGAAGTTCTTGTTTTGCATTCTGCCTCTCTGTGTAGAGGATGCTTGTGCAGGAAATACGAATGTAGCTGCAGCTCAAGTAGTTTATCTAGGGTGATGTCTTTTTGTATTTTATTTTATTGTATCTGGTTGGCCATTTGCATCTACATCTTCTCAGGCTTTGCTGTAGTGAGAAGAACCTGGCTAAAAGGCAAGACTAGAATTTTTTAGGGTAAGGAGGAAGTATTTGAAAGACATAGGAGTGTACATCGTGCCCAAGAGATGTATCAAGGGCTTGTGTTTAGCTCTTGGATGGCTTCAGTGAAGAGGAGCAGCATTCTAGAGTTGTATATGGTAGGGTGGCTGTAATAATCTGTCATTAAGACCCCTTTTGTGGGGATACTTCCCTTTGCTCTTGAGTATGAAGCTGTTTAGAGGGTTGGCATGGAACTTACCCACTCCATGCAACAACATGCTATTTTAATTTTTTTTTGCTCCCAATTTATTTTTATCTGTCTAAATATGATTAGTTTTTGGGATTATATATTCCCTGTCCACCTCCAGAAAGCCGTATTTAAGCTGTGGTGGTGTTTCCTCTGTGCTCACCTCTGGTATCACCTTTCTAGTTTTTCCAGGCTGTGACACTGGGTCTTGGGGACAGCAAGAACACTGAGTTATGGGTGACCACGTTCTAAGTTGAAGATGGGTGGAATAATAGCCACTGAAAATTTTTAAGCAGTCTGTGGTGACAAGTGTCTATAGACTTGGGTGTGTCATTTTTGCTGTTTTCCACTGTGATCCTCTGGGGTTGATCTCTGAGAAGGTGAAGTGCATGCCTTAATGCATTCCCTTCATCCTTCTTGAGCAGGAGGAGGTTAATGGAGTCTTCAGTAAGAAGTATGACAAGAATGCTGAGAGTTAGATTTATAAACAAAAAGCAAAAGAATCCAGGAATGCTAGCGAGGAGAAGGAGGTACCCAGGTGTTGGAGTAGTGAACTTTACTGGAAACTCATGTGCTACCTTTCTTTACTTCTTCCTGCAAGCAGTTTTACAAAACTAGAGTTTGTTTTAGCAGAAGTAGTGAATAAGAAACAGTAATGAAAAGTGTTTTGGAGAGAGCCAGAAACTGGAGGTGTTTACCTGTTTGAGGTTTTTGTTTGTTTGTTTTTTACAAATGGGGCTGACCATTATGTTGGCTTTTAAGGTCTTTTCTTTGTCAGAGGGAAACATCTGGCTCTTTCATCCTGATCCTACTGTTCAAACATCTGAAAGTACTTAGACAACATATTGCCCACATTTGTATTTCTTCTCTCAGATTTTATGTACAGCAGAAATGTGTTGTTGCCAAAGTTATTTCTCATCATAGTAGGCAGTGTGAATTCAGATCCAGGCTCCTGCTGGTCTGTGGTCCTGACCTCTGACCTCATCTGGCTAAAGACAGGCTTTGACATCACACCCCTTGCAGTGTGTCTGAAAGTGAACCAGTGTGGTGGAGAATGCATGCCAAGCACACATCTCTGCTAGAAAAGGCAGAAAATGTACTTGCATCACATGTTTATGATCCCTTTGATTTCTTTCCATCAGGGGCAGGATTTTATATCTGTCGGATGTGGAGTAAGCGATAGCACTCAGCTACTGTAATTCCTATCAACAACAGTTTATATGTAATGTCTTCCTTGACTTCTCTTTGATGTAACATGTGAGTTTTGTAACTTTGCAAAACATGGAAGCGTGGAGAAAAATGCCTGGTTGGGTCTGAATAGGTTTCTGTTGAATACTTGTGTGTGTAGGCACTGCTCTTGTAGTGCTTTGATTTTTAATACTCTGATGGCACCAGTATGGTGTGCATGAAGTTGATAAATATAGGTTATCCACAGAAGAATATTTGGAAAATAAATAAAAGGAAAGCAGCTAAGATGGAAGTCTGTATAATGTTTACATTTCTTTTTCAGAAATAAGATGTACATAAAAGCAAATTTTATGGTCTCACTTGATCAGTTTTCTTCTTTGCAGGAACCAAGTGGTTTGTGATTGCTGAGGTTTTTCAGCACTTTTTGTATGATATCTGGTGAGGGTAGCAGCCAAATTCTATTTGATTCGTTAAGCTTTAGAAACAGTGAGTACTGTGATATTCAGGCAAAATAAAGAGGACCTAAAAGACCTGGTTGAATACCTAGTGGAATGCAGGTCTGGAAATGTTTGTTACAGCAAGGAAATGATTGAAATGACAAGGACAAAGGAGTAACGGCAGCTAAGAGAAATTATTCAAGTCATAAATATATATTGTTAGAACCTGATTTAAACTTTTTGGCGTCTGTTCTGAAGAAGTATGTTTGGATAAGAAATAGTTCAAGTTCAGTTGACACTGAAACAAAAACATGTTTACACAAAAAAAAAAAAAAGTATAATGCCGGAGTGCATTTGTTATAAAATACATGTTGACCCAATGGATTTTGCATTTAAAAACCCAAAAAGCTTTAATTAATATGATGGAAAAAATATTTTTAATTATCTTAATTAATTATGCAGATTACCTAAATAAACTCTTCAAGGAATGCCTGTAGATTGGGATGATGAAAAAGATGTCTGTTAAAATTGATGGCAACTGCTGTGAAGTGCCACTTAAGTTTTTACTGGTCACACTCAAGGTGGCCACCCTCATATTACATTTTGAGAAAATAGTTGCAAATGACATGTTCCAACTCTTTGAACCAAAGGAAAGCCCTTCAGTGCAGCAGGGAGCTTTATGTAAGCCATGGGTGGGGGTGTTTTTGGTGGCTGAGACTTGTTTTCTGAATGACACTTGGATTCTGGAAAATAATAGACGTGGCTGCTGCCAGGGTTCAGTGGTGGGTCATGAAAACGAGGTGATGCAGAGCTCGGCTGCGCCAGCATCGGCTGAATCAGACACCGCCTGTGTGTGCAGCGTGCTGGGGAGGAGAAATCACCACCCTGTTTGTTTTGCACTGCAAGTGGAACCACCATAGCTCCCTGTTGTATTTATTAGTTATGGTGTACTTTTTCATGAGGTAATTGCCACTTGAGACGCTTTTGAAGTGGTCAGGAGCAGACAGCAGATATGGAATGGGCAGTTTGGTTCTTCGCTGTGCTGCTTTGCCGTTGTGGGTTTGAACAGCCTCTGGATAGTGTGTGATCTGCTAATGGGAAAGCCATTAGCCAGAGAGCAAGGTGCTGCCTGTCTGGAGAGGTTCAGGGTGAACTTATATTCCTTTCTGCACCCTTTCAGTGGACAGAGATGGGCAAGGAAGCCTTGTAGGTAGCACAGCCATGGAGTGCCATACTGCACTAGGAGATCCATTGTCCCTGTGGAAAGTCAAGAACCTAGTTCAGATGGAGAGAGGGTAAATGCCCCAAGATATCATCTAGGAAAGCTAAGTCTGAATCTTGTTTGAAAAATGTAGATCCTTCCCTCCAGGAAATGTTTTGTTTTCAGTGTTTAACATGCCAGTCAGTATACTTCCCAGAGATACTTCTCCTTTACACTGGAGACTCAATAAGGCAGGAAGGTGACTAAGCTATGCTGTCCCCTTGGCACTGACCAGAACTGGTTCCCCTTTCTCAGAACTTGCAGCAGGGTTTCTCTCAGAGTAGCTGCCATTTCTCCTTGAGGGCTTCTGTGCCTTCACTAGGCTGGAGGATGTGAGGAGACTGGAGTAGTTTGAGCTGTCTTTGGTGCTTCCAGAGGTTTCCTCTTTGTGGCTGGTGGGTTCAAAACTAACCTGTTTTGTTACTTAGTTTAGTTACGTTTCTTTGGAGGTGTTGGTGTTTTGGGATAGTGTAGCCCAAAAACATCTTCCTTTTTCTCATTGTGGCAGTACAGATGGTGTGTGCTGTTGGTTTTGCAGTCACTTTTGCTAACTGATGACCACAGGGAGGATTAAAGCTTGGGCAATACTGAAGATTGGTTGGTGGAAGTAAAGTAGGGGTGTTTTATTTTTTTGGCACCACAGAAGGCATTTAGTTCTTGTTAACTGTGTTTAAACAGGACCTCCTGCTTCCCTGTGTTTATTGGTTTTGAGACTGCAAGTCAAAACAATTCACTTTGTGCAGATACATTTCGTAAAATTTTTATCAAGCTATTGTGACCCTGACAAAATATGGAAGTAGGATAAATGTAAGGGAATCAGGACTTAGAGACAAGGTATTCCAAATGTACTGTGGGAATATAGATAAACTGTAGATAAACTTTTGGTTCAGGACCAAGTAAATACATATGTATGAAAGAGGGTTTCAAGCTGTCTTTAGGGTTGTACTTCCTCATGGCCTTTTTATAGTTGTATAGTTTTAGCTGGAGAAGATGCTGATACTACCCTTTAATTTCTGCTCAAGGAAGCTTGTGGGTTTTGAGTACTTGTAGTGTAACTGGTCATCTGAGGTTTGCAAATATAGTAAGTGTTAATTAAGTTTAGCACAATCATGGTCTGATCTGATTTGGAGCCTGAGACATCTATTGTCTGTATTTAAAAATAAAAATCTATCATTTTGAACCTGAGAGGCAGTTGGTTATATAATAAAGTTCTTAATAGAGTGAAATGCAGTTGAAGATAGCTGAAACTGCAGTTCCGTATTTGTTTTAGTGTTTGTCCAGTAACTGTTCCTATGCCAAAAGGACTATTTGTTTATTGTCTTAGTTTAAATATTTGCTTGCTTCTGTAGAGATAAAAATCAAAGTGCTCCCCCTACTTCTTGTATTTCCGAGTTTCATGGTCCAATCTCTATGGTTTTATGTGCTGTGCACATGATGGTATTTGGTTCTGGCTGGTGGCTCCTTATTTTTCCCTATGAACAGATGAAACTGGAGGGAGAAGGTTTCATGGTCAGGGACAGTGGAGTTAGGAGAGAAATTCTCCTTCAGTTGTTAATTCTGAACGCTTGCACTTGCCAGCCAGTTACTTAAGATTTTAGAGCACAGAACAACATTGTAACAAAAGTTTATATTGTTTTAAGCCTTGCAACACATCTGTGAGCAAGATTTTCACCTTGGTGCCCATCTCACTTAGAAAGCCTTTCAAGGTACCTGATGGTGTACTGCTTTTTTTCACCCAAGTCAATTTCCCCCCACCAAAATATTTTCTGCTCCTTTTAATGAACAAAATAAAAACAATAAATGATATAAATTGTATTATAAAGTTTTCCAGTTGCCTGTACTGTGTAGTGCTCTGAAGTGTAGGAACACCTCTCCTAATAATGCCAAATAGGGCTGACTGGGAATCAGAGGTGAAATAATCAGAGGTCCGCCATCTCATGGCTAATTAACCAAGGTGCAGCATTTCACCTAGTTATTTGCTAGATCCTACAGTGGCCACTGCTGGGTTTACTGCCTCTACTGCCTGCCTTGGGTTAGCTGGAGAACCTTGTTGTGATGGATTCATGGAATCGTGCTGAAGTGAGCTCAGACTTTGTGCCTCTTTTTGGCTTGTGTGTGTCCGCTTGCAAATTCTAAGATGAATATTTTATATTTCTGAAAATAAGAGGCAGACAAACTAGGGGAGAGGCCAGGGAAAACTCTTCATTTGATAGCTTCACAGTTGCTCAGCTGGGTTAGTGTCAGTGTGGCTTAGTTCTTTTTCCCCTGCTGTAATGATGAGAAATCACTCGGTTCCTCAGAGGGATGCTCTTGCTGATCACGGGCTGTCAGTGCATTAATTACTGGGCTTGCACTTTGTGTTAACTCTTTTAGCAGTTCATGTGCTCAGTGAGTATCATTTAATCAGAGAAATACTGCTGTGTGTCAGTTTCTAGTTTACCACAGTTCCTTTTCCCAGAGCTATTTAAGAGATTTCTTTGTTTGTGAAAGTCCAGTTGTCATAGGAATGACTTCTCTTTCATTTCCGAACAGCAGAGCTCTGTGACTTTATTGTCACATTTATATTCTAACCTTTTTCTCTTCCACCTAGTGAGAGAGCAGCTTTGGTGTTGAAGAGAAACCTCGGAAAGGAATGGGCCCTGTTCTCTTGAAGCTGTTTGCCCTGATCCCAGGAATGCTGTAGAGGTTAGTGATGTGAATGCTGAACAGCTTTTGTGGAAATTGCCTTTTGATTTGTAATTGGCACACTCTTCAATAAATTCTGTATGAAGCAGTTCATTTGCCTGTCAGAGAAAGGGAGTTAATTCAGGCACTGTCAGAACACAGTCAGCTTAAAATTGCTCTACCCAAACAAAATTTAGGATTCTGTTTATCTGTGTGGATGCTGTGGAAAGGCATTGCTGAGTGGTCACAGAAAGTTGTGTGGGTGTGATGCATGCTCAGAGACAAGCTGCATTAAACTTGGAAGGTTTTAATCAATAGGTTAAAAAAAAGGGTAACAATGATCATAAAACATGAGCCTGTAGTGCCTGATTCTTCTTTGAGTTTTCGAAATGTCTCATTTTCACTTTGAGAGAACAATACTCCTGAAGAGGTAGGCCTGTTGAAATGTTCCTAAAGCAAAGAGGTGAATTTCCACGGGAGCAGTGGAGTTAAAATCTATCAAATCTGTCTGGTTTAATGTAAAGGATTCTAATCTTTGTTAGCTAACTTTACAAGCATAGGTGTGTGTGGTGTGGCTACTGAAGAGTAAAGTCCAAGCTTTGCTAGGACACCCTTTAACATTTAGACACTTTTGGAGCAAAAAGAAAAACAGAATAGTGGAAAAAAGGCTGCAGCATGTCACAGACACCAAAACTGAAGAGGTGACCCAGTGGGAAAAGACAAGGAAATGTTAGTTGGCATTGCTCTTTGAGGTATGGAGAGCTCAAGAACTGCAAGTGCTGCCACTTCTTATCAAGAACTTTAGTCATTGATGTGTTCTCATCATCTTTATCTTGTTTCATATAAAACTGAAAGTTGTAAAGTGTTCAAGAGGAGGTTTTACTTCTAATTTAACAAAAGCATACAGAAAGACAAAAACCCCAAAGCATATCCTTCCGTGTGAAATCCTGCACTCCAGTGTCAATGCTTTCGTTCTAACTCTGTGCTGCTGCTTTTGTTTCCAATGTTCTATTCATTAACAAATACACAAACCTGTTCATAAGGAGGGCTGACAGAAATATGCCTTTTTTTACTCTAATAGAAAGTACCTAGCTCCCTTTAACCTATTGAGTTAAGTTTTTTTTTGAGATGTATGTATATATATATATATATATATATATATATACACATATATAAAAGAATATATATATATAATACTTTCTGGAGAATATAAAAAGATTCTTCTTTCTTGTTAGTCTCCCTTCTGAGTGCATAAAAGCAGTTGGTTTCAAGCAGCCTGTTGAATGCAGACTGTTTTGTGAATCTGTGAAGACTGTCTTGTTAGAATCACTATCTGCTATTCAGATACTTATGTTGGAAATAATTCCTTGGCACTTCATGCATCCTGTTCTTCCAGTTCTGAGGACATGCAAGAACTGGCAGAGCTTAACAGCTTAGTTTTAGGGTTGTCGTTATGTTCCTTTCAGACCTGAGTCTGCTATATTTGATTTGGTTGAGCTCTCCATGGGGCCATGTTGAGTTTCTCTCCAGCTGTGGCATGACTTACCTGCAGCTGCATGGATAATAGTAAAAATTGTGATACAGTTTATGAGCACATAGGAGATAATGAGATAAGGGAAGACAGCCAACCAACATGAATTTGCTGGGGAGAAAATTGTGTCAAACTGATTAGTTTGCTTCCTTGACATATGAATTAGATTAGTGCATAAGGGAGGCAAGGGATAGAAGTGATACAAATAGAAGTGTATAAGGTTTTGAAGGATGTTCTTTTGAGTGCAATATGTGCAGTGTTTTGGTTTTTTAAAACGGGATCTCTCTTAAATTACTGTCTTGCAGGAGCAAAATTTATTAAAAACGGTTCAGTGAAGCACTTAGTAGGGATTCAGGCTCACTTGGAAAGGCATTTGGAGTTGGCTTCCATACTAGCATGTCATGGCTGGATTTGTCAATGAAACCCATGGTTTAGATTTTAATACATGGAGTAGAGTTTACTTACCGAGCTGTGCAGATGATGTTAGTTTGGGAGTAGACAGAATGGGCAGCCCAGTGTGCTGATATGAAGCTGTTTGTCACTGGGGTAAGCTAAGTGTGTGTGTTGGCTTGACCTGACTCAACCTGTGTTTATTTGTTATACCACAGGAGCTCAGTCAGTGTGTATAACCTAATTATGCTGAGTTTACTGGATGGCCTCTTCCAACACTCACAGCACAGCTTGTGGTACTTTTCTATCCTTTGGAAAACTGCAGCACTGAAACCTAGAACTTGAAAGGAAGTGTTTATTTGCAGCAGTTTCTTTATTCTGCCACAGGGAGAAGAGGTATGAGTAGGGAGGAGTGACCATATTTTTTAAGAGCTTTTGTAGAATAAGATATGAAATATGGAAATAATTGTTATCTTGGGATGGTGTTGGAGAAGTCTGTCATACTGCTTTGTTTTAAATTCCCTGTGACAGAAAGGGATGTTTGTGTGCCGTGCATTTCTATACACAGTGCTCTTCTCATAGTTGTCAGGTTATCATGAAAGATTCATTTCGTGTCTCCCTTAGAGGTAAACACCAATATTTCACACTGGGTCAGTAATTTTTGCTAGCAATAGATTAATGCCTGAAACTCTGTTTGACATGTTCCCATCTGTTGGTGGTGCCATAGTTTCTTATGGATGTGAAGCATAGTGAGGCAAAAAAAAAAAAATAAAAAAATCTCTATTTAGGTTATCTCTGTGGGGATGCTGCTCTCTGTTTCTGTGATCCCTGCTGCTGTTTTCCTGACTTCTTGGGGTATGAATCTCTCTCCTTGGTATCCTAGCAAATGTTTTTCTAGCAAAACTACAAATTAAGAAGGTACACCTGAGCAGCAGAGAGTGGTGCACCAGTGGTGTAATTGGAATTACAAGAATGCTGTGAAAGTTTCATGCCCCATCGTCTGTCCCAAAGAGAGGGGGGATATTGGAAGAGCCACTGCTGATAAGTGATAGCCTGTGAAAGGCAAGCCTTAGGCAGTCCCTTGGAAAGACTTTTAAGTCCCATGAATTGAAACAAACTGGAGGCACAGTAAACCTAGTTTTAGAGCTTTCCCTTGTTTGATTTTAATTTCAAGAAGCTGCCTGGGAGAAATCTCAAAGGCACATTCCTGCAGACATAGAAATAACAGTTCAAAGTGCTGGGAGATGAAACTGATGTGCAGCAGTTTTTTTAAGTGAGGAAATAATAGTGCAGAAGTGGGCTACCACCTGCCTGTGTTGCAGTGAGTTTGTATTAGAAGTACTATTTACTCTTTGATGTTGGTAAAAGGTCACCTTAGGAGAAGACAGAGGAGTAAAATCACATTCAAGAAAGAAACGTATGATAAAATCGTGAAGGAATATATGGATGTGTAAGAGAAGAAGCCTTTGCTATGATACTATTGTTGCAATTAAATCCTAGCATTGAGCATTTCTTTACCGAATTCTTTCGTGTGCCTTTGTTTGTCAACATATTGCTGGGATTCACTTTGTTTATTGCATTGTGTTTGTCTTAAAAACAAACAAAGTATTTATCCTCGTTCTGTACACTGCTTATTGTCAAAGCTTAAAAGGGACACAAAACCAGAGAAAAGGGGTAGCGCTGAAAAAGTCTTGTTTTCTCTCTTGTGGGGAGCAAGTTCTGTTCCCAGGTTCTTTGCATCCAGAAACAGCCAAGCACAGTGCAGGTCATCTGAGTGAGCCCATAGACTTTCACAGATGCACTGCAGAAGCCAGGACTTGCATTAAATAACTATTCAGTGTTTTCTCTACCTGTAAGTGACATTGGAGTACATTTGATAGACAATTACTCTCTCTTTTTTGTTTTCTTTTTGTTTTTTTTCCCCTAGCAAGGAAGTCTTATTTCTTTAGTGTGAGTATTGTGTGTATGTGTAGGTGAATCCAAGCAAAAAATGTGAATAAACTCCATGTCAGTAGTTGTGCTTTTGCTAAGTGGATGTTCAAGCTCTCTTCTGGGATAAATTTAATTAAAGAGCAGTGTCCACTGGTGTCGTTTGAGTATCATTCTGGGACAATTCTTTTCAGAGAACTGCACCTTCAATCCTAATTTGTTTTCTGTACCCTTGGTTATTACTAGGGAAAGGGGCAAGTGTAGTGGTGAGACATAACGTGCAAGTTTGGATAAGAGAATGGGTTTCATTGGAAAATACTACCACTTCTGAATAGTTGTTGTTATTGAAACAAAACACCTGGCAGTTCTAGATCATATGGTGCTGTGCATGAAAGTAGCATTGCAAGCTAGAACAGTAAACAGTGTTAAAAAACCAAAATAACAAACAAAATAACAAACCCTCGAAAGGCAGAGAAATTATTTAAGAAAATCCAGGTTGCATCTGATCTAGATTCTACTAAGGAGTGCCTCACGTCCTTCGTTTATTTTCCCCACCAGAATAATTAGTTCTATTGTAACCAAAATTGAAACATATTTACTTTCCTGTGCGATAAGAGAAGCAGGAAGATGTCATCTCGCAAATTAATTTGTAAGCCACGAGACATCATTCTCCTTTGCAGTGACTGTGCTGCCGACCAGATGTCTTTTTGCTCGAGCACACAATTTTTCATTTTGATCTGGCACTTGTGTGGTTTTGATTTATTCTTTGTGAAGCAGCTGTATCAGTGGCTGTGGCCCCGTGCATTGCAGGGTGGGAGGGAGGAGGGATCCCTTCCCTTGGTGGAGCAGCTGCTCCTTGCTGGCGGTCACTCCCGCCTGGGCACTGGTACAGCCAGCGCGGGGACTGGCGGCGCAAAGCCCGGCAGAGCCGCCTGACTGCCACAGCCATGTTTGCCAGCCAAGGGCTGGCACTGCCCTGGAGGCACCGGAGCTTGTCTCCTATCTCCACTGCCTTACACGGGGAGGGTTGGAAAACTAAGATGCTGGCACTGAACTTCAGGAATTCAAGGTAGGATGAGACCTAAGTGAATCCCAGCTACTCTTATTTCTTTGCATGATACTTTCCCCTGCTAACTAATGTTTAATTCCATGACTAGTGCGTGAGAAGTTGTACCTCTTGTTGTCAGACTTGCTGTTATAGCAAAACTGAACTGAAGCGGAGATTGAGCAGAGATTCAGTCAAAATCTAGTGATATTTTTGAATAATATGAGTAATGTATCAGTGCATAGTTTTCTGTGTTTAGGATGTTGGCTCTAGAGAAATAAGTCAAAAAACAGTGGTTTGCATTTATCATTCCAGCTAAGGAAGAAAATAATTGATTTTAGTTTGTCACATGAGTAGTTTTTGAAATACAGCTAATATGAGCCTTGAGTGCAGGAGTTGTGCTGTAAAGCAAGCTTGTTATCAAGTTATGCTACATATGTTCTAAGAAATCCAACAAAGTTGGAGAAAATAGTATTAAGATATTTTCCCTGTCTCTTCAGTGCTATAGGCTTCATTTTTTCCCTTTGAATAAAAGAAACTCACTTTTGGGGGGATTTCTAGCTGTCCTATTTAATCTTATAGTACACTGCAAACTGATGTTGCGAAATCATTTATTCACTGTGAAATACAGCTTTTATTTTGGTACTATTGCCAAGCGGGGCTAGAATATGAGTAATGAAGAGAAAAACAAAAATAGTTTTGGAAGTAGTTATGGTAAAGATTAAATATACCAACCTCTTTATTGGCAATCAAAAATAAGCAAAATAAGTATGGATTTTCTAAAATATTGCAGATTTGTCCCTTTATGAGAGACACCAACTTCAACATACAAGAGTATCTACACCCACTTCGGTCATTTAATAAGTGTGCCATTGAAAAAAATTTTCACTGAAGAACTGGACGAATGCATTCACTTGAGTGATTAATATTGCTTTAAAAGTCTGCGGTTTTAGTCTGCTTTGTAGGTTTGTGTTTTTTCTTGTTAAATGTTTATTTTGTGGGCAATGTTTTTTCTTTACTTTCCCCTCTTATTTTTTCCTGTTTAATCCTTTATCTGACACATTCACTGCTGGGGATGGAAACCTTGTAGCTCTGATAGGCTACTTCTAAATCCAAACTGCTCAGTTCTACCTTGGCTCTGTCCCAGACTTTCTCTGCAGGACAGACTCTACCCAGTGTTCTGGGAGCAGCAGTCTCGTGTTACTGGGGAGCTGAAGCTGCTTTCTCTAGGGAAAGATTCACAATTGGCTATTTTGTCTTTGCTCCATGTGAAGCTCCTCAGAAGTGTTTCCATGTGCAGTCTGGTGGAGCTATATCCAAAGCCAGGCTGGGAGCCCAGGATGTAATCTAGCTCTACCTGGAATCCTCAGGTGTTTGAAGACTGAAGATGAGACGGAGAGGGGTTGAATTGCTTTTGTCTGCAATTTGTACTGTCATCCCCAGAGGATCTCCTGCCACCCAACAGAGAGGGGTCAGGGGAAGGAGAAGGAAAAGCAGAAGAGAGGGAGGGTGAGGAGAAAAGACAGTATTTTTCTCCCATTGTTACAATAATTGGTTATGTACACAAAATGTGGGAATCTTTACTGTTTTTCCCAGTGGTGGTGGCTCTTAGGA
Source organism: Chaetops frenatus (assembly GCA_013400775.1). Lineage (NCBI taxonomy): Eukaryota > Metazoa > Chordata > Aves > Passeriformes > Picathartidae > Chaetops > Chaetops frenatus. The sequence continues at coordinate 53,257 of VZTR01028888.1, read as the reverse complement.
GGAGCCGCTGAGGGAAGTGGGGTTGTTGAGCCTGTGGAAAAAGAGGTTTGGAGAGGACCTTATTGCTCTCTGCAACTACCTGAAAGGAGGTGCTGGTGAGGTGGGTGTCAGTCTCTTGTCCCAATTGCTCAGATGAGAGGAAATCACAGAATCATTAGGGTTGGAAGGGACCTCTGGAGATCATCCAATCCAACCTGCCACCAAGGCAGGGTCACCTGGAGCAGGTGACACAGGAACACATTGAGGTGGGCTTGGAACGTCATCAGAGAAGGAGACTCCACAACCTCCCTGGGCAGCCTGTTCCAGGGCTCTGCCACCCTCAGTATGAAGAAATTCTTTCCCATGTTGAGGTGGAACTTCTTGTGTTTTACTTTATGGCCATTGGCCCTCATCCTGTCACTGAGCACTGCCAGAGAGTCTGGCACCATTCTCTGGTCACCCACCTTTGTGATATTTATGTGCATTGATGAGATCCCCTTCAGTCTTCTCCAGACTGAACAGGCCCAGCTTCTGCAGTCCCTCCTCATATGAGAGGTGATCTAGACCTCTCATCATCTTTGTGTCCTTCCTCTGCNTTGTGTTTTACTTTATGGCCATTGGCCCTCATCCTGTCACTGAGCACTGCCAGAGAGTCTGGCACCATTCTCTGGTCACCCACCTTTGTGATATTTATGTGCATTGATGAGATCCCCTTCAGTCTTCTCCAGACTGAACAGGCCCAGCTTCTGCAGTCCCTCCTCATATGAGAGGTGATCTAGACCTCTCGTCATCTTTGTGTCCTTCCTCTGCACCCTTTCCAGTAGCTCCTTGTCTTTCTTGCCCTAAGGAACCCAGAATTGAACACAGCACTCCAGATGTGGCCCCAGCCATCAAATAGCCTCAAGTTGTGCTAGGGAAGGCTTTGATTGGATATTAGGAAAAAGTTCTTCAGAGAAGGGATTATCAAGCATTGGAAGAGCTGCCCAGAGAAGAGGCTGATCTAGTCACCATCCCTGGAGGTATTTAAAAGATGTGCAGATGGAGCAGTTGGGAACATGGTTTAGTGGTGGACTTGGAAGTGCTGGGTTAGAGGTTGGACTTGATCATCTTAAGGGTCTTTTGCAACCTAAGTGGTACTTTGGGTCTGTGCTGTATGGTATGCAGAACTTGATTTCAGTGGAGCTCAGTGTATGCCTTTGGACCATCCTAGTTTCAGGCAGTAGAGATGTGTATGCGAGTATTTCTGCTGCTTTTCCATTCATCTCTGGACTGAATTGCTAATTATAAGGTCTTGGGCTGTTTTATTTTGTTTTGCACTTAGGGATACTATGAACATGCAGCTTAAACATTTTGATTATTCGCCCTTATATACTTCCCATTGCTTCAGAACTAAACAAGCCTTTGTGCCCAGGGTCTAATGCTGATTTAAATGCAGATACGCTGCTGTTCTTGTTGCAGTATTTCTGCCTCGATGGTAGCAGAGAGGAATTTTATTACATCAGCCAAACAGTGCTGGGGGGATCATTTTGTTGTTTTTCTTATCCATGTTGTTAGAAACAAGGGCGGCTCTATGGAGACAAATTTTACAGGTAATGGGCTTCTACTTACTGCTCCTTCATATGCAAATTTCCTAAAGGCAGAAGAAATGTTTTCTTTGGGTGTACAAATGCCTGGTTTACATGGCTGCAGGGAGTTCATGCTTTAGATTGCTGTAGAGAAGAAAACCCACTACCACCAGCACCACAAATGAGGCCCTGCTTTGAGTAATACTGTGCTCCTGTTAAAAAAAAAATTCGGTGTCTTTTTTAGCTAAATGTGAGAACTGTGCTTAGAGTCACCATTGTCATTACTGAATATGTTCTGTTTAGGGCTACATTGCTTTCTGCGTGGCTTTACTGTGAGGATGTACAGGCTCTCTCCTGTTTCAGTTTCGCTGGTTTCCCTTCCCATCTTCCCCACCACACCCTCACACTCCCCATTACTTGGAAAGGTGAATGGACCAAAGCACTGTTCTCCATTCGTAATTGTGGCTCACTGGTTCATTATTGATTTGAATGCAATAAGTTCCATAGAAGGCTTTTTTGCTTTGCTTGTTTACTGCAAATGAATGCAAGAACCACTCTCTGGAACAGTGTTTTTATTCCTATGAATTTGTTGATGTTTGCATGCCAGCCAAGCACATGCTTGTCTCTTCAGATCCCAGATTATTTTTCTTTTTAGTTTGTTTTTCTGTGTATGTCCCCTCTCCTCTCATCCTCTCACCCCTTTTTTGTTTTTCAGGGGCTTCTTAGCAGAATTTGCTCTCCAGAATTGCATGGTTTAGTCATTGCCGTGCAGTTCAGGTCATCAAGCTAAAATTTCAGTTATGCTCTATTCCCAATGGACTGTAACTAGTATTCTACTTGTCCAACTAATGCAAATCAGTTTATTTAGGCCTTTTGAAAATAAAACAAGAACAAAACAAGAAAACCAGCATTCAGAGATATTCAAGATATTTTATCATGGCACACATGAAGAATTCAATTAGAAGTTGCTCTCCAAGGATATTGAGGAAGCATATAGTCTGTTCTGTTTTGGTTTGAGTTTTTTAACCAGTTGTTTCCTATCTTTGTGGTATTTTTCCTGATGCTCCATAGTTAGTTGGTTTATAAGCTTCTGATAAAATATTCTGATTGATGCTTCCATTTCAGAGGATTTTCCTGAGGTGCAAATGTTTGTAAGATATTTCAACTCTTCCAGCATATGTTCAAAATCAAAATGATGTTTCAATATTTACTTTTCCTCAATGTGTTTTTCAGCTTCAGGTGTTTGTAGCAGTCTTGAGGTTTGCAGGATAATATGAGTTTGACTATCTGCTGTCTTGCCAGCCAGCAGGTATGAATGAGGATCATTCCCACCTCAATTGTCCAGTTACAAAGTTCCAGATTAACACTAATCTGACAATTTTAGGTTCCAAAAGTAATCTCCTGGGTTTATAATCTATTCATACTGGTTACACTGAAGAACAGAATTTCTGTTCCCTCAGTGCAAAACCTGTTAACTCACTAGGCATCATTTTTCTATAAATAAGTGTTCCAAAAATACATGTTGGTGAGAAATGTCTCTATTTTTGTCGTGTTTTGTGTCTGCTCCAGCCAAGTTGGACTTTGCTTCTTCTGCCTGTCAGGATTTTTGTGTTACACATATTTTTGTCTCCTCAGTTACCATATTTCTCCGGTAAAAATGTCATTTGCATTCCTTGAGTAGAGGAGGAATTGCATGTCCAGAGCTAGTTCAGACTTTGTGGCAGTCAGAGCTGGATTGCTGGCTTGGAGACCACACTGGAAGAGGTCAGAGGAGTGGAAAAAAAGCCTCAGTGGTATGATTGCACAAGCATTGGCAAATGTTTTCTTGGAGCCTGGATGTCTATGATTGAACCACCTGAAGGTGCTAATGCAGGTGTCTCCTTTCTAACATAATGCTTGTATAGAGCCCAGGACTTTGATCTTCACTGTAACCCATGATTAGGGGTAATGAAACATGACAAGGTTGATTTATTTTCTGGAATGGCCATTCCTCATCTTGTAAAGCAGAAGGGCTTCTTTTGCACATGAAGAGTTTTGTTTGATCCTCAGCCCTGAAATGGCAATATATTTCTGCCTTGCACAAATTATTGAAAACCTTATTCTGGTATAAATATTGCTTTTTCCTCCAACCCAAGCAGATACCATGGAGCAAGAACAGTTCGAGGTATGGAGTTTCCACCTTCTTTGATTGCTAGGAAACCTAAACTGGTCTTTGGAGATCAGATCTGTGTTTATATGCAGATGAGGTGGTTTAAGACTTTGCATTGAAATTCAGAGATGAAGGTGTGTAGAACCCAGCAGTCAAATATGGATTCCAGGTAGCCTTAGGGTTGGTTGGATGGTATTTGTTGGTCTTGTTTTGTGAAGAGGTGAAGAACCACCTGTTTCAGATACCTCAAAGATGAGGTTTTCTGCTCCTCGTAGTTGAATGCAATATTTGTTACGTGCCATTTGACTTCTGAAAAATAACAATTACTCATTCAGTTCCCCTGACCTTTTTCAAAAGCTGCTTTTAAACAAGTGGTGGATGTACCTGAATTAATGCTTACAAGCGTATTTACCTTTTGGTTCTCAGGATTGTGTGTGATAGTTCAAGACAAAATGAGAACCCATCTTTCATTTTAGTTGAAAAAGATATAAAGTATAGAAAGGCAGACACCTTAAATGAATGTGTGGCCAGTCTAAATAGCCTGTATTTGAGCTTTCTGGCTGTTTGCTCTTTCAGCATTTGCGATTCTTCAGCTTGGTTATCAGCTTATTACTGAGCTGAGGAAATGGAAGTCCTTAAATCTTTTTAAAGGCTTCCTTAAAGAAAAACAGTACTGAGAATAGGGTTCATGATGGTGACACATCATAATGAGGTCTAAATAAAGATGTAGGAAGTGTAATTATCATCATCCAGCCAAAGAATCACATTCTAGATGCAGTGTGGACAGATTTGATCCTTGTGGGAAAAGATGGCACACATTTGCTTCCTCGTGCACTGTCTTGTCTTTACTCCCTGTGAAAGCTGTAACTTGGAGCTCCTTTCTGTTACATCAAGGTGTGAGTTTTGTTCACTGTCCCTGGATGTCTGTGGGCAATGAGTGCCCTCACATCCTTTGGCTCCACGTGAGCACGGGGAGTCCTTCATGCCGGGTAACTCTTCTTCTGTGCTATTGTTCTGCACAAAGAGATGCTGAAGCAGGCTCTCCAAGGGCAGCCTGGATGGTGGGACTGCACTTGAGGTATCAAAGTTGTCTGTGCTTTTCTTGCATGGAAATAGAAATGGAGAAAAGTGATGCCACTTGAGCTGTGGTTTGTAGAAGTACTACACACTATTTTCAGCTGGGGTAGGATTTAGTACTTTGGTTTTTACAGGCTTTATTTTTTGGAGGTGGTGAAAGAAGTGTTTGTAGCCTGGAAATACTCTGTTATAGTAGTGCAAGTAATTTTGGGAAATGTGGTTATTAAAGCATTAGAAAATGCAGTGACGGAGTTATCTTCTAGATACAAGCTTTACATGGTAAGTTAGGAAAAGAGTAGGCTATTTGCAGAAGTCAAAAGCAGTACTTTATTTTCTTATTTGAACAAAATGAAGTGCAAAAAGCTGATATAACTAAAGGTCATTTTCATTTAAGTTATTACTAAACAAGAATATGTGCATCATTAGTCTTCAGCAAGACAGCTCTCCTCCATCCCTGCAGCATGGGTCAAAAGTATCACTGTTATTTAATTGTTGTCCTTTTACACTGAATATAAAACATTAACCTTCAGAAGGGTACCAACCACAGGAATTCTACTCTGTCAGTGCTTGCTATTATGTGTCATTATCATGAATAATTTGTGAGAAATGGAAGAAGATGACTGATAATCCATGTTTTATATCTTTATCTTCCTCAATAAACAGTTACTGAAGTTCTTCATATTTGTTGAAGAATTAGGAATTTTTGTTTGCAGAGATTTCAAGGCATTAAGGTCAGATTGAGCATAAGAATAGCATTTCTAATATGGCAAATAACAGGAATTGTATCTTTAACTGTCATCTGACTGGAGTTCAGAGAACAGGAAAAACATGTCCTGAGTCAGGGTAGCAAGGTGCTTTTTTTTTGTTTGTTTCTTTGAGGTGTTAAAGCAAAAAATAGCTGCATTGAATTCTCAAGTTTTGATGCTACCCTTTGAACTGAGACACCTCTGTAACCAGCTCTTCAACCTGTAGAAACAGACCAGAATTAGGTTGGCCTCTGCACTTTTCTGTTCATCTAAAAAAGTCAAGATTAACTATTTAGGTGGTAACATAAGGTTCCTCGAGATAAGTTTTCAATTATTTCAGTGTAAAGGAGAAAAAAACCAAACCGTACACAAAAAAAGTCATGACCTTGAAATAACTGTGACCTTACAAATCCTTGCCTGTACACCTTCCCTAACTTCCTTAATGATACTTAACAATACAAAAGGTGGAGTAGGAGTTGGTGTTTTCCTGTTGGGGGGATTTCTCAATGAAATAATTCCTATTTCAGCCAGATGACTGGATGTTTAACAAGAGGAAATTGTAGTATGGGAACAGACACTTTTCTTGCTGGGGCAGAACATGGGATTTGCTTCAGGCCCTGTTTTACAGGGACCAGGCAACATTCCCCAAAGGCGTGCCAGTTCAGTCTGTCAGGGAGAGCTCATGGCATCCTTTTCAGCAACACAGCTTGTTTGTGCATGATTTTCTTTGTGTGTGAGTAGTTTTTTTGTGTTTGGTGGCAGGACTGGTCGGGGGGGAGAAGGGAATGGGAGGAAGTAGTTGTGTTCCTTGCTTCCCCTCCTGCTGATGTTTTTGTCTACAAAGAGAATTTTTTATTCCTGCTCAGTTCTAAGCACAAATGGATGTGTATCTAGCCAGTAACAGCTCTGTATTGTTTCCTTTGAAGGCTAGACAATGTCCTTTTGAATACTGCATATTGGTGATCATCTTCAGAATTTTAGTATTAACTACATGGGTAGGGAATCTGAAATTCAGGAAAGAGTAATAGACCTAGTGGGGAGGGAACTAACAGGTGTGGAATTTACTGATTGTAATGGACTTTTGTGATTCATTATAGCAAGAAGACTTTAGGTTTAATTTTCCTGAGATAGTTGGGGTGGAGGTGTGTATTGGTGCCCATTATAATCTGCAAAGAAAGAAGTTGATTCCTGTTTTACTGGTAAGCTGCTGATGTAATACCAATATAGTGCCTGGAGAAACACTTGTGACTGTAATTACTAAGCAGATAATTACCTAGTTGCTTATTTAAATAACATCCTTTTGGAACTAGATGCACAGCTTGGACCTGTAATAGCTATTGTGAAAATGAGTGTGTCTCATGCAGCTTCTGTCTGTCTACTTTTTTCTTCACAAATGTTTTGATAGCTGTAGTAGTATTACCCATACATTATCATACCCTAACTCGTGTTAATGATTATGTGTGTGTGTTGTGTTTTTCTTGTGGTGTCTGTCTTTGAGCTTTGTAAGTTGTTGGTATTTTCTGTAACATAACTTATGATTGTTATTTCAACAGCTTCCACTAACAGTAGAAAACACTTTAAAATATTTTGAAGGATAGAAGTTACCTCTCACACTAACTCCAGTGAAACTTCTGGAGAATCTCATGGGTTCATCTTTTGAGATTCCCATATAAATTTAACAGAAAAGTGAAGAGCGTTGGTGAATGGCTTTATATCAGAGCTGCTCAAATGGGTGAGCCTTGCCTATGCTCATGGGGAAATGTGCAGCCATCTGACAGCCTGTGGAGAAAAACAAAGGGCTGTTTTTAAAGTGAGGATGCTTATGCTGTGCTTTCACTGCTTGCTTCATCTCTCCTCACATGGAGATTCTTCTGCTTCTACCACTAAGAGAAAACCGTAATGTTTGTTACAAGAGCAATGGTTTTATTGTGCACATTTGTAATTTACTCATCAAGTGTCTTGTTTTAGTTTTGGTCCATACAGAGCATGATGCTCTGCAACTTCCATTAATTCACATTTCTAGCTCTAGTAGCAGAAGATGGGGTGGGTTGAACTGCTTCAACCATCCTGATAAACCACATGCCTGTCACGGTGGGCTGTGTTACAGAACTTCCACTTGCTTAGTTTGCTTTTTCAGAATAACTTGTAACTTCTTCCTCAGCTTAAAAAGGCCAAACACCCAACAGCTGGAATGTCCAATTCACAGGTTCCCTATGAAGAGTGTGCCTGCTTGGACCTGCTGGGGGAAGAAACTCATCAGGGCTGTGTAGTAGAGAATGTGGGGCAGCAGTGGGATGTACATGCCAGAAGAGGGAATGTGAGGCATGAAAGAGCCTTCTTTGCTGAGAACAGGTTTCTGTCCTTGCCACTTCACAAAATTCCTCGTGAGGTTTTTTGAAGCTGCCCTCTAATTGCAATCTTTGTGTACTGGATGTTTAGCTCTGCGATCACAGGCTGAGAGGAGAAGGGCACCAGCTGGTCTGTAAGGGACACAACGCAAGCAAGCAGGAAGATTCAAGCATTAGGAGACTGTAGGATTAGCTGCTCTCCAATGTATCTTCAAGTTGATACTGTATTATTTTGACATCATCAGTTTCAGCATAAGGGATGGTGTGTGTGTGTGTGCTCACTGTGTATCTATTGAGGCTGTTGCCGTGCCTGTGCTGTGGGGCAGATCTGTGAAAGGAAGTTGGTTTATTAGTTGTGATGCATTCTGATCTGGCAGGGAGGAGTGGGACAGAAGAATCCCCGAGGAAACGCACTGCTGCCTGTGCGGGCAGCCTTTCGAGGCCCTGGGAACCAAAGTGTAGCATCACGCTCAGAGGGATGAAGTAACAAAATACTGACCAGCTGCTCATGAAGCATCTGCTGAGAGAGGCAGGAGGGAAGTGAGTGTGCAGTTTAAGACTCTACTGCAGTGCATGTGCAGAGCCAGGCCAAGTTCAAGCTGCACAATCAAGTACAAGACAGGCGTTCCTACCTTTTGAGCTCGCTTCTCTTAATTGCCGTGCGTGGTGCTTGATTATCACGTGCTGTTAACAAGCAGTTGGGAGCAGGTGCTTCACTGACTGTTACTGAAAATACTGGAATCTTTTCATTCTTGGCATTAAGGAGTCTGCCAGGTCTTAATGCTGAATTCAAGTCACATGTGATGGTTGCAACTGACTGAGGATTTTGCAGATGCTTTCACTTAGTAGACTAGGAAGGCCCTTTTTTCTAGATACTTTTTGTTTTTAGTAAAAGGTTTAGGTGTACTGCTTTCATTTTTGCAGGCCTAATTCTAAACAAAGAAAATCTCAGTCAAAATATTTATACAGGACAAAGTAGCAATATAATACTGTTATTTCACTGTTTGCATTTACATATCTAAGGTTTGGGCCTAATGCTGGAGGTCCCAGAGTCCACAACTGTCTTCCCATAGATAATCTGTGCTGTGATAATCAGAGAAAATATCACTGGATTTGGACAGGAAAAAAATAAATCACAGAAATTCTTTCAGCTTTCATGTACAATACATTTCAGATGACATTGCCTGGAGCCCACACCAGCATTTTTTCTACTAGGAGAGAAACACAGAAGGAGACAACTCTGGAATAATTCCAGAAGTTGTATGTACTCTGAAATTTGGTTACTTCTGGGGGGGGAAAAAAAAGGTAATTAATTGGGATGTTATTTATAGTATGTTACATCCTTTCTCTTCTCCCCTCTGCCCAGTCTTTTATGTTGAGGTTCAATATCTGCTTGTAGTAGGGAATAGACAGGAGGGACCATGACTGTGTTGGGGAAGTGAGGACTATTTTGATTGTTCTCTGCATTTGTCATCCCTTAGGGTTAACTGCTCCAGTGGAGGTAAATAGACCACAGCTGTGAAATGCCATCCAGTAAGCACCTGTACACTAGGAAAATAGTGTGTAACATTTATTTGGACTTTCCTGACTAAACAGAAATTGTCAGATCTATAATTACCAGTGTATGGCTGAACCAGTGTAAATTTGTGTTTTAAGTGTGTGCTTAGGCTGAATAAAGCAATAGAATTTAAAAGAAAAATTGGCCATATGAGCAGAAGGCCACAGCAGTCATTGATTTGATGACAGTATGCATTTTGAGTGGATATATAAAGTTCTCAGCATTTTGTGTATCATAAAAAGAAATTTAAAATATTGTCTTTAAAAGATTTTATGAAAAAGAAGATGCAGACTTTTTTCCTGCTGCTTAGGCAGTGAAGGTTTGGGTTTTTTAGCTCAGACGTGGTGTTCTGTTAGGTTACCTGTTGCAGCAAGAGAAACATTCCCAAACTGAGAAGTTGAGTTTCTGGAGGAAACTGTGTTTTATTTTTAGCTGCATGATTAATGCTGCTTCAAAGTCTTACCTGTGTTATTTCTTAGGTATGATACACTGAAAGACAACATTCAATTCTATCTAATTTTTCTTCAGTATGAAAAGCCAGTGGACATTTCCAGCATGGACTGACAGTTGCTGGCTTGTAACTTAGCTTAGCTGTTTTGATGACTTCTCATTTCATGAACTATTTTTTGCATGGTACCAAAATGTTCATTAGCATTAGTTCCTTATGGTTCCTATGTGTTAATAAAATATGAACATGTTTTATGAACATATTCCAGAAAGGTATTGCTTTCTTGGATTAGAGAGAGAAGATTTTTCTTTTATTAATTTTTCTTATGAGTAGTTAATTGCTTTCACTTTTACAAACATAGCTCCACTTTGTTATTGATGTTATTTTCCTGGCTTTAGCCTCCAGCTACTGTCTTTCACCACAACTTAATCTTTGGGTTGGAGTTCTTCAGTTATATCTACTTTCCCTTCGTTACTCTAATTACAGCACCTTTGGAATCAGCACTGCTTCTTTTATTAATTGACCCTTCATGGTAACCTCTCTTTTTGATAATTTAAATAAGTTTTTTAGGTTTCTTGCTGTAAGGCATTTTCTAGTTTTGAATAATTTTTACAGCTGTTACTGCCCTTTGGTTTTCTGGCTGCATTTAGGCAGTGAGATGTAGGCATTACAATTCTGTGGAGTATTTAATTGTTGGTGGTCTTTATTTCGTATATGGAGCACAAACTGTTTTCCTTGTATTCCCCTTTTCCCTTCCCTAACTTGAACATGGTCGTGAGATTAGTCCCTTTTGCTGCAGTGTCCAATTGGCTACATCTGTTTTAGGGATTTATCTGCTCTGACCCTCACACCTCCTGTGCAAGGTCCTGCCTGATAGGCTTCAGTCTCATGGCTGGAAGACTTAGTCCATGTTGTTTTGAAGACTGAGGTGTTATTCTGCAGAGTCAGTAGCTGAGGTGTGAGATGAATGAGAGCTTCACTGGATAGCTTTGTCTCTTTGCCATAGGAAAATCAGGACAAAATCTATGCTTGTCTCTGTATGATAAAGCCAATTTCTGAGAGAGTTGGAAGGTCTTGTGTGATTAGATTTTAAAGTACTGGTTTTATTCTACAATTAGTTTGAGAATATTTTACATTATGTAGATAACACTGTTGTAAATGCTGTGGGATGTGCACCAAAGGATTGTAAAACTCGTCTAATAAAAGGTACCAAAGCATTTTGCAGTGTTCAAAGCCTGGCCAGCCGTGCTTTCTGCTGGAGAATATTGGCTGTTTTTCTCTTTCAAGTTGTTGGCTTTAAATCCTCCAGGCACATCCTAATCAATGCCTAGCATATAAAATTAGCTAATGCTCTTAGCTGCAGTGTGGTACTTACTGTGAGAGAGGGTGCTATGTATTTAAAGGCTTTGATGGAATAATGCCTCAATCTCTTGTACTCAGCAAGTTCATTTTCCTCTCTGAACAGGATAAGAGGGAGCTTCCAGAAGTCAGCCAAGATGAATATGGTGAAGAGGATCATGGGCCGGCCCCGGCAGGAGGAGTGCAGCCCCCAGGACAACGCGCTGGGGCTGATGCATCTGCGGCGCCTCTTCACCGAGCTCTGCCATCCTCCACGGCACATGACCCAGAAAGAGCAGGAAGAAAAACTTTACATGATGTTACCAGTGTTCAACAGGGTAAGCCGGGCAATTTGCAAGAGGTGTTTTCTTTATTTGAATTGTCTGCTCATATTTTGTGTTCCCAAGACCTTTTGGTTCTAGCATAACAGATTTTCTCCCATCGGTATCCTTTCAATTTTCCCCTTTTCCTCACACAGTGTGGTGTTACAGGATAAACTCACCTCTGGAGATGCCCTTTTCTTGTCACTTTTTCTCAAGTGCTATCCAGAGATGCACATAGAGTGACAGCTTTCTGCAGTGCTCACTTTTATTGCAGTCGTCTGGTAGATTTCCAACCTAAGCTTTGGGACCAAGCTTAGACCCACTTTTTTTGTGTGACAGCACTGTCCTTGAGTCTAAATAGCTCTTCTCCCTTCTTTGCATTTATTGTACTGATACATATTTAGAGATAACAATCATAATGTGTTCTGTCAACTCGGTTTTTCCAGGGTACATGAGCTGAACAATTTTGATCTCCTCAAGTGATATATTATTTATATTCTCATCAACCTTATAGGCATTTTTCTGTGTATTGAGTCTGAGATTTTTTGTCTTTCATGGACAAGGGAGATTTTGAACAAGCAATCTGTAGGGAAGGTATAATAGCCACTTTTACAGTGGCATTTGTATTTCACTACTCCCTTGTACTCAGGCACTTAGATTTTTGTTTGGACGCAGAACTATAGCAACTGTAACTGCAGTTGATAGCAACGAAATCCTCCCGATGTCTTGTATCACTCAGTTATGCTGCCAGGGTATTGTGAATGATAATTTTGATGGTAGTTTTAGGGTCTTGAAAGACCAGAAGGTCTAGCTTGCTTTATTTGTACCTGCTGACCTAAACTCTTGCTGCTGAAGTTCTTGGGTAATGGATTATGCTTGTATATACTACTGCAGAGAATTAGAATAATCCAAAAACTAAAAGGGTGTTTTGTTGAAAGTGTGGCTTATGAAGGTGTTAGACATTGAGCTGCTTGCATGCTTGTGCTGGTTTTGGCTGGGATAGAGTTAATTCTTTATAGTAGCTAATGTGGGCTGTGTTTTGAATTTGTGCTGGAAATAATGCTGATAATATGGGGATGTTTTAGTTACTGCTGAGCAGTGCTTACACAGAGCCAAGGCCTTTCTGCTCCTTACCCCACTCCACCCCACCAGCAAAAGAGGCTGAGAGTGCACATGGAACTGGGAGAGCCACAGTGACCTCAGCTGACCCTACATATGCTGTCAGGCTCTGGCTGTGAAACAGGAAGGAAGGAGAAGGAGGTGGGGGGATATTCAAAGTGAATTCTCTTCCCAAGTCACTGTTACCCATGATGGGGCCCTGCTCTCCTGGAGATGACTGAGCACCTGCTTGCCCATGGAAAGCAGGGAATGCATTCCTTGTTTTGCTTTGCTTGTGTGTGGGGGTTTTGCTTTCCCTGTTAAACTGTCTTTGTCTCAACTCATGAGTTTTCTACCTTTTAGCCTGCTTTTTCTCTGCCCTATTCCACCTGAGAGCGATGAGCAGGTGTGGTACTTAGCTGCCAGTTGAGGTTAAACTACAGCAATGCTGTGTAGAAAAATTAATCCTAGTCAAGACATAGTATTACTAGGATTTTCAGTTGACTAGGCAGTGTGCTTTAGTGGATAGATCACTTGAATGCCATTCTGTTGCCCTAGGTCTTATTTCTACTGGTAACCTGTTGTGTGAGTTTGGGAGAAGTAAGCTGAGTTCATATGCCTGCTCTTTAATTTATCTGCATGGATTATATGCCTTTTAGTTATGGAGTTTCTTGATTTGTTTTTACAAATTAGCTCAGTGGAATCTTAATCTTGCCTTGAGCCTGTGAAGATTATTTTGATGCAGTTATGCTTAGAAATCTCCCTCTGGTGGTTACATGAGGCTGATGCTTCTGGAAAATAGAAAGCCCCCACCTGAGCTTCTTCAGCACTTAACTCTGATCTGTAGATGGAGAAGAATTTTTTCTTTTTAGCCTTTGTGGTAACTACTGGCACTAGCACTGTATCTACAGAAATTTGCAGTTGGTGATACTACTGGGTTTAAGTAAAACTAGTGTAGCAATGCACCTACAGCAGTCTAAGGAAAGACTTCGATTAGACTTCGGAGATGAAAAAGAGCAGTTAAGTTTTAATTTCTCTATTGTTTCTACCTTTTCTCTTTTCCTGTTTTTTTTTCTTAATACACTTACCCCACTTCTCTTTTATGCCACATACTGGCTATGTCCTAATTCTCAGCCCCTCCTCTGGACTCTGCTGAGGCCTAGTTGAAGTTACTTCATGTCTTTGCACCACTTGTTATCACTGTCCTTTATTCAGCTCATGTGTTGAAGCATTTTGAAAACTAAATCAGAAGCCCCAAGTTTTATTTTTACTTCACCAAAATCAGCTCTTGTCCAGGTAATCTCAGGTACCATTTACATTCTTGAACAGATTGATGGTTTCTGTGATTTCTATTTGTGTGAATACATCTTGGCTACTCTTTTCTGCAGTTTTCCCCTTTTTTTTAAAGTAAGTTTTCCTTCCCCCATGTCTCTTTTCTATTCTTTACAGAATCCATCTGTAATCCAGTTTTGATTATGGGCTCTTTTCTCTGAGTCCTAGAGACTCTTTTGTGCCCTTCTTTACTGAAATGAACTTAATGCTGAAGGCACATTCATGTGTGTTTGCCGGATGTTTTGTTTTTCAGTCCTGCTTCTGGTTGTTTTCTTCCTCTTTCCTCTTTTTTTCCCTCCCTTAGTTTCCTTGGTTAGTTTTAACATCACTGTCCTCAAGCTCTACCTGCTCTGAGCTTGTGAGCTTCTCAGAGCTGTCCTTCGTGCCACAAATACAGGCTGTTGCCAGATATTTTCACTTCAGTTTTCAATCTCTAAAATCTGGATCATAGCTTGGCATATTGAGGAAAGCAGATGTTATTTCTGCTCTTTCACTTCCTTTCTTGCAGACCTTGATAAATATTATCAGTCATTGATAAACTGGGATAGTGTAGCCCAAAAAAACCTGATTTTTCTTGATCAGTCAGGTCTCATCCTGCCTTTGTTATAGGGGGATTTTTTCCTTGCATTTCACGTAAATGCCTTCTTGTTTTCCTGTATTCAAGAGGCTGAGCAGTTGTGATGCCATCTATTTCTGCTTTCACAGTTTACTTTTTTAGATTCCTGGTTAATGCCGCCTTCTTCTTTTGATGTTTACACATAGAGTTTGCTGTGGCTTCCTCAGCTTATGTAGTTTTATGTCTTCTGGAGTGTCAGTTCTTGGTGGTACAGCTTGTTTTGGAACTAGCTAGCTTAGTAACTCTGCATGCCATTGCAAGATAAAGTGATTAAAATAAAAAATAGTACAAGAGCAAGATCTCGTTTCCTAAAGAGTCTTGGAAGAGATTTTCATTGGCAGGTACGGTAAATCTTGGTTCACTCTAGAATTCTGACACAGCTTCTCTCTGAGAAGGGATGCTTTTGCTATCAGGAAACACTAAAACATTATTAGAAGTTCCATTCTAAAATTTTTCTTGTTTCTCAAACGTAATCCTTAGCTGCAGATGTTTTAAGTGATCAGTTCAAACTTCATGCAGATTTAGACTCTGAATCCATCCATAGTTAATTTGCATGGTTATCTTCATTTTGTTGAAGATTTTTAAGTGTGATTGAGTACTTTTTCTGTTGCTGCCTTAAGGAAGGATTATGATGGTGTACTATAAAAGCATTATCTGTTACAAGATTGGGATGTCTGTGTTAAGAGGAGAAACTCTAAACATTGTGGAGCTCAGAGCAAAACTTTTGTGCCATCCCTTAATGTGTACTCCAGGATGTCTCTTATATTAATGAGTGGTGAGCTGTTGCAAGTGGGAGCTGCATGTGTTTGGCTGGAATCAGTGTGTGTGTGTGCACAAAATGCAGCAAGGAGTCCTGGGAGAAGCATTATTTATGCTGAGTGCAGAGATCTAGAGTGAAGAAGGTAACTCTGCTTCACAGAGGCATCCAAGTGGCCAGCAGCTGGCAGCCAGTTAAATAACCAGGGTATCCAGGAGCTCTTTTGAGGCTTTCTTGCTTAGCCATTGAGTTGAGATTTTTCCTCTCATTAGAGCTGAGTTTTGTTGAAATGCAGCTTCATTTCCTTTTTATTTTTTTGTTTTGAGGATTATTAATCAGTAAATTCAGCAGAGCTAAAAGCATTCTTAAGTTTGGTTTATAAATAGAGCATGTCTTAAACCTGCTGTGGATAAAACCATCTTGTTAGTTCTGGTAGTGAGTGGGTGCACAGACCATTTCTTTTTCTTCATTGTTCAGGGAGGCTTATGAAATGATGAATCACATAGTAATGAAAAGCTAAATTAGTGCATAATTAACAAAAGATTGGCCCTGTGGAAGAGTACTCAAAAGGCTCCTTTCAGAGTTGAGTGCATTTGTGGAAGCACTGCTCTACCAAGGTGGTGGTAATGCTTGTGCAGTATGTGAGAAAAGTGGATGGAATGATGAAGAGGCTGGTTTTGAATAAGTGGTACATTGTTACATTATCTTGAAAGATCCTTGCTTTTCCTTATTAAAAGGTGATTTAATAGTTAAATGTGTAACATCCTGTTCCTGGTTTTTACTAGCACTTCTAGTCAAAAGGTATATAAATATCCAATGGAGGTGCTTATTCTACGTAGTGCAAACTTGGTTAGGCAACTAATTAAAATCCACTTGACCTCAGTTGACCTTTTACTGTAACTTGGAGTTCTCTGCATTTCCTGGGAACTGCTGACAAATCTGAGCAAGCTCAGGACAGGTAACAGGGCCACTAGTTTTTCTTCTTCACTTGGTCGGGGTGAAAGAGCTTTAAACAATTAGTGATGACAAGATGCTGATGTGCACTCTGGTCTAAATAATGTTGCTTATGTTATATCAGTAAGCATGCAAGTCTCAAGGCCCTATTTCCCTCTTACAGCCTTGTGGAACTTGGAGGCTCTTGGGTGAATTGGGAGCTGATGCAGACAACTGCAAAAGGAGGCCTTGTGAAATATTTAGGGAAACTTGGATTGACTGTACTAGGAATGTTGTGTAGTCTGTCATACAAATGAGGGGTGTTTTTCCTGGTCTGCAGAAAGCAGTTGTCTGCCTGTAATGTCTGGTCTCCCATTTGCTTGCCTTAATGATAATGGTGGTTGAAATTTCCAGTATGAGAAATACTTATGCCTTTGGTGAAAACTATTTTTATTTTGAGGAAACTGAGTGTTCCATTTCAATGCTATATTTCTGGCTCCATTTCATCATGACTTTGCAATGCAAGCAGACAGGAAAAATATTTTTGGCTGTTTTGTGATGTGTCAGAGCAACTGATACTAAGGAAGGTAAGGAGTCTAACTTAGACAAAGGTTATTCTTTCTTCTGCCTTTTAAGTCCTCTTCAGTGACTTGGAGGTTCTGAGGTTAGTTGGCACCACAATTACCTTGCATCCCTGTTGGCTGTAATCATGGACTTCACTTGATGTCCCTGGACTTGAGAATGACCTCAGCCAAGTGTGTCAGCAGCTCAGCTGTAATAGGATAACTGGGTCACCCAGAGAAAGGAGACAGGGGTGAAGCAGCTGTTGAGTCCAAATCAATTGTACTGTTGTAGAAAACATCCTCCTTTGGAGAGGCCAATAGAACCTGTTGAACTTAAGTTTTGCTAGAAAAATACTGTAATCTTTTCTGCTCATCAGGGATGCTCCTGAAGGTCACATAAATATCTATAAGGGAGAATAATTTAAACAAACAGACTGTTCAGGTGTTTAGCAGGCTATTCTGTTTCTTCAGCACTAACACAAGTAATGATACCATAATTTGGATTGCATGTTTTGTTTGATAATGAATATCATGGGTTTATTGTGACCATGTTAGTGCAGGTTTTACATTGGAAGTGTGGACAAAGACTCCTTTTTGTGTGCAGTCTTGAATGAAGAGTAAATTACTGCAGGAAATAGCTAATCCACTTTGAGATAATGTGTTCCACAGCTTAGTGCAATACCACAGAGTTAACACATTTCTCCCTGTTATGTGTGATCTAATACATTATTTAGTAACAAAATCAATGCTTAATCATGAAGAATAAGTTACTAGAATTAAGTGACAACTTATAAAAAAAAAGCCTGCTGTTATGTTCAGGAGGATCTCAAAGGAGGAGAGTAAGTCCTTGGGATATCAGCAACGTGGGAGGCTTCCTGTTATTGTCAGTTTATTGAGGAAGGATGTAACAGGGCAGTTCTAATGCTCAGTCCTTTTAAAAGAATTTTCCCGTGTCATTCTATTTAGTAGGTCCAGTAGATAGTAAAGGAGTTGATCTTAAAAATGGAAGTCTTGTTGGAGAATTTGGTCTGGTACCTGTTCTTTACCCCATTAAGTGCACTCTCAGTCTTTTGGGGCTCTGCAGGGTTTTTGTCTTGTGAAAAAACTTAAACTCTCTTTTCCCCTCCATTCATCGGATTTTACTTTTCTGAATGAGGTCTGAATTCCAAATCTGAACATATCTTAGAGTATGCAGTCTGCAAACCAATGCTGTGATGAATGCTGCAGTATGAAAAGAAAAACTTGTAAACTCCATAGGAATACTTCTTCACAAAGGAACATGGTAGCTTGTAGTGATCCTTGTAAACAGAATGATTTTAATGCATCCATTTTTCTCTTGGTTTAGGTGTTTGGAAATGCTCCTCCAAGTACAATGACAGAGAAATTTTCTGACCTCCTGCAGTTTACTACTCAAGTGTCACGATTGATGGTGACTGAAATTCGACGGAGAGCATCCAATAAGTCCACAGGTATTGCATGGGGCACAAGGGTGGGCTTTTTCACATCCGTGCATCATGATTTTCAGATCAGTCAGAATACTGTGAGCTGCCCTTCACAGCAACTATGCAGGCTCATAAATCGGCTTTTTAGCAATGAAAATGTGTTGTCTTTTGTTCCTTTGGACTGAGAGGGAGGGGAGGAGGAAAAGGTTAGAGGTTTCCTCTCTGGGTTATGGAGAAAGCAGAGTTCCACAAAATTCTGACAGATGAGAGAGAGAGAGGAGTGAACTGAGTTGCATGACCTATTAGGAGAAGGAGGCCAAGAACATGCATGTGGACAGCTGCTGTATGTTGCCTGAGGTGCCTGTTGGTGGTGGGTTGTGTCATTTGGATATGTTAGCATTCCAAAACTATGCATTTGAAATTAGCTGCTGGCCTGGAAGCTAATAAGATGTGAAAGTACAGCAAGTCCCACATTAGGACCAGCACTGCCAGCCCTAGAAAAATGTCAGTGGACTCTTCTTTTTCTCTGATTATTAAATGTCAGGGTGAGATTTGGTTCTGTTGACCCCTGAATGTGTCAGAACCTGATCTCATATTGGCAGTTGTGTAATGGAGGATACCAACAGGGCAGTTTCATTAGCTTTCCTCTTAGACTTCCTTTTCTGAAGAGGAGTGCTTCCAAGAAGTATCAAGTCTTTGCCTACTAGATAATTTTAAGATCTGTGCTGTGTTCTCAGTTTGGATTTGGTGGTAAATGAGGACTGGAAAAGGCTGTGAAAATTACTGTGCAGGAAGTCAGGAGTCACAAACTGTGCCAATTACAATATATTTCAATTTTAAGTAGAGTTGACTAACAGTGAAACATTCCAGATGGCTAAACAGATATCATAGACAAAACCTGTTCTCTATGGGTAAACAGGCAGAAAAATGTCTTTTCTTTGGGTATTAGAGGGAAATAAGTGTCCAACAGCCATGTTGGCAGAACAGTGGTGTTCACTTGACCTTCTTTCCTGGGGAACATCTGTTATGCCTGATAGTCAGTTGGATTCTGCTGGGATTAACCATTTTTGTGTATTTATCTTGTTGCTCCCAGATAACCCAGTTCTTCACAAGTCAGAGGTAGATTTTTGTTGATGGTGTTGGTTTGGGGTTTTTTTCATGTCTTCCACCCCACTTAGAAACTTGACCTCAATGACTAAAAATAGTTTGGTGCTCTTCTAAGCTTTAATGTAATGAATAGTGATGTTTCTGTTAAAACAGAAAGCAGTCATTTTTCCTCTGTTACCAGGATTGCTATTACTCTGGTCAGTAAACCCTTTTTAGACCTCAAGAAAGCCTGAGAGGTCCTTGATCTGCAAGTACATTGTGACTCTTGGTGGGACCAGTGAGTTGCAGTTTCCTCTCCAGAAATAACCAATTAACAAGCTGTTAAAACTCTGTAGACATCTGTGTTAAAATGATTAGAGCTAGATACACACTTCCTGTGATGCTGATTTTAAAAAAATATATAAATTATTTGCTTTTTAGAATATGTTTTATGTTAAAGACATATTATTGTGTCTATGGATTGTGAAGACTCTTGCATAATTTTTTTTTTAAACTTCCATTCTTTTGTATCTCAAACAAAAAGATAAAACATATCTTAATAGTTGTTGACAGGTAATTATATCTCCTAGTGTGTTTTTAAAAGTAAAAAGCTTCAGTGGCAACAACATGAGGGAAATGTCTCTGGTAATATACAAGTGTGAATTTCTGATGGTGTGAAGTGCTCCATGTAAGTCAACAAAATAGCTGAGCCTGTGTTAGAGACAAGCTTTCCATGCAATCAAAAGTCAGCTTTTGACAGTTAATGACAGGGAAGAAATTTTGCAAGAATTTTGATTTTTATAAATGTGTTGGCAGTATTTTACAGTGGGGAATGGGGTATGGTTAAGTCTTGCCTGTCAGTATGTTGTGGATGGTTTTTTGTTGTTATTTTGTTTTGGTTTTTTGCTTTGCCTTTTTTTTTTTTTTTTTTCCCTACTCCATCTGATAATGGAACACAGGGCAATTATTTTCATCAGGCCTTTGAATATTTATGCTAATAGCTATGTGAGTAATGCCTGTCACGGTGGAGGCATATCTCAGTTATTCTTGGCAGACTGTAGTAGTTTTCTCAGAACAGTGTTTTGTGATTCAGTAGTAACTGTGCCAGCAGCCCATCTTAAGTGGTCTCTGAACATTGCCATTGTGGCTGTGTGTTCAGCTACAATTTCAACTGCCTTATTTCTCTTGTAGGGATGTAATCTTGGAGTAAGAAAAATGAAGCAGTTAAATCTGAGTTATCTTGAAGATTTCAGTCTTTGCTGTACAACAGTGATGATTTTCAGGCGACAACAATAACTGCTTTTGAGGTTTAATGAATAGCTTCCCTTGCTATGGAGTGTTAGAAGATGGTGGGTCATGGGTGAGATAGTTCTATTTACATGAGATTTTTAGCTGCCACAAACAAGTCCAATTTTGTGTCTGAATTGGTCAAAAGATTGTGGTAGTACTATATAAAATATATGTTCAAATGTCTATTTCTAGTGCAGTATCAGTACTGAAATTAACCTTTCTTTTGGGAGCAAGTGCATCTAGCTCAGAGCTGAGGGGACAGGGACAGGGATGGCTGAATCTTGGTGAATCAATGGGGCTACTAATGGCAACTTTGGCTGGAGAGGAAGCAACACTTTTGTTTAATGTATTTTTCTAAAGATGTACTCTGGATACAGTTGGTGGTTCTGCGATTTTTGCAGATACTCAAACAGCATGTGTTTAAACTAAAGTTGCTGGGGAAGGAATCAGAATATTCTGAATTGGAAAGGAGCCACAGGGATCATTGAGTCCAACTCTTGAAGTGAATGTCCTATATGCAGACTGAACTTAAAACCTTGGTGTTATTAGCACCAGACTCTAACCAACACCTCTCTTTCACTCTAAACAGCTTCTCATATTTCATCAGTTGAGGGCGTGCAAACCTGTGATTTGGTACCTGGTAGTGGTTATTCCATTTTTACTAAAATGTGTTTCTAACTCAGTCCTCCATTGCGTCTCGAGCACATCAAGTGATATCCAGTCAGGGCCCATTATTTCATGCATTAACATTTATCCCAGGGAGATTCAAAATGATTCCCTAAGTGATGGGCAGTCCTGCAGCCTGGAAAGCCATACCTTAGTCAGAACATGAATAAGTGGTTGTGAGTGCAGGTGAAATTCAAGGGTAGAAAATTGAACAGTGAGAAAGCAAAGTGGTACATTGCAGGTCTGGAACCTTTTAGCCTCCTTTCAAAGACAGTTTCAGAAGTTTGGTTGTTTGGTTTTAAAATTATTTTATTTGGCTAGTGGGTGTACATCACTGTTTTGTGCACCTTTTAAGTTCAGTTTAGTTGTGTCCCTATTAATTTCAGTCAATTTTTCATTTAATATTTACATTTTCTGTATGTATTTGTTTCAATATTTGCTATTTAAAGCTAAATTTATTTTTACTGTACTACTAGGCTGTTCAGCTAATCCTTCTGACCTCCAGAAACAACACTCTCAGTTGTTATTTATACCCTCTGAATGTTGTAGTGATTTGGTCTTTTTTAAAGGTGGGGTTCAGTTTTTCAGGGGAGAGGGTTGGTTTGTTTTTCAGTTTGGGAGGTTTTTTTTACCCTTTTTGTAGTTTTTAGGTGTTTTTTTCTTTAGGGTTTTTCTTGGTGGTTTTTTGGGGTTTTTTTTGTGTGTGTTTTGGGTTTGGTTTTTTTTGGGGGGGGGTTAGGTTTTTGTTTGTTTGTTTGTTTTAGTTTTTCTTAAGTTTGTGGAGTTCTGTAGGGGGAGGGGTTCTACCCCTCTGGTTTCTTTATTTTCCTCTTATTTTCTTGGATTTACTTAAACTGTTTCACCACTGAAAATGCTTTGAACCTCTTCAGGCATTTTTCTAGCAGATCTGCTGAAAGACTATCATTATCTCATCTTCAAACCATTTTGGGAGATCAAGTTGATAAACATTTATCATCATGGCAGAAAACCACATCAGAGTTTGTATTTGGCCTCTGACAATGCCTACCTTTATTCTTCTTTAAGTTCCATTGATCTGCAAACTGGTTGTTTTATTTTTATTTTTTTTTTTGCAGTTTATCTCTGTCACATCAGCAGAACTAATTTTATGTTTGTCCTCAGTCCACAAAAGTTAGTATAATTTGTTGAAGTGCATTTTTCACTTGAGTGAATTACAGATGAAGTTTGAAGGAATCTTCTGCTACTAAGCTGCCTTTCAGGCTTCTCCTCTAATGAGGTCTGAAGTTTTCCTGGTGGTGAGGATCTTTGTCAATAAAATAAGTGCATGTAGGGGCAGCTTTCAGACTTCTTTTGGTATGTTAACTTTTCTTCTGCTGAGAAGAGACTCCGTTGGAAATGATTTCACGTGCTGGGATTACACATCTTGTTCTTTTCCTTACATATGTATGTTTTTCCTGTTCTGTGGGGAACTTTGCTTTACAAGGTGATTCTGGTTTGTGTTTACTAAAATTGCTCTGAAAGGGAAAAAGAAGTGTCCTATCAGGGGCCAGTTGTGATCAACAACTGCTGTATCTTACAGCTTTTGGTCAACTTTCTGTTTACCTTTGGTGCTTTCTAGCATATCTTATGTAAGGCAAGTGTAGTACAGTATAGAGCCTTTCAAGAGATCCTAGAAAGCCTGTTCTTTTATCATCTGAGGCTAAAAGCTGGCACAGTTGAGTTGTTTTATCTTTGGATGAGCAGCCCTCCATTTCTGCACACTGCAAAAGCATCAGCTGCTTCCTATCTGCCACTTGTGATGACAGCCCGACACTGCTCCTGGTGATGGAAGGCAGACTTTGTGCCATCGTGGTTTTATTTGGGTTGGTACTTCTCTCTTACTCCCTAGATAATTGGAATTATTTGTACTCTGTTACTCTAGGTACCTGACTGTGTCTTCAGGCATTTCCTACAAGAAGTAGCAGAAATTTCTAGGCAGCTCTGTTAGAGAAGGGATCCCTGATTTCACCTTCACCACCCCCTGACACATCCACCCACACCTTTTACTGCACCTCCCTTCCCACCCTTGGCACATGCACAGATATTTTTTTCACTAATATTCCCCACCAGAATAAACTATACAAAAGTCTGACAACACTATTATATGCTATTTATGGTTCTAGACCATCTAACAAAAAGCTTCTTGTACTGAATTTGCCCTTAGTGCTATTGCTATAGGCAACAACAATGCTTGTAGTGCTTGTAGCACTGATTTTTGCTACCCATCTGAAGGAGTCTAATCCCATTGCTTGCTACCTGGTGGTTTTCCAGTATGCAAAGCACCTCTTACATGTGAAACAAATTCTGTTGTTTGATTTTACCAAACCTCTATCCCATATATGCTGAATCCATGCTGGAAAATCGGACTCCCGTGTATTAACCATGTAACCAAATAATCATGGTCATACTCATGTGTACATGCTTGCACAGTTGTCACAATAGGTATGTTTACATATTAGTTTATAGGTTTTTCTCTTTGCTTTTCTGCTGTTTTCACTAGTTAGCATATCCCACTCCTGAATTGGCTTTCTTCTGCAGCAGAAGTTAACGGGCTAAGGACATCTGAGTGGAGCACATAGAGGATGTTATATTAAATGATGACTTGGGCACTTCAAAACCAGGGGGAAGGGTACAAGGAATAAATTAAGACTAGTGCTGATGATAGAAGTTAATCTTAAATGATAGCGCTATCAAATTTGCTCAGGGCAGACGACAAGAGAACGTCTTCCAGCACTTAAAATGCTGTCTGTGTTTTAGGTAATGCTTAATTAAGAGTGACAGTTTTGAAACTGCTATTTATAGTGTTCAACTGCTATGCCAGGATGCCAGCAGCATGACAACTTTTTCAGAAGCATGGACTTAACCCCTGAGTCTCACTTTCAAAGATGACTAACTGAGCCCCTGTTCCACAGGTGGCTTTGGAGACTGTGCCCAAAGTAGGCTGTGCACACCCAGTTTGGTACCAGTCTTGCAGTCATAGAGTGATTGCCCAACTCTGTCTGTGCTGGGATGGAAAGAGAAGAGGCCCACAATATCACATCTCATGCTGCAGTGGTCAGGCACTGTCCTTGTAGAAGCAGTGCATGCTTTAGACAGCTTGGCTCTCAGAATTGAGGAAAAATGGCTTTTTTCAGGAATTCTGGCATTTTGCCTATGTTTTTAGTGTAGGAAATGCAGCTGTGCCATGGCTGTTGTGCTTTCTAAGTTGGCCTGTTCATATACCCAACCACCTGACCAGTGTTTTGCACTGATAGTTCTGGAAGACAAAGTGCCCATCAGGTACTTCAGGTCAGCATGCTGGGAAATTGGTACTTGTCCTTGTTTGTGTGAGTTTTATAAATTGCCTTACCTTTCACCTTGGTATCTCAAGCTTTGTTTTATCTCAGTCTCATGCAGGGAAGTGGTAGGGGCCTCTCCTTACTTTAGCAGCAAAATTGGAAAAGCTGGTGGTTTGTACAACAGTCTGTTACGGGAATAAGTCTGCCAGACAAAAACATGAGAGAAGAATCATTGCACAAATGAACCAAATCTGCACAGCTTACAGTGTGATGCTTCAGAAAATGATCTTTCCCCATGTAGTTGATGCTACAAGTTTGATAAGTACTTTGCCATATGAAATGTGCTGCCTTTCGAATAAACTCCTTCCCAGGTATGTGCTGGGGAATCTTAACAGCAGATGAAGCAAACAAGCCAATATTAACATTGGATTTCTCTTCAGTTGCAGATTTATTCCTCCATTAGTAATTCCTTTGTAATTTCTTTTTTATGTGATATTATTCACCTTCCTTTTCTCTCCTAGTTGACACTAAAAGCGCAGGAGATGATTGATACACAGTTATTAATGAAAAATGTTTTTAGATGTCTCTTAAAGGTAATGGGCAGACATCACAACTGGCATTATAAACTTCTTACATAAGTGTGTATTCAGGCAGCAGTGAAATAGGGTTGCATTTTCTCTTGATTTATTTATTGAGGCTGATAACTTGTTTACTAGGCTGAGTATTTGGCTCTGACTGATACAGAATAGCATCCAGAAGTGGTTCTCAATCAGAATTATCCATAAACTGTTACTGTTTTCATTCTCAAAAAATGTAGGATGGGGATGTGGTAATTGCTGATCTTAGTCTTAATGGGTTTTTTTCCTGATTTTTTTATTCCTTTTGGCTTTCAGCACCTCTCCTTTCCTACAATCCCCATTATCCTCCATGCTGTTGTTTCAGTGCAGTGCTTTTTTTCAGAAATTTCAGCTATTTCCATGGAGGTCACTAAGTGATGGTGACTTCATGTCTTTGGAAAAAGTATATTGTATTTGATAAAGCAAAGCTACTCAAACAAAAGTCACTGCAGGTTACTGAAGTCTGTCTGCTGGTCAAAGGATGATGTGTGACCAAAGAATGTACTTTTTTTCAGCCTTGCCACTGTCAAAGCCAATTGTGTGTGTAAGACACTGGAATGTGTGTCTGGAAAGTGTAAGCCTAAGCCTAGTCCTTTTTTCAAGTAGTGCTGTAAAGGTGAATTTATGCTCAGTGCTTGGGCTGCTGACAGGATATGTTCCCTTCTGCAGAATACCAGAATTCTGAATACCTGAATTCTTACTGCTTTTTTTCTTTTTACTGCCCCCTACAGAGGCTGCAAGTCGTGCCATAGTCCAGTTTCTGGAGGTCAATCAAAGTGAGGAAGCAAGTAGAGGTTGGATGCTGCTCACCACAATCAATTTGCTAGCTTCATCAGGACAGGTTAGTCTGAAACAGCAAAGCTAAAAATAAATTATGGGGTGAGGGTGACAAAAGCAATAATAAAATGAACTGCATGAACACTTAGTAAAAGATGTAACTATATTCTGCTTTTCTGTGTTAAGATCCTCTTCCTCTTATACTGCCACAGGACTTCTGCTTTAGCTCCCTGTGGTTTCAGTTGCTTGAAAAAAAGTCGTTTTGAGACTTGAATTTATAATGTTCTTCTGAATTATGCATGCAACTTTTATTGCTGCCCAAAGGCTTCTCTTGCATACTGCTGCTTAGTGCCCCATGAGATCCATGGCACATACAGCTCCTAAATAGTTCAGACCTTGAACTTTGCACACTTCACTGGAAGAGGGCCACAGCAGTTGCAAAAAGCCAGGCCAGCAGCAGAGATGAGTGGGTGGTAGTGAATCCTTCCTGCCTCTGCTTCTGGTGCTGCCCTCCATCAGAGAGCTGTCTCTGGCAGTATACTGGGCAGCTGTGTGGTTTGTTATTTCTGCTCTAATCTGCCTTTGAAATTCAGCACATCATCCTATCTCAGTTTTAGTATGTCACCAGCCACCACGTCAATTTGTCTTTTCTTCCCACTGATGCTTTCATATTTTCTACTACCTTGCTTCTTAGGGCTGCTTACACCTCTTGCCAAGATCATAGATTGAATAGTCCTCCTCCCACTCCCATTTCTACTGCTACAAAGAATTGATAGCTGATGAGGTCTTGGCTGAAGGTCTTGTAATTAACTTGTTAGCTTCTGTTGGCAGAGATGGACAGGTTTTGTTTCTGTCCTGTGCAATGACTGCTCTGAACTGTGGCTATGAGATGCTGTTGTCGTGTAAATAAATAATCCTATTTTTAAAAATCTCTTTGGGTAGGCACTTAAGAATGGATGGTGAATCTGCAGTACTGTGTGAACACCTCACCAAAGGTGTAAGAAGGAAAAATCAGCATTTCAATCAATCGCATTATTATTAATGTTTTGTATATATAATATGCTGAACTGGTATTTTTTACTGTTTTCTTCTTCCTCAGAAAACTGTGGACTGCATGACTACAATGTCAGTGCCTTCCACACTTGTTAAATGTCTATATCTGTTTTTTGACCTTCCACACGTGCCTGAGGTAGTTGGAGGAGCACAGAATGAGCTACCTCTCGCAGAGCGCCGAGCGCTACTACAGAAAGTCTTTGTACAGGTAAGAAGGGTGAAATAGGTCATGAACTTTGCAAGAGGAATGTAAATACTTTGTGTGAGCAAAATCACAACTTTTCAATTGAGCCAGGTTTTAGTCTTCCTTGATTCTTCAAAAACTGATGACTAAGAGAGAGGTGGATTTTCCTGGCAGCGCATTGTGTGTGGTCAAATTTCCACTCCTCCTGTAGTTTTTGTCTTTGACTAATACCTCCTGCACAGAAATCCATGCAGCTCTTCTGCAGAGATACTTAAAAGGTGCAACATGTGGACTAGAATTCTGTTTTCATCTAACTGGTCCTAGTACTTGGTGTCTTTGGCTGTTACTGATTGAAATAGACATAGTAAAAAACATTAGTATTGATAATAAAGTGGTGCTCTCGAATGAACTGACTGGAATGGGTGAGGTTTCAGACCTCCTACTCCAGTTGCAGACAGCTTCTCTCCAGTGTTCTGAGAGGGACCCTGAGTTTTTCCTGCATGAGATGCAAAATGGAGATCAGATGTCCTCAAAACATGCAGAAAAGGGAGTGCAACATTGTAGCTTCAGTTGTAGGGCTGCATTTTGTCTTGGTTTTGGTAATTAATCTGAAATTCAGATCAGGTGCCAGTTATTCAGGTAGGTCTGCAGTTTTGCTGTAGCCTTTCCTGACAAACTTATTTTGACCAAGATGTTATGGTTGCTGCTCTGCCAAGAGCCCATTGGTAGCCTTCTTCCTGCATTAGGAAGGGATACAGCAGTTTGCCTCACAGAGCTTCTCCCACACTGCAGAATTTTGACCTGTAAATTAGGCAACTGGCAGATTCTCCAAGACTGGAATATCCTGGTATCCATGCAAATATGCTGTGTCAGCCTAAGAGATTTAAACTCTGCTTCCAGTCTTCTGGTAAGCATTTTAAACTGAACTGGGGCTTGAAATAACCATGTGTCTTGTGTTCAAAGTACAGAAACACACAAAGGGAAACAGCACGTTACCTTTTTTAATGTGTTTGCTTAATGGAAGAACGTTTCACCTTTTGCTAAGTCTAGGCAAAATTGGCAGTAATAAAGATATTAATGCTAGTTGTTTGATGGCTTCCTGTTTCAGATCCTAGTAAAGTTGTGCAGTTTTGTGTCCCCGGCAGAAGAACTGGCTCAGAAGGATGATCTCCAGCTTCTATTCAGTGCAATAACCTCATGGTGCCCTCCCTATAACCTGCCTTGGAGGAAGAGTGCAGGAGAAGTACTAATGACCATATCTCGTCATGGCCTTAGTGTCAATGTAGTGAAATACATTCATGGTACGTGTCTTCCTTCAGTATTATTTATTGGGATTTTTTCCTGCTCTTCTTTCATAGTTTTCTTATTTGGGAAATAGGCATGAAAATAATAGGGAAGCTTCTAGTCTTTTAGTTTGGACATATCTGTATTTATGTACAGGTAACATTCCTAAGCCCTTGTGTAGTGAGAGAGGTGATTTTAGCTGAGTCTGTCTCATTCACATTTCCATTTAACCTGGGAGGATAAAGTTTCCTCTCATGTTTTGGTGTAGAGTTCACAATGAGCAAAAGGAAAGGCTTTCAGTAACTTCAGTAACTGCTTGTGTTGAATAATATTCATTGTGAAGAAGGATCAATTCTTTACAGCCAGCTGTCTTCCTCCCCTGTGGTCCAGCCCAGCTTCCCCAACCCAAGGATGTTGTTCTGAGGGCCTGGCCCATGGAGGCTCTTTGCTTGGCTGAGAACCTGTGCTGGATGGGTTTGCAAGCCCATATGTTTTCCCTGTTCTCTCACAGACTGGATTGCTGACTCTTCTGCCAGGCCCTCATCTTCCCTACCTTGCCTTACAGATGGCAGGTTTTGTGCATCCTGAAGGGCAAATGAAAGTTATCTCGTGGGCTTAATCCAGCCTGCAAGTCACCAAGTGTATGAAGCATACAGAATCATTCCAGTTTGTCTCCTGTCCACTTTTTAAGACAAGTAGATCCTGGCTGTTGCTGGCATGGAAACTGTAGTGCACAGGGACGTATCTGTATCTGCTTACAGATTTTGGTAGCTAATAAAATCAGTAGTTTACTCATCAGCTATCTTTGCAAGGAGCTGGTAAAGAGGCAGCTACCAAGCTTGTTCACAAAAACTTGCAGATGAAAACTAGTGTTGGGGAGGATATTAGCTGCCTGGAAGCAGCTTTGCATACAAATTACTCTTTTTGCATTAATTGAAAACTGGGTGTTTAGGTATGTATGACTTGAGGTAAGAAATCTGATAAAATATGTTTCTAATATTATATTTAAGGCTTTTAGACTGTAGGACCACATAGGAAGCATTTTTAATTTTTAAATTGGACTGACTGTTGGAGTGAACTAACATTCTTATACATTTTAGCTGGGTACACCTACTGGAAAAAAAGAAACCCATAATTTTGCGTTGCTCATACCCTGAGAAGCAAGAAGATGAACAAGGCTCCACAGAACCATTTTGATAGTTTATTAAATGCACCCACATACTTCACAGAAAATTTCAGTCTGTTTTTTCTTGTGCTAGCAGTGTTTTTCCAATTCCAGTCAAAAAGATGTGAATGTACAGTATCACTCAAAAGCACAGCATAGTCACCAGTTGAGTGTTTTCAGATAGGGCTTACAAGGTCATAGGCTTCTGGTGAGCTTTTGATGAGTGTAGAAGGGATATGTATATGTGTGAAAATGTTATGAAGTGCAACAAAGAAAATAACTAGAGTTTTGACTGTCATTTGGCATATTACAGCTGCTACCATTATTGCTTCTCTATGGCCTTGATCCACAGAGGAGTGAAACTGTCATGAGAAAAGATACTCTAGGTTCTTTAAAAAGTGAAGTCTTAAAAAGAAAACCAGTCAGCATTCCCTCTTGCTTTTTGATTAAAGAAGTGAACCTGGCTTAAGAGATAACAACATGTGTCACAAGGCTCCTCTTATATTCAGGAAATTTTAAGATATTTCAT
Source organism: Chaetops frenatus (assembly GCA_013400775.1). Classification (NCBI taxonomy): domain Eukaryota; kingdom Metazoa; phylum Chordata; class Aves; order Passeriformes; family Picathartidae; genus Chaetops; species Chaetops frenatus. Next base: position 23,038 of record VZTR01028888.1, on the reverse strand, counting down.
CATATGCAAAGGAGCATCCTTTCACCATCTCACGCTCTGATTGAATCTCTGGGAAATTTTGTTATCAGTCTAGCTAGAAAGATTTGTGCTTGTATTGTGCATGCTGCAAAGTTAAAATAGCAAATAATTGAAAGGAGAATCTTTAAAACAGAGTGCAACTTAAAATCTCACTATAGATTTGAGAAAGCTTTTGTTACTGACCTAATGAACTGATGGAATGGGAGAGTTATGCAGGGCAAGCCAAGCTGTCTCTCTTTGATGCCAGCCAATAAAATGCTAACCAGAGTAGGAATAAGATGACATGGTGTAAAGGTTTATATGTAGGTTTTAATAACTCTTCAAGTCAGTGCTTTGCAGAACTTTGTGTTTTAAAAGAAAAATATTGTGTAGAGTTACTTAGAGTTGCCATATTTATCTTTCTATTCTGATGAGTTATTTGGTCAGATTTTTAGGTGAAAATAAGTATTTATCTACACAGTTTCTTCCTTACAAGAGTAAAGTGAAGAAGGAAGGGGTTGGCAAAAAGAGGTTAAGGTTCTGATCCAAAGCCACTTGAGAATCCTCCTCATCCTCAAGTGGCATTAAATGTTCTGTGACAAGAGATACTTGAATAAATTACCATACTGCTGTGCTTCATGTGCTAGTTAATGCTTCTTGCTGTCATTAATGACAGTAAAATCCTAAATTTCTTAACTGCAATTCTTTTCAGAAAAGGAATGTTTGTCCACGTGTGTCCAGAACATGCAGCAGTCTGATGACCTTTCTCCCCTAGAAATAGTTGAGATGTTTGCTGGACTTTCTTGTTTTCTCAAAGACTCCAGTGATGTATCCCAAACGTTGTTGGATGATTTTAGGATATGGCAAGGATACAACTTCCTCTGTGACCTCCTCCTCAGGTAGGCAAAAGTGCAGTGACAGATCACTGAGCTTTTTTTCGAAAAAAGTTTTCTTAATAAAGAGTACATGAATAGGTTTAAACAAAAAAAGTGACTATTGATCATTATGGAATGAAGATACGAGGATGAAAACATTGACTTCTGTGCTTCTCTCCATTTGTGAACCTACATTGTTTAACTTTTTATTCTTTAGTACTGATTTATTACTAAATATTTCTTGCTGTGTAAAGAAAGCAGTTGCTAATGAACAACTGGTACTAAATATTTAGAGAGAATCCAGAACATAAAATTTTGCTTGCAACTAGTGATTTTTGAGTTTGGTTGGAGTTTGTTTTGTTTTGTTTAAGGAGATGGTTTAGTGGTGAACTTGGCAGTGTTGGGTTATCAGCTGGACTCAATGATCTTAGAGGTCTTTTCCAACCTCAATAATTCTATGATTATATTTTTGTCTTGTTTAATTATGCTATCATAATGAAAAGATCGTGTATGTGAATGTGGTGCATGCTACAAGGGAATAATTTTTTTTTTTATTAGAAGTACTTCTAAGCTGGTAGTGCATTAAAAAATATGGTAATGAAAATGCTTGCCCAAAAAACTGTTGGGTGCATGATCTATGCATGATTTTCTTTCTTTCCATGAAAGAAACTTATTTAATTTTCTGACTGAGAAAGAAAAGAATGTCTGTTGAATTATTTGTGTAAAATCTGTGGGCAGTCTGTTGCTGTGTTTGGATATGAAGTTCTGAAGAAGGATGCTTAGCTGTTGAATTATATATGTATTTTACAAATCCAAGGTACATACTAGGAAACTATAAGTGTACACCTTATGAAGTATATTTGGGTCAAAGATGCTTAAAACATTATTACTCAGAAATGTTAATGTAGCTATCTCACTATTTTTGGTGTTAATATGCTGAGTTTTGGCACCCAAATATTTGAATTAAATTTTCCACTATCTTGTGTATTTCTGAGGGGTTTTTTTGTTTGTTTGAAATGGATACCAGACATAGGCATGGCATTTGAAATTTTTAATCACACTTAAGGTTACTGGTAAGTTACCTTTGGTGCCACAAAAGCTAAAGCACCTGTTAGGGAATTGTTATTTTTCTTGTTCTATAAGTGGAGTTTTGGAGTATGTTGTATTTACTAATGCATTAATTCAAAGCAGTGTAATTCAAATACAGTTGTTTTCCAGAAACTGCCAGCCAGAGTTTAGGGGAAATATGGGGGGAACATGCTGTCATGTTTCATGTTGAGGTACAAAAGTGGTTCTCTGTAGATCAAGTGTTTTTAGAAAATCCTCTCCTGAGCTTGCTCATCCTTTAAATCAAAGAATGGGGGATCCCTGGCAAATGCATTGGAAGACTAGGGGTTTGCATGTCTCCTTGAGGAGGGAGGACACCTGGGATCATCAGGTGACATCAGTAAAGGTTAATAGCATAGGAATGAATGTGTTACCCTCACTTCTTCCTGAGGTGGTTTTCTAGAAGAAAACACTTTATTTTAAAAAACAGTGATCTTGAATAAGCCCATGGATTGGTGACTGGTGGACCACAGTAATGTGTTCTCCCTATTTTGGCTCAAACCCACCCACAGAGACTTGTTCAGCTCTGGGGCACTTTGGTGAAGATGACTGTCACATGAGGGTATGAAATCTGGACACTGGGCCTCAAGCTGCAAAGAGGAAAGGCTTTGGAGCTGGAAAAGTAGAAGGATGTGAGAAGGAGGTGGCTTAGCAAGAAATTGCAGAAAATCTGTGAGGCCCAGAGGAGCACTTTGGTAATTTCACCTGGATGATGTGAAAGGGCAGGGCCAATGGCAGATTAGTAGAATGGCAGTAGGTGAGCTTGGTGCTTCTGTAGTGGCTGTTTGCAGGAGGTTCTCATTTAAAGGAGGTTGGTTCTTTCCTCAGCCACATCTGACTGAGAATAAGATGGAGGAAGCAGAAATGAGCTGCTTGTAAAGGGCTCCAGCAATCACTTGTCAGGAGCAAGCAAAACAGAGCTTGCACTGCTTGAGTGAATAGAAGAATGTGACCCCCAGTTTACTCCTGAGATCTACAGAGTTAGTAAATAGTTAAACATGGTTTTATTTGTGGTGAAGCAGCAGGAAAATGAGGATGGTGTTACGATTCAGAGTCAGTTTCTAGGGTTTGGTCCAATGGTGTGTTCCTGTCAGGAAGCAATGGTTGGAATGGGTTGTTAACATTTCCATTCTCTTGTGTTCAAAGGTAAGAGTTTGTAGTTCTAATGAGGGTGCTTCATCCTGTGCTTCTACCAAGATACCATTTCCTTAGCACAAAATACTCACTCTCAAAGTGGCAGATGTAATCTAGCAAGTTAATTATAGATCAATTTAATTACAGACTATCCATGTACTTTCCTGTATCTTCATGTCTGTGAGAGGTTGTTTTATGTAATTTTCATGTCTTTTGGTTCTTAGCAGACTGTTGAGTTCAAGAAGAGATTTATGAGGTAAATTTCTATGGCAAATAACTGTTCACTCTTATAAGTCCAATATTTGACTGACCTAATGGTATGACATAGGAACCTGTAAAATATTGCAGGAATATGACAGTAAAGCTGGTCTCTAAATTGATAGAGTAAACCAGATCTTACTAATGTGATTTGAGTTCAAATAAACTAGTGCTGCTAATGTGATCCTATTGTATTTTCTTTAGATTAGAACAGGCAAAAGAAGCTGAATCTAAGGATGCTTTGAAGGACTTAGTTAATTTGATAACTTCCTTAACAACATATGGTGTCAACGAATTAAAGCCAGCTGGAGTTACCACTGGAGTACCTTTCCTGCTACCTGGATTTGCAGTCCCACAGCCTGCAGGCAAAGGTGAGTCTGCTTTCTTTCTCTCTCTGTTTGCTTTTTTGTTGTTCTAAATGCAAATGACAAGACACAGAGCAGCTGTGTATTGAATGAACCCTTTGCAACTGAGTCTGGGTTCTTTATCTAAAATTGTGTATCAAACACTTGGTTATTTTGGTCTCAGAGATTTTATTTTGGGGTTGGCACCCAAAGAAGAAAGCTTAAGGCTTTTGTCTTTGAGGACAGGTTGAGCCTCTTCACTGCAAAGATGACGGCTTTCTACATGGAGATTTGAAGAGATTATCTTATTGGAGAGATGCACTGATTTGATTTATGGTGTTTTAAGCTGCTCTTACTAAACTGATATGAAAGGCTGATGTGCTTGCTTGATTTTTTTTTTTTTTTTTTTTAAATCCTTCCCCAACTCCACTTGGCTTTCTGTTAGCTTTTGTCAGCTCAGGCAAATCTAACTTGTGAGCTGAAATCTGTTATTTCATCACCAGTGTGATCAGAGTTATAAAATCTGTGGTGTGCTTGAAACCACAATCAGTTATGATTTGGAGATAAGGTTGAGGAAGTCATGGGGAGAAAGGATTGTATAAAAATAAACTTATGTTTCATGTCCTGTGCATAAACGTGAAATTTAGGTTAGTCTTGCATGCAGCTAAGGAGTTTGGAATTTAGTAGTGACTGTGGAGCTAGTTGATTTTTTTAAGTTTTTATGAGATATACCACTGGTGCAAGAAAAGTTTGTTACAGGATTTCATTTATAGATTTATAGATTAATGAATATACATCCTAGGTTCCTTGGACAGTGACTTCCTTTCTTTGGTATGGAGAGAGTTCATTGTTCTTAGGAATTGTTTTTCTTTTGCACTAATTAGAAAAAGAGGGTAAACACTCAGAATCTAATTTCTCTGTGTTTTGATAATATTAATTTTTGTTTAGGCTAATCAGCTTTTCTTATGCAATATTATGAGAGAACTGTGGCCTGTTGCAATCTGCAAAAGAATTCTTTTAGCTTTCTGGTATTTCTCAGGACATACCTGTTTCTTTCAGCTGCTTTTCATCACTTCTTTTTATGAAGACTGTATTCATTTATTTTATCAATTACTTCTATTTAAATCCTTTTTGTTCTTAAACTCTGAGGAGCTAGTTAGAATTTGGTTTCTTCAGGGGTCCTCCTAGTAATCAAAAACAATTTATTAATCTGCTTGATTGCCTGGAACAACTGTTGATACTAAGCTAGATTATAAATAGTTGTATCCAACACAGTTATGTTCCTGTCACATTTAATAAGCTATAAATCTCCTCTTGAATATTTTTCATAGTAAAGAAGTCATTTTAGGAACAACTGAGTGTGACTTATAATGTAACTACTATTCTTCTAGATGTGAAATTGTTCCATGTTCATTTACAAGGGAGTTTCCTCTTGCCTTCTGGAGAAATACTGATGTGGAAGGTGGGGAGGCTAGGCATGAAGATAAATGAATTTGCTGTTCAATTGGAAACCTAGTTTACAAAAATGAAGAGAGTAGTGTTCCATTCAGAATATGTAATAAATAAGAATTTTTTTTGTTTATGAAAGGGTTTTCAAATCAGGTTAACAGTTTGTATATACCTTTATTTGAAAAAATAAAATAAGACTTTATTGTTAAAACATCCTAAATGATTTGTTTAGAATATCTTTTAAGATCCCCTAATTGTCTTATTTTTTTAAAATATTTTCTACCATCAGTTGTTTTCTGTATCATGGTATCTGTCCATTATGTCTTGTACTATTCCTACAGAAGTTAAAAAAGTTGTCTTTTAGGCATCTTTTGAATAGAATAATATCTGCCCATAGATTTTTGGGGAGCACTCATAAATGGTGCATTCTTTGGCTGAATGAATGAGATTTTAATCAACTTGAAAGTACTTACAGGAAGAAATGTGACTGAGCTTCAAAGCTGTGAGATGTTTGTGTGCTAATATTAGGGCTACCTTATGCTTTACAACTCTTTTGTGTGTTTTAATTCCTTAATTGTTAATGGTACTGGACCCTGCCAAAGCTTTTTTATTCCCAGCTTGCCAGGGCTGGCTTCTGCACTATGGAATACAGAACATGCCACTGTTGCTAGTAGACTGTGGAATTTGCAGTGTAACTGATTGTGCAGGGCCTTTTTTGAAGTCAGTTTTAATGATTTTTTATTAAATGTGACATCGTACACAGTTACTTTATTCCCTGTTATTAAAATGCATGGATCATTATTAATGAGTGTATTCATTGTTTATGATGATTAAGAACTTTCTCTTTCCTTTTTCTTCCCATCCCACTTTGTTTCCTGATTTAGGTCATAGTGTGAGGAATATTCAAGCATTTTCTGTCCTCCAGAATGCATTTTTGAGAGCAAAAACCAACTATCTAGCACAAATCATCCTTGATGCCATCACGAATATTTATATGGCAGACAATGCCAACTACTTCATTCTGGAATCGCAGCACACATTGTCTCAGTTTGCAGAGAAAATTCCTAAACTTCCAGAAGTGCAGACCAAATACTTTGAGATGCTGGAATTGGTTGTCTTCAGCTTGAATTACATACCCTGTAAAGAACTGATCAGTGTGAGCATCCTTTTAAAATCCAGCACTTCTTTTCAGTGTAGCATCATTGCCATGAAGACACTCCTGAAGTTCACCCGTCACGATTACATCTTTAAGGATGTCTTCAGGGAAGTGGGGCTTCTGGAGGTGATGGTAAATCTTCTTCATAAATATGCAGCCCTTTTGAAAGATCCCACTCAGGCACTGAATGATCAAGGTAGTGTGTCCTTTTTCATTTTTCTAATACTTATCTTTTTTGGCTGGAAATAGTGGAATGCAGCATTTAGGAGAAACGAGAGAGTCTGAACATGTACCTCAAGGGCTGAGTTCTGCTGAGGACTGCTGTGCCATCTTAAAAGCTCATTGGAATTGCTTCTCTCAGTTTCTTGAGAGAAGCTTGAGGCTAACTTTAATGAATGATGCTGTATGCATGCAAAGTAGTAGGAGCTCATATTTTCCTTTTTAAATATTTTTTTTGATGTACTGGTTCAATATTTGTTACTTAACATGAAAAAAGTAAAGGAGAAATACATAGCACCAATATTCTTCTTAACAAAAGGTACTTTGCACCTTTGTGCTTACCCTCAGCTTTGAAAAAATCCTGTAGAGTGCATATCTGAGCTCTTAATAGGAGATTTTTTTATAAGCTGGGTCTAGATTTTTCTAAGCATTAAAATAAATAAATTAAGATCATTTTCTCCAGACTTGAGCGTCCCAGATAAGCTGCACAGCTGCTAGGCCTGCAAAGTAGGCTCTGCCACGTGCCATAGGAGCATACATGCACACACAAAGGATGTTCTTTTTTACATTCTTTATTCAAACTGCAATCGAGCTTGTGTGCATCAGTGACACTTGCTTTTTAACCATAGCTGCTGGATGTTTCACCTGGGTTTAATTGTATGAAGTTTCATTAGTGAGGGGTAGCTGTAGGTTAGAGTTAGAAAGCTTTGTTGCTGGCAGCTCCCTTGAAAAACACATCAGTTCTCATACATAGTAAATAAATGGATGAAGCTGTCATCTCATTAGGGTGCTACCCTGGATGTCCTTGTGTTGGGGTTTACCTTTTATTAGAGTAATTAAAAAAAAAAAATCCCACTGGTTTTTCTGGAGTGTTACTCTTTCTGTACCATGCCACTTGTAGTGTTGGTCTGTTACACCTGTTGGGTAATCAGCACGTTTGCTGTAATTAGTGAGTGTAGTTTTGTGGGGTTTCTGTGGAATTTCTCTTTTCAAGTACTGAAAACTGAACAAGAACAGAGGCAGGTAATCTTCAACTGTGGTATAGTTATGTGGCTTGAAGAAACAACAGCTGCAGTGTCAGGCACTGTGGAGCTCACAGTGCTCAAAAGCTTCTGTTTAAATTCTTGTCTTTATAAAATTAACTTTTCAAATAATTCATAGTTAAGCTTTTCCAAGAATGCATGTGTAGATTAAATCTCAACTTGCTTTGGAAAATGGTCGGACTCAATGCTCTTTGGGGAAGCAAATAAAATAAAATTGTTGGTGGGAAGTGTCAAGAAGCATCTTTGAAAGAGTGACATTTGCTGCAACTTTAGGTTCTGAATTTTTTTTGTAGTGGAGTCAAGAAACAGTTCATTTGAGGACCAAAAGCAGCTGGCTTTATTGGTTATGGAGACCCTGACAGTACTACTACAAGGATCAAACACAAATGCAGGTGAGTAGAGAGATTTTTGTCAAAATATGTATAAAGAAGTAACTCAGAAAGTCCCGTCTTGACTTTCTATCTTCAGGTCAATATTCAAATACATTGAAATACACTTTCTCTCTTGCCAAGGTTTCCCAGCAAAGAGAATAGACAGCATAACCTAGAGTGCATAAAATAAAGGAGAACAAGATAGTGTTTAACTTAAGTTTCTTTGGTATTGTTCACTTGAAGGCAAACACCAGTTCCCGTCACTCTTCAACAGTTCTATAATAACTCATACTAGTGCTTGTAACACAGGATATTTAAAAATTTAAGCACATAATTGGAAATGTAGTTCAGTGTTCACAGTGTCATGTCTACTTAATGTAATGCCTATATCTTTAGTTTAAGATGTCTTTTCATTTTTAAAGAGTTACTCCCTGTCAGTATATACAAACAGGGCTCTGTTAAATGCTTCATTAACTGAGACTTAGTGATTTTGAGTAGCATCCACCTGCCTTGTGACAAATCCTTGGCTGCTGTTAGATGGCATTCCTGACCTCACTTAGGAAGCATCAGTCAGCCATCAGGACCTCCTTGCTGCTTCTCAGAACTCAGTTAATCTCTGAATATACACTGGAGAAAGAGCAGCGGGGAGTGTAAAAGACATCAGCACTTTGGGATGATGCCACTGATGTTGTTTCTAAGGAATCTTGGAGAGTTCAAGGGCCTCATTTCATCAGAAGCTCTCCTAGTACAGGAGTAGGACAGGGCATGTAGGAGGAACTGAGAAACCATTCCCCAGAGAAGGAGTGGCTGCTTTCTGTACTGGGATGTGCTCTCAGTGGCACTGGATCCAGAGGCCAGGAGAGGTTGTAGGTCATCACAGAGGCATAAGTAGGCACAGCCTTGCAGGGATTCATACCCCACTCAGTGCTTGGTTTGTGATCTTAAACCAGTGTCTCTGATAAGCTTTCCTGAGTATTCCATAGCTGCTAACTGCATTTCAACAGGAAATTTGGGTGTCCAGACCCACATATGTTCATTGGCTAGTTGAGAACCTGCACTGAGAATAAAATGTTACCTCAATCTCTGTGAAAACCTGACCACCAAGGAGAGATGGGCTTTGCCTGTGAAGGGATGCAACAAACTCCCGTCTCAGGGTTTGAGGCCTCTCCTTTTGCACTGAGTCCATATCTCATCCAAAGGGCATCAGAGAAAGCATGAGGCAGGAAATGGATAGTGGGATTAATGTTTGTATGTATATGTTAGAGGGAATCAACTTATTAGTCCTGAATTTGGTCATGTAAACTGCTCTTTGAGTTTATAGTAAAATGGGAGATGATCCTTTTTGATGCAGTAATGCAGCATTGATCTATTTCCCCACTCAGTTTTCATCGTCAGTAATTAACATAGGGCAGTGTTCTAGGTGCTGACACTGTACTAAACACACATTATATATGCCATATATATTCTACTTTGGGCTTTGTAATGTTTTCAGAATCGATTTTCGTATAATTTTTGGTTATTGCAGTAGCCAGTAAGCTTGAAAACCATTGTTTGACTTAAGCTTAATCTTGCCACAAAAATCTTCTGCAGACTCTTACAAATCATGTGGATGGACTCAACCACTTCTTAATCAGTGCTTCTGTCCAGAAACAGACCAGATATATTTTCAGTTCATATTGCATTTAGGTCATTGCTAAATGTAAGATAAACACTTCCCTAAACCAGAACAGTATGTGGTCTTCACTAAACATGGAGGGTTTGGTGCATTTTTTTATTTCATCCCAAGACCCTTTGACCTCTAGCATGAAAAGTGTAACTGCTGTTGGAGTAACAGAATTATTGAGGAAATTCTTGGAACACATCTCCATCCTTTGACTCAAGGCCTTGAGTGAAAAATTTTGTCAGAAGACATTGAAGTTGTAGTTTTATTTGTGTTAGGAGAGGAAAAATAGTAGTCAATCATTACACATCCATCGAGCTAAAACTTTGCCCTTCAATGTGTAGAAATGAACGCCTTTGGTGTTGTTTTGCTGTCATTATTTGTCACTGGTTGTATTTTGCTTACTCTTAAAGCACTTATCCTGCTGCCCTCTTTCTGAGCAGGCATTTTCAGGGAGTTTGGTGGTGCCAGGTGTGTGCACAACATCGTGAAGTACCCGCAGTGCCGCCAGCACGCCCTGATGATCATCCAGCAGCTGGTGCTGTCACCCAGTGGAGAGGACGACATGGGCACCCTGCTGGGGCTGATGCACTCAGCCCCACCCACAGAACTGCAGCTCAAAACTGACATCCTAAGGGTAGGTGAAGGCTTCTTCAGCACTTGTGAACCACACTGAGGTGTGGTTGTAAGAGAGAAAACACTGAGAAGGATCGAGCTGGATTGGATGCGTGGTGTTTAGCTACTGTATGTAGATTGTCTCTGGAGTTGACATACATATATTTGGTCCATGGGTTTTTATTTTCTGCCATCTATCCATTGTAGGTTTCAGAATTGGAGATGTAGGCTAGTAAATACATTTTTAGCATCATCACTTTTAACCGGTCTCTGTGGATAGAAAGTGACATTCTGCAGTTACAGTTTTTTCCTGGTGGGGTCTTATTCAGTTAGAAATAATGGGAATACATGTGGGGAAAAAAAGCAAGCAACATATATTTCTTTTCAGTTCTGGCTTGCATTTTCCTGTGGCATCTTATTTTACTAATTTGTATCTATCAATGCTGAAATAATTAATATAAATGCAAATTGTAATGATCACAGTAGAAGATAAAGCCAAAGAACTTGCTTGCTTAAGAAAAACAGTGGAATAGTAAGAAATTAAGGCTGGGAGTAGAGGAAGAAGCAAAAAAACTCATCTGTTTCCTGTTGTATTGGGTGTTTCGTTTGCTAATCTAGCCCCACAATTTCTTCTCAGAGTGGCTAATGTTATTTTTGCAAATTGACAAAATACTCTTTTATTTTAGGGTAGAAAAGCTGATGCAAATAGTAGAAAGCAAGTGAGTCTTACTGGAGAGAACTCGGACACTTCTAAGTTCATCTCTGTTCAAAGGAGCTGTAGTATTTCTCTGGCAGATCAGCAGTTTCATATTATTTCAAAAGACAGAAAGGAAAGCTAGTAATAAAATTATTCATTTACTGTGTCTTATCTATCGAGATCTTCAGTAATTTTTGAGCATGTGTCATTCACAGTACTTAAAGAGAGGAAAATATACTGCAGTTCCCCAAGGGATTTAACACAGAAAGTCAGGATGTCTGTCTTTCCTGTGACCTGTTGTACTTGTCTTCCATTGGTGCTGTTCTCAGAAGTTTTGGTTATGGAACTGACAGCCCAGAACAGTGTGGTGATATGTCTCCTACTGTTTGTTCAGGTTTGTCAAGAAAAGAGATACTGCCTTCAGAGGAATGACAGTCTTGCTATTTCACTGCCTATCTTATGAATGCTTGAAAAACCAGCCTGATTCTGAAGAAGTAAACTTTTGGTCATGGAAAATCCCCCCAGCCTATTTTTCTGTATCAGTAACATCTTTCTGTTGTTTATGATGCTTTCTGTAGGGAGACTTTTTCTTACATATTTTATTTTCACATATGGGTCAGACTTCCCATGTTCTCTTTGTTTGTTTTTGGTTGTGTGGAAGGGCTTCTCCACCCACTGATTTCACAGATAAATGAGTATTGTTCTGTAGTAGCTAAATACATGTAATTTCTGCTGTTTATATCATGGCTTTGCATTCATTTGTTCAGCAAGTAAAGTTTTATCCACTTTTGTTTCTCTCTCAGCTTAGTCTTGAAGAGAAACTCTTAAAACACAGTCTCAGTCTCAATTCAGAGTTTTATAGAGGAAAGCTAAAAATAAGTGGGCTTATTTGGCTAATTTTTACTGCCTCAGTTTTCTGAGTTGTTATATTTGGGTGCTGTTGTGGCTTCATAGCTGCCAGGTGCTTCTGCATTGTTGATTTCTAGGAGACTGTTAGGATGCTCCAAGATTTCGATCTCTAATTGCTGCAGGAAGTCATTTGCCTGTTCTTGTTTGGAATTGTTTGTGAAGTGTGATGGTAGAGAAGATTGCTTTCTAACAGACATATTCTCCATCTAGGAAAATTACCTGGCAATTTTGGGTTCCATTCTGGTCTTGGTCAGGTCTTTTCTGTTGGAAGGTAATTTCTCATTTCTAAATAAGGGGCAATGTTCTACTTTTCCCCCTACTTTTTATCTTTATTTTGTAAACTTCGGAGTAGGAGAATTTTTGTAGTACAAGTTGATCTTTGGAGACTTCAGGCATTATCAAATTCTGACAAATGACATGAGGATTTTGCTAGCACAATCCTAGAATGTTTTGTGAACAAAAACGTTCCTGCCTTTTTCCAAGCTGTCTGTAATTCTGCTGCTTCTTGTTGCTGTTGTTCCCCTGTTTTGATGGTTTGTTTTGTCCACAGGCCCTCCTCTTGGTGCTGAGGGAGAGTCACCGCACAAGAACCGTTTTTAGGAAAGTCGGTGGATTTGTGTACGTCACATCTTTACTCGTTGCCATGGAAAGATCTTTGTGTTCACCACCTAAGAATGGCTGGGAAAAAGTAAACCAGAACCAAGTGTTTGAACTGCTTCACACTGTGTTCTGCACATTGACTGCAGCAATGCGCTATGAGCCAGCCAACTCTCACTTCTTCAAGACAGAGATCCAGTATGAAAAACTGGCAGATGCTGTTCGATTACTTGGCTGCTTCTCAGACTTGAGGAAAATAAGTCACTTGAATGTCTTCCCTTCTAATACACAACTGTTTCAAAGACTTTTGGACGATGACCTAATATCCCTGGATTCTGTGTCACCTACTCTAAGACACTGCAGCAAACTTTTTATTTACCTCTACAAGGTAGCAACAGATTCTTTTGACAGGTATGAGCTTTGCTTTTATTTTCTTCCTTTTCTTTCATCTTCTCTGCTTGCCCCACACCAGTGTTCCCCAAAATAGTTTTCTTCAGATATCTTCATTGCAATCTTTTGTATTTCCATTTTAATCTACTTCTTTCTTCCTTCACTCCACTGAGAGGAATATAAGGTGTCAACATCTGACCAAATAATGACTTAGCTTGCTGGTGTTCCCCAGGGCATGCAGCCTTCTCTCTGATGATGGATGTTTTTATTGTGGCAGCAGTTAAGATAGAGATACCAGTTCATGGTTATATTTGATGTGTTGAAGCAACCTGTTGGTTGATAGGCTGACAGGTTACATTATCATCATTAGAACTACTCGATTTTTGTGCTCTTATTAAGTGAAATGAAAATTTGGCTGTTGAATGTCATATCTTCATGTTTCATTTGATATGGAGCTTTAAAGTAAATGATTAAATACTACCATGTTTAATTTTGAAAGATAGGATCATTTAGGTTGGAAAATACTCTTAAGATCAGGTCTAACTTTAAATTTGGCACTACAAGTCAACCACTAAACCATGTCCTTGAGTGCCACATCTACACATCTTTCAAAGACCATCCCAGGGCAGCCTGTTCCAATGCTTGATAACCCTTTTGGTGGAAAAAAATTTTCCAAATATCAAGTCTAGACTTCCCCTGGTTCAAGTTGAGGTGATTTCCTCTTGTCCTTTTGCTAGTTATTTGGGGGAAGAGATGGATGCTCTACTGCTATGACCATCTCTCAAGTAGTTTTAGAGACTGATAAGGCTTCCCCATGCCTGCTTTTTCATTGCTAGCACGTAAGACTGACTTCTTGTTTTAGATGGATTTGCTTGTTCTTTAAAGTTCTAGGTAGTCTGTAAATTATTAGGTTTTAAATTTAACTGGGAGACACTACCACAGTTAAAACAACTAGAATTTAAATTATAATGAGACTCAAAATGAACAGAAATGTGTCTTAAAGTTGAGTCAAAATGACAACAAAACTTTGTGAAGTATGCGTTGCAGATTGGCTTGTCTTAAAGTAGTTTTTGCCCACAATTTAAGGTACAAAACATGAAACACAGACCTAAGCTTTGTATCTGGGACCTTGAAGCTTTTTTACACCCCAGCCTTTGAATGCATGTGACCCTGTTCTAATAAGATGGGCTACCTTGCCCCCGAAGCAGTAAATCTTAACGCTTTGCTCTTGTTTAAAGAAAATTTTAAAAACCAACAAACCAACAAGCAAAACCCCAACACACACACACTCACACTCACACATTCACCAAAAAGCCAACTTCAGAAATCAGTTTATTTGATCTCATTTTAAAGCATCATTAAACCATTCATGTAGCAGGATGACAATTTGTATTAGGAATGTATTACTTGCACTGTAGAAGTTGACATTGGCTAACAGTAGAGAATGCAGAAACAATGGGGTAAGTATAAATCCCATGCTGATGTTGCTTAAGATACCTCACTAAGTTCCCTTTTTTTTGGCTGTTGTTTCCAGTGATTTTTCCTTCTTTGAATTTTCTGTTCATCATTCATTATTGCGTTTACACTGACCTTATTTCTTACCCCTGTTGGTTATACTTAATTTACTGAAGCTTTACTTTCTCCTCTGAATTTCTGCTGTTAAACATTGAGACGTTCTGCTTTGCTGGTATCAGTAAATCACAGCAGAGCAATGAACAGGCAGTGCAGAGTCACACCACAAGACCTGTGCACACTTTGCATGTCTGTGTGTTCACCTGAGGCTGTCATTCAGTTTTGTCCTTTGTCATCCGTTTTGTTTCTGAAGGATGGATCCAAGTAACAATTTTATTGGTGCTTTTGTAAAACTAACAAGCTGATGGCCTCTGGTTTCTTCTCTAACCTCTCTGTCCTACCCCTGTCTGTTTTGTCTGTAGTCGTGCAGAACAGATCCCTCCTTGCCTGACAAATGAGACTTCTCTCCCCTCTCCTTGGGGTACGCCAGCCTTGTCCAGGAAAAGGTACCGACCCTTCAAAGAGAAGCTGATCTCGTTTCCAGTTTTTCTCTCTTGCTGTTGTGTTTCTTCATCTTGGGGGGGAAGGATGTTCCTCTTCAGTTGCTATTCTGAGGAGTGCATTTTCACTTGTGTGTTTACTGGATAAAAAACTGTAAAGGCATATTTCATAGCAAATCCTAGGCAGTGATGAGATTAGAGATGTCTCCAGATTCCCATTGCACTTAAAGTTAGGCTTGTGTTTCAAAACCAAATAAAGCTTAGTATAAGAAATTGCCTAGGGAAGGTATACATGACACTCTCAAGAGCAGTTCAGAGATGTTCAGACTATGCTAGTAGACCTATGAATACAGCAGGATTTCTTTTTTCCTGAGTAATTTTTCAAGAAAGCACACTTTTGGTGGAAGGTGAATGGCTTGTAAGGTGCTCATTTGTTACTAATTGCAGAGAGAAAAAAAGTAAAGAATGAACCTGTCAGTACTTGACTACCAATTGATGTAGAGACATGCTAAATTAAAAGGTTTGGAAAGAAAGCACAAATGCTCAATTCAGAAATCCAAGCACCTACTTTCACTTCCAAGCTATCCTCTTTTCTTATGCATCTTAAGGTGTCTGGTAGCTTTTAATATTTCTTTTTAAAATAAAGGTTACTGTCTTAACAGTATTACTTGCAGGTTTTTCCAAATGCCAAAAAAATTTTTCTGGGAGTCCCCAGGGAAGGGAGCAGCCCTTCAATAGCTAAAGCTGCAGGTTAGGTGGAGTTTTGCTTTTCAAAGCTATAAAGGCATTTGAAAGACACAGGGTTATCTGAGATGCAGGTGCCATGTGTAGAAAATACGATCATTCTTGAGTGGTACACTGCTTAAGAGATGCCATCAAGCTTCATGGTTGGAATGTAAAATATTTTGCAAAGGAAAACAACCAAAGATGCTTTTGGAAAATGATTTGAAAGGAATGTTTATACTAAAGCAGGTTAATAAAGAGAACCTTTTTTCTTTATTGAGTAATATTACCCAAATCATACTTGGATATTCTACAGGGAGTGACTTGGACAAAGGCACCTTCCCATTAACCCAGAATCTCTTAGACTGTCATTTCCTTTCTTTTCTAACACTGAGGCATTTAAGAACAAACGTTATAGTTTACAGAGAAGAAGAGCCTTAGCTGCCAAAGTCTTCCCTGTCATTTACTCTGAAGAAACATGTAAGAAAACAGTATTGCCTGTGGAGGCTCTTTACAGCTTCAGCTCTGCATTAACCTCTAGTGCTGCAGATTGCCCATCCCTTTGCTACATTTTGCTGTTCCCCCAGGTGTAGCTGGCAGGGCTGCCCAGGTTCACTGAGTTACTCAAACACACAGATCTGCAAATGCTTGCAGCAGAACACAGGCAGTGCCTGCCAAACACGAGCTGATTCCAGGGTGTGATGAACAAGAGTGCCAGATGGGTAGCTGACACAGCCTGGAAATTAAAATATAAATATAGCTATATATGAATAGATATGTTAGGCTTCCCTAGAGTTTGTGGGGGTTTTTGTTTGTTTTTTTGTTTGTAGGTTTTGGGGGTTTTTTTGGTAGTACTGAAAATGCAAGCAGTTGCTTGAAAACCCGAGGTAAAGATTGAGTAGTTTTAAGAAGTCATTATCCCTGTGGGGTGCTTTCAGCAGCTCAGGTAAGCTCCAGTACAGTAATGTAGGTACTTGCTGGGTTTAAGTGCCTCTGAAATGGATTTTCACAATCAGAAAAGGCCTTTGGGTTGTAACAAATTGTGTAAGACTCAAAGTAAAAGTGGACAGAATGAATGATCATGGTTGCCTGGATGACTTTCAGATCCTTTCTGAAAAGCATGTTTTAAATAAAAAAGTAGACCTAGGCTTTCCAAAAAGTCTGTTTGAACAGCTGTTTGCTTTCTCACAGCATCATGTTTGTCATTCCTAGTGAATTCAGTGCCAGTAGCTGTGATCTTTCTGCTTTCAAAAATAAGCAGCTTGGGGTTTGTAGTACAATATTATTTTTTCCTCCTCCTAAATGTCAGATACGGTCAGATTCTGTTGAAGTTGACTCTTCCCAGAGAAGTGTTTGCTCTTCTCTTATTGTTTTCTGTCTCCTTTGCTTTGTATCCTTGGGATCTCCCTTGTTGTTGTGGCCTGGTTTTCTGCCTTTTGACTTGTAAGTCAGATGCCTGAGGGAGAGCTCTATGTTTGGCTAAAAGAGCAAGCAGACACTGCACACAAATAATTCTTACAAATAAAAATAGCACAGTTCTGGTCTCTCACACAATCTAGAACAGTTTTGGATGCACTGATATGCTAATATTCTCTCTCAGTCATGTCTGTCACTTCTCAAAGCTGTATTTCCCTGCAGAATGCTGCCCTCCAAGTGTTAATCCTTTCTGGAAGCAGAGTGGGTGGGACTCCTGCAGCACATGCTGGGATGGCAGTACATGGATGACCCCCCTGGTACCTGGAATGCATTGTTCTTCCACACCTGTGTCATTTGAATCAAGAACAACAGTTTTTTCTGCTCTTTGATTGTTGTAAATTTTGGCAGAAATAAGCAATTTTTGTT
>VZTR01028886.1:99188-120028 GCA_013400775.1 Chaetops frenatus | reverse complement strand
CGTGCTCGATGCGGTGGAGACGGACACTCCCCCGGTTATAGAACCATAAAATCGTGGGGTCATAGGATCGTCAAGGCTGGAAGAGACCTTTGAGATGATCTAGTACTGCCGTCACCGTAGCACTGCCGCTGTAACCCCTAAACCACTAAAACAGACATATAATTTCAGACAAAACTTGTCGCTCTGCAACGGGACTGAGGTTTCGGGGCTTGAAGTTATTAACCAAGTAATGCGCGGAATTGGGCAACCTGCTGGGTCTGGAGATTTAACCATTGAACAGGTGCCCTAAGCACTAGAGTGGGTCAGGTGTGCTATGGGTTTGGTTCTGCCAAAAATACAGGTTTTTGAGAAATACAGGAAAACAAGGTTTTTTCCTTATGTGCTGTTGTTAAGACGCATTATTTAGTATTTGTAGGAAATTAATAGAAGAAATTGGTTCATCCCGCTGCTATTTTCTGCAGGCAGCACTGATTTCAGAGCAAGAGAATATTTTTTCTGTTAGATACAAATTCACAGAAAGAAAAGCACGCGGCACCTTTTTGTCCTCCTACTGAAATCAATAGTTACAGCAAATCAGTATGACGGTGGCATCATTCAGGTGTATGTGTATAAACAGAAAGGTGAGTGGTCCCACCGTGGCATGTGGCAGTGTCACTGCAGCTGGGAGTGCACGTACACGATGCCAGCAGGTCTTCAGCAGCACCTCCCTCCAGCTGCTGTGGTGATAAAGCAGAACGGTAGAAGCCGTGGGTGTTTTTACAAAATAAACTATAAATACTACTTCAGTGTATCAGAGAGATATCATTATACTTGCAGACCGCATGAACAGCCGTTTTTCAGACCGCTTGCACTGTTGATGGTCAGGGACATCAGCGGGCTGATTCGCACAGCCGTCTTTGTTTTCATTGTAAGTCAAAGCAGAAATATGCCTAATAAGGTCACTGCATCTCCTTGGCTGTTCCATGCACGCTGCCTGGCAGTAGCACGGCACTAATTGCTGACATTTGTGAGTCTGCAGGCAGTTGTCTTTTCATTCTGTGGATGATTCAGAAACTGGTGCAGTGTATTTTCTTTGATACTTTCTTCAATGATCCCTTTCAAAGCCCTGCGCTTGTTATGGCAATTGAAAGGCAAAACTATGACTACTGTATCTTCTTTCATATCATCTGCCAGTTTGCATTTTGCAGTTGTTTTTTGTGCCTGGACATGATGGCAGATAATGTGTGCAACAAGTGATGTACAGATGGAGGCTCTGACTGCAACTGTAGCCAGCCCATTCAGGGTCAAATGCACCCACACATGCTGGCTATCACACAGTGCCCCTTTTCATCTTCTCTAATGAAAGCAAAGTCACTACCACGAGCTACAGAGATCTCCCAGTATGACTTTCTATCTTTGTGTCAGAGATCAACATTTTAATTGTTTTTCCATTTCCAGTGTTGTGTCTCCAGGTTGAGGGAGGTGATTCTCTCCCTCTACTCAGCTCTTGTAGGACCCCACCTGGAGTAGTACATCCGGCTCGAGGGTCCCCAACAGATGAAAGACATAGACCTGCCAGAGTGAGTGCAGAGTAAGGTCATGAACATGATCAGAGGGCTGGAGAACCTCTTCTACAGGAGAACAGGCTGAAAGAATTGGGATTGTCCACCCCGAAGAAGAGATGGCTCCAGGGAGAGCTTGTGGCACCTTCCAGTACCTAAATGGGGCCCACAAGAAAGATGAAGAGACTCTAATTACAAGGGCATGTAGTGGCAGGACAGGGCGGGAATGGCTTAAAACTTGAAAGAGAGTTGGTTTAGATTAGATATTAGTAAGAAACTCTTTATGGTGAGGGTGGTGAAGCACAGGGACAAGTCACCCAGAGAGGCTGTGGATGCCTCATCCCTGGCAGTGCTCAGGGCCAGATTGGATGGAGCTTTGAGCAACCTGGTCTAATGGAAGATGCCCATGGCCAGGAGGCTGGAAACAGATGCTCTTTAAGGTGCCTTCCAACCTTCCATGTTTCTATGATCTTCCACATCCTATTTTTGACCATTTTCTCCATGTTGAAGATTATTGTGTACTATCAGCAGGTAGGTTCACTAAGTTCTGAAGGCACCTTCAGTAGGCTACGGTAGCTTCAGAGTTATCCATTTCTGTAACTGGGCATTGGGGGCTAATTTCTGCATGAAAAGGCATAACTGGTGCAGTTGCAAGCCAGGAGAGGAGAGGACAAAAAATTTTCTGCTATTTCATGATTCTAAGTTGCTTAATGCTTGGCTTGAATCTATCCATTACCCCTTGAAAGCCTGTAGACTCTGCTTAAAGACTATAAATGAAATAAATGCTTCATGTCCTGAAAACTTCATCCCTGCAGGCACACAGCATTCACTGATCTATGGAGTTACAACCCCCTTGGTTGTAAAAGTGAGATCAGCAGAGAAAGAACAAGTGGTGAATGACCTTAGAAAGTAGGGTAACAGACATAGCAAAGTAATGCAAAGTGCAAAATAAGGACTAATTACAACATCCTTGGTACTTTAGGTGAAAACTGAAGGAGGGTAAAGTGGGCTCTGGGACATACTAGTTGACCCACCAATGTGCTATGGCTGCAAGGAAAGCAAATGTAACCCCAGGGTGAGTCAAGTAGGATATTTTCAGTGGTTCACATGGAAAGTTTCATTGACCCTTGAGTATAATGTAATTTCAAGTATGAAATACAGTTCTAGTCACTTCAGTACAGTAAAGATTAATCCAGTTGAAACTGAGACCCTTGTGTAAACAGGATAATTAAGGGGAGCGAAGCATCCTTTCAATCACAGGTGATTAAAAACAAACTGGCTGCTTTAACTAAGCAAAACAAAGCTTGAGAGGGGTTCTTGTTTCCATCTGTAAGCAAAATGGAAGAGTAAAAATAGGAAGCAAAAAGAAAATAAAAAAAGAAAGAACTACTGGTTATGTGAAAGAACATTACTGGTAAAAGAACATTTGGTGTAAAGTGGCTGTAAATAAATGTAGCTTGGAAATGTAAAGGTTTTTGCTCAACAGTACAGCTTGTGAAAATCTTCTCCACAGGAATCAGGAGGAATCAAAACCTGAAATCAGTTCTTAGGGGAATGTGGTTCACTTCTGAAAGGGATTTCACAATGCAGTTCCCTATAAAAGCAAGGGACTGGTTCCTGTGCCCTTGCATTAATTCTCTGCTATGGAGGTTCTTCACTTTGCACCTCGAGCATCTGGGACTAGCCACTGCCAGAGACAGACTAATGAGCTACAAGTACCACAAGTGCAATCCAAAATAGCATTGACTAGTACTGTTACTTAAAATATTTTAACACAGTAATTGTATAGAGTTCAGGGGGATTAACAGCTGTCGGGGTGATGAATGCCCCAAACTGTTCTTAATTGTAAATGGAAAACGCTAAAAACCTTCCGGGATTGAAAAGAATGAGAATCACCAGTGCAGGAATGCTTTCCCACGTTGAATGGAAGAAAAGGGCTGTAGCAGCTTTAGAATGAATATGCAAAAGATAAGGTGCATTTCGAGTAATTTCAGTTCTGTTATGTCAGGGATGAGCATGCCCCAGTGGTTTTGAAGTGAAAGCAGCACCCAAAACACCAAAGGCAGAAAATAAAAAGATATCCTTGCTTTTCTTATTTACAGCAGATAGTAATTTTAAGTGCTCAAAATATTCTCGGATTCTTTTCAGGGGGATGCATAGGTGAAGTCCTTCCTCCGTTATTTTGTTTTGTTTTAGGGGACAAATCAGTGCTGAGTATGTGATTTCTTGCATTATATTTGTTTATGCAGGCGAACAGGTGTAGATGACTTGTAAGGAAGAAAGGATCGCTGAGGAATAAAGCCAAGATGATCCTGCCCGTAGGTGGCAGCAGTAACTGCTGCTGGTGCTGCCTGTCAGTGCCGCTCCAATTCAGCCTTGGCACCCAGACAAGGTTTAAACCAATTGACCTGATCCTCTGAGTCGCTAAACAGCCATTCCAGAGATCTTAAAACGGGGTCATGCACCGAACTCCTTGCAGAAACCACCAGCGGAGTGCATCTCCCTGGAAGCTGGTTCAATTGCCAGAAATAACCCTGCTGTGAGTTCTTGAAGGAAGGAGGTATAATATTTATTCAAGTGCTGCGGTTGACAGCAGTAAGAAATGGCATTTATATTACAATATTAAATCCTGCTATGTTCTCATCGGATGTGTTTTTCCTGTAGAATGAACAGATAAATACCATCTATGTTTAAAGCTATCAAAACTGAGTGCCATTACAATGGTGGACAATTTGGACCAATATCCTTTCCTGCTAACTCAAGAATTACCTTGTATACAAAATATTTATGTATTCACCACCTTTGACAGAATAAAGGCAGGAGAAATTGTTGTCATGACATGGAGGGGCAGCAGCAGCTGCTTCTGACTGCTGCATGCAAGAAGACAGAAGTAAGGGAGAAGATTATCCTTAGGAGTTTCTTATTTTTTATGTTTACATGCTGGGAATCATATAAGTTGCAAATAAGAATTTCATGTCCCCACAACCCTGGTCTTACTTCTTTCCTACAGGAGTCCTGCAGTGGGATTGCAGGACTTTCTGTGCTGCATTTTAATTGCTCCTCAGAGATCTGGTTCGTACTGGCAGAAGATTTGGAAAAAAATATAATTTCCAGGCAAGTGAAAAGGAAAGGAGTAATTTGGAATTTGGGGCTCATCTCTACTGGTGGGACCTTTCCTCCCTAGGGATTGTGGTGCATAGGCTTTTTAACTTCCTGGAAATGCATCTATTATTTACAGTCTTTCCCAGGTATCTCAAGCAAGGCAGTGCAAATATACAAGACAAAGTCAGCAGCCTATGTGTGCTTTTTAAGAAGGACATGATATGCTGTGAAGAGAGTTAGGATCGGGAGCAGTGTGATGGTGTGTGCAAGGATGCATGAGCAATCCGGGTGTGTTGCCAGCAGTTTTAAAGTTTTACCACTGTCATATGAGGACAGTAATACTGTAGTGGCCCCTGGTGTAGCAGGCATTGTGTGCAATGCGGGAAGGGAGGGTTTGAGGGAAGATTTTAAGGAGGAGGCAGAGAAGAGGCTTTGTGGAGCAGTCCAGAGGTGTATTCCAGGTGTAAATGTGGAAAAGAAGGATTATAAGAATTAGCCGTTGGTAAAAATGTCTGTAGAGGGGACAGACATAAACGTAAGGTGGTGAGAGGAGGACAGAAGAGATGACCATAAGGGTTTGAAAAACAGGCTGAGAATATGTTGTGAATATATGACAGACTCAGAGCAGAAGGTGTGCCAACTCTGTGATGCAACTGGGAGAGCAATGGGGAAGGGCAGTAAAGGGGGCTGGAGGAATCCGAATATGGGCCAGGGGACTGGTGGTAGCAGTGACATTTTGTACTGGGCTGAGGGGCTAGAATGGATGTCGGGCAAGATTTGCGTTGCCATGCAAAGAAAGGAAGAGGCAGATGTAGGGAAGGGAAATGGAGGTGAAAAGTGGACAGCTGTTACTTGCCCTTCATTATCCCGTGAGACAGTTAGGCAGTGAATCAATTATGATACCAAGCAGTTGCGTAGATAATGACTTAAGCAATGAAACAGTTATACAGCAAATCATTTCTGATATTAAATAAAAATGGGGAGAATCAACAGCAATATGAATCAATTATAAAGAGAACTATTACCAAAGTATGTTGGTTAAGTAGAGAAGCAGTTATACAGCAAGAGAATGAATAAATTAATTATCAAGTGGGACCATAATACTGAGAATTAATTACGCAGAATCTTCCTTTGTGATACGAGGCATGTCTGAGGCAGCTTCATGCACAGAAAAAAATCCAAAACAAAACCATAAAAACGGGTGCAAAACTAGTGAAGACACAAGTCCTCCACCAGTTGTCAGACCCTTTGTGACATCCTCTCATCTGTCTCTTTGGGTTAGCCTAACCTGTGTTGCAGTAGGTGCTGAAGCCTCTGCAGAAGCAGAGCAGAGGAAGCCTGTTTGTCCACCATGCCTTCCTTCACTAGGAACATGGACATGAGATAAAGGAAGTTCAGAGATGACTTTGTGGCTCTGACAGGTGGGATGTAGAAGGAGCCCATGGTCTCCATGGATTAGTCATCTAAGCAGCACAGAGTGGCTCAGGCTTCTTCACGGCCTCCAGATTACTCAGAGTCAAACTTGTGTACTTTCTACCAAAGAGACTGAAAGCTGGATTCTCCTCTGCTTTGCATTGGTTTCCACCTCTAAAAATTAGATGTCAACCATCAGCAGAGAAATGTTTCCATTTTGTCAGCTGTCTCTACTGTTACAGCTAGATTAAAAAAACCCAACCTTTTGAATCCTACACTCCCTGATAGTGTCAAGTGTAAGGATTCTGCTTCAAGAGACAGCTGTCTTACTTTAAACAGATAAAAATGCAAGGCAGACCCCAAGGCAGTGGAAAACAAGTTTCCAAGTTTTCACTCCTGTGGTATTAATGAAATTTACTGATTTATGTAGGGGACACAATATGCTGTATCATTTTTTCTTTTTTTAAAAAAAAAAAGCTAAATAAGCTAAACCCCAAAAATCCTGCAAGAGAGAAAGGAATCTGTAGCATCTTTGCAAGAACAACATGTTTTACCACTTAAACACTCAAACCCTTTAGCTAGACAACACTTCCATCTAATGCTGTGGTAGATTGCCTTGACTTCTGGTTCCAACCAAGAAGAAATGCTGAACTAGATTCTTTCAACTATTATCTGTTCCAAATCTAGTTGGATTCTTAAGATGGCTGGCAAAAAGTCACTCTTGCTGCTTCCATTCCCCTGCCCCACCAGGGTTAAGGTTGCTATTTCTCACTACAGCTCAGAAGAGCAATAGTGAAGAGGTCTGTCTTATTGTAACCAATCCTGTAGCCTCTCCTTTGGCCAATGCTGCAATGCAAGCACAGAATATTCAGGTGTAAAACATGTTTTTCATGTAAAAATGTAAAACAAGTCAAGACATAGGTTCAAGTGAAGCAATTATTGTTTTTTCCAACAAGGCTTAATGTCGTATTTGTTGGTTAGAGAGATAAGGTTATATGGTGTGTTCTGATGATGATAATATGAACATGGTAATAGCTACTTATATGTTTTTAGCAAAAGTATTGTGAAACTATTAACGGAAACTTCTTAATACATCAGCCAATACTGTTAAAAAACATAATAAAGAACTATGTGAAATAGAAAAATATGACATAAAAATAAGTTTAAAGGAAAATGGGACCTGCTGGAGCAGAAGCAGACTGATGTGGTTGGATACGATGCCACCCAATTTCTGTTCAGCCATGTCAAAAATGCTGTAAAGTCCTATTCCCACTGAAATACAGAATGTTAGCTTCAGCTCTTGGTAATTGCTCCTATCTGTGACTTTCTGTCACCATTTGAGTGCAGCACATCAGAATCAAATCTAGCACATGCAATTGGTATTAATTGCACAGGAATATCTCTAAGGCAATGTGACAAGACCTTTATGCAGAAGGTCAGGGCCGCTGAAGTTAGCCCTGCTTTTGTAAGCACCCAACCTTGCAACTGGGCATTATGCAGGTAAAGTATACACATGAGTAGAAAATACACATTTCTGTGTGGAAAACACACAGAAATTATAAAGGCAAGAGATGCAATTTCAGCTGCATTAGTCTGCAGCTTGTACTGTTTCTTTATTTTGGAGGATTGTGCTAGGACAAAGCTTCCAGTTACAACTAAACATTTCCTCTTTTTTTCCTTTAAGATATGAGAACTGGAATAAATATTAATCAGTTATTCACACAGATGCTTTTTGTTGGCCTTTGCACGTACATGTATAATTTTCATCAGGCCTTTAGGTTTTTTTAAAGGTTCCTGCAGACTTTTCTGCATTTTCATTTCAGCTAGAAATTCAGTTTTAGGGAGTAGGGAAAAACTGTGGCATGCTCTGTGCAAAATGGCTCAAACTGCGTGTTTACTTTCAAAACAGGTATTCAATACGATTAGTTTGTTTCTTTCACTGCCACTTTCTTTCCAGACATTTCCCTCTTAGAATTATCTTCTATTAGAACTGTGGAGTTTGTTTGGCTGAATTTAATCTCATGTTATTGGTTTAATGGTAGTGTTAAACCTTCTTTGTTTCTCATCCTCAGTAATTTTTTGAGATGCTTAAAACTAAAACTTATGTATAGGCCTCAAGACAAAGATGCGGAAGTCCTAAATGCCTGCCATCAGAGTACGAGTTATAGAGATGACCAACATTGAAGGTAACACTGTTGTACTTTGGCAACACTGATGAGTGTTCAGAGTCTTGAAGCTGTAGATAGAAGGAGGAAAATGTGCCAATATGAATCAGAAGAAAAACTCACAATCTTGTTTATAAAAACATAGACCAAGGGGAATAAACAATCTTGTTTCCTTTTATGTAACTCCTGAGTGGGGTTTTTTGCCCCTTGGCAACAAGCAATATCTTTAGCAGTAGTTGCAGTTTAGGAAATTGCTTCCCTTACCTTAACTTTGACCTGCCTCCTAGCAGCCCCCAGTACTTGTAGATGTGTTTAGTACATCTAGCCTAGGGGCTGGCTCTGGACCCAAGGCTCTGTGGTTGATAATTATATACATGTTGCAAGCTACCGTTAAAGGTACCCTCTTGTTGGGTCCAAATGATTCTTTTTGCCTCCATGGAAAAATGCAGACTCCGTAGCCTGGAGATGAAGAGTTTCTCTTTTGTGTAATATTCCATAGGAACTGTAGATTGACTGAGCTGGTTATAGAAATATTTTCTGGAGACCTGCAATGTTTCAATTCAGACAACTTGAGCTTCTAGGCAGATGCCTGTTAACTGACACTGAAGACCCATGAAGACACGGACAACCCAATGGCCTTGAGGACATGCAATCAAACTCCTTCTGAGCCTGAAAGCATTATTTATTTAGGAATGACCGATGACTCTACAAACTCTGAGAAATGCCGATGAGGTCCATGATGTACTTTCTGAAATGTCAGTTGCCTGTGCAGAAGTCACACAGACTTAGTGGGGGCCTCAGAGAAAACAGTCCATCCAAGGAATAGTGCATAGGCAAGACAGATGCAAGCATAAGTTACTTAAAATACCCTAGATGTTATCTAATGCTTTGTTTCTTCTAATCATGACTTAAATATGAGAGCTAGTCATAGACTCCCTGGGGAGGTGACATAAATGCCAGAAGCTGAGTGTGTGTCTGGGCTAAGACTGGTTGCTCTGGAGAGCACTGTAGGCTCATCTAAAAATAGGGAATGTTCCCCTCTACAGCTGACATAAAGAGTGATCTCTACTGGGGTACACTTGGAGTGACTCACATGATAACTGAGATACAATTAACTTTATGTCCATAGAAATTGCATAAAATGAATGCCCATATATTTGGAAAAAACATTAAAATGTCAACATCACCTAGAGCTTTCAAAAAATATTGTGAGGCCAAAAGACCTGGAAGAAGGTATCTCTAACTTGCGATAGATAAGTGCTTAACTATTCAGAAAGATAAAGGAAATTGCCAATTAAGAGTTAACCTCCATTTCTTTAGGATTCTGGTAGACAACAACTCCTTTTTAAATAAAATGCAAATCACTCAGCAAATATAACTTTGTCCCCTAACTGCAGAGTATTATGAATTAATACTGTAGCTGGAAGAAGTAACATGTTTCCTTTTGTTACTGACCAATAGTCTAGGTTATAACATTTCATAGCATTTCCAGATGCAAGAAAGCAGTCCAATAAAAGATTTTGCATCAGTAAGGTCATTTGGGGACATAACTGGGCATGAAACATGTTGCATTTTTGGCAATACGTGAAAAGAGATTACAATTCTGGGTGCCTAGTTTTTTTGAGATAGGTCCTGCTTGTGTAGAAACCTTTCTCCCCTGCACTTAAGTGTCAAATTTCATTGCATTAAAAAAGAATACACACTGTAACAGATGGCAAAAAAATGCCATTGAATAATTTTTAATAATAGCAGAAAGCTAATTGCTTGTCAGCAGAAAACACCTTTTCCAGAATTGGCAGAAACCCTGCAGAATATCCATGTTGTTGCAATATGGTTCAAGCTGGTTGATTTTGTAAAAATCTGACAAAAGTAGTCTTTGCATTCATCTAAATACATTTAGGTAAGGTACAGCTGCTGAAATGAGTACCTAATTGATGAGAAATGCTGTTGGAGTGCCAAAATGAAAAAACCATTAAAAAAAATGAAATTAAAAAGGATGATCTTTAAAAAGATGAAATTGCTTCAGTTATGACTTGGCCATCTGATGAAGCTAGGTACTCTGGCTTTTGGAAGAGCTTTGTATGAGTTTATGCACACTGAAGACTTTCATTTTACATCTTTTCATTGACAGTATTATGTAGATATGTACTCTGCCTGCTAAACATTAATGAATACCCTTTTCGGCACCGCTGTGAGGAACGGCAATATTATTATCATTCCTGTATTGCAGATGTAAAGCCCCTAAATTATAGTTGCTGGCTTTTTTGCATATATTTTCATCAACAAGGAAAAGCCCCTACAATTCAGTAGGACAAATAGAAACTCATTATACATTTATCTCAGTATTTTTAAGGTTACTGTGAATGTCTGAAGAAGTTTGATTTTTTTGCTTTATATGCTTTTCTCCTGGAGGAATGGCTAATGGTGTATGTGCATTTTTATTGTTATACAAGGTAAAATGTTACTTTATATTTAAAACAAAATAATTTATGTTTAAAACAAAGAAATCCTAAATACTGCTTCTAAGGAAGATCACTTAATTGGCAGTGCCTGACAAAACTGGTCAGCCCAAATGACTAAATCATTACATCTTTCCAGATTACAATGCTGTGTTCACAAAGATCATCAACCAGAAAGGTGATTTAAACCATTCAGCAGAACTAGTTCCATGAAGTATTTTGATTTTTTGTATAACTGTAATCCAAATAAACACTTTGAAAGGCAACAAAAGCTGATAGCCATCATTTCTGTCTTAGGAGACCCTAACCTAGTAAGGACTCAGCATTTTTTGTTACATCTTTACTTTCCTACAGCTGTTGATGGGAAAATTATCTCAATATTTTCTATTCTGTGAGTCTTGTTCTTCTTATTTTGATGTAATATTAAAGGCATGAATAGCTGGAAGAATAGATGTAATTTATTGATTGATAGGAACACAGAAAATCAGGGGAATCTCTCACACACAGATATCACCCTTCTTTGCTGTGTAAAGAAAGTCACTTGATATCTGAAAGCCTTCCATGGAGTTTACATCTGTCCTTTAGGCTCTGGAACTCATTGAGTTCTCAAACTCTGAAAGACATTCTATCTGTTGACTCTATAGATTCTGTATAAAGACCCTAATTTTTCCCTGAACAGGACTGTGCTGGGGGAAGAATCTCACTGATATAGAAATGTGATTCCAGCTTCTCATTTGCCAAGTGTATTTTTAACTATTTATTTTTGAGTGGCTGCTCTGCACTTTGCTTTAGTGTTATTTTTATAAAGATAATTTGTAGCTGTGTAAAAGGTGCTGAGGATGCACTTCCAGAACCCTTTTGTACATATGCAGAAATAATGAATAAATAAATAAATGCTCCTTTCACATGACCTCATCAAGAGCAAAGCCAAATTCTAGCAAGAGAAAGCCAGCTGAGCAGAATTTTCTAAGTGCCTGTATTAAACATTATTTCTATTCCCATTGCGTCTCAGGGCCCTAGTCACAGACTGGGATATTATGATGCCAAGTGCCACACAAAAATAAAAAGGATGTCTTTATTCCAAGGGGCTTTTATAACAGCAGTGATCAAAACAAAGCAATGTCTGTCAATAAGACCCAGGAACATTTTTCTGAGTGTGGAAGTGTGTTTCAGCAGTTTCTTTTTACGCCAGCTCAAGGACAGATGGGGTAGGTGTGATGACATCTGAAGTTCCATTTCAGATGCCATGTACAAACTCATAAATGCTTCAGAAGAACCAAGCTGTACACTTGCTGTTCTTTGAAGAGGTAAGTTAAAAACCAAATGCTAATCAGCCAGCTATGCAGAGATGAAGTGGGGACAGTCAGCTCAGGTTCTCAAGTCAGCATTGCTGAGGGATTTTGCTTATGTACACACTTGTGATCTTGTTTTCTATGTCTACAACCATCTGAAATTTTGCAGAGCTGCAGACTGAACATCTGCATAAATCTGAATGAAAGATTTAAAAAACAAATAACAAGATTATGTAGCAAAACCACATTTTTGTTGCAGCATTTTGGAGCTCAGACACAAAAAATCAGACACATTATATGAAACTAACAATATAAAATTGTGTTTTCAATACATATAATCCATCTGGACATTAACTTTTATCACCTGTATCTTCAGGATTGAACTAAAGGCGGCACACTTCTAGGAGCAAGGAAATCATTATGAATTGTTAGGCTTGTATTGAAGACACTGCATAGTTCCAATAAATGGACAATGAGGATATATATTTGTGGAGGTAAAGGCAAATGGACTCATCTCTTAAGTCTCATAGTTGGGGTGACACATTGCTGGAGCCCCGAGGTTTCACTAGCCTGAAAGTGACAGCTGTGCTTTCATTGAGAGAAAAGAATTTTAGCTCTTGGATCCCTGTGGCAAATGACAGTTCCCAAATTTGCAGGAGTGCAGGAGACTTCAGGGTCCTATACGCTGAACTCATGCAGTCATGCCCTGGCCATGTCTGCATCTCAAGTCTTTTGTGATACCCTTCCAGGCTGCGGTTGTGCCCTGCCACGTACCCTTCCCTGTGCATGCACATCAAGTTAGAGAAATGCACGTGACCTGAGGCTGCACGGGAGGAAAGCAAGCACATCTCTTCTTTATCAAATGGAAAAATAATCTCTTAGAAGATGATTTTACATATTGATTTTCTCTTGGCAAGAAGCACACATTGGAATTGAAATTACACACATGCATGTCCTGCTTTCTTCATCTCCTGTGTTTTTGGGGGAGTAACATTAACAGAGAGGTAGAGAAATGAATCTGGGATCTGGGAAACTTGAGTGTAGGGAAGAACTAGAAAGAGAATTGCAGCTTTAAAGGGCTGCCTCTTCTATTTTAATTACTAGCAGTAGCACTTAGAGTCCTAAGTGACATTGGGCCTCATTTTCAGAAAGTACAACTAAATGCAAGACAGTTTACACAAAATCTCAATTTTTACCTGATTGGGTAAAATGGAAATATTTTTGGATTGACCAGAATGAGAACATTATTGTTCAACTGAATCAAAGCATTTCATGCTAGATCAGAGGAGAACATATGTGAGCTTCTAATACTGATGTTCTGCATCAGCCAGTTTATTTCTAGATCAGGATCTTTGCCTAGATTAAACCCTGGTACTATACCATGGTGTGCCTGCAGACTGCAGCAGCCCTGAGAAGTTCTTTAGCTGGAACCTGTTTGGAGGCAAGGGAATGAGGGGAAGGGGGCCCCATGGCAGTTCAGCTGGGCACTGTTCCGTTTGGGGAGTGTTGAAACTTTTCAGTGAAATGAAAATGCAGCTGGAATTGGCTTTTTGAATGCTAGAAATGCAGCTGGGAAGAAACTGGTGGGTTAAAACTGCAGATGAAAAGCCGTGGGCACTTGCAGCAATTAAGCAGTCTGGAGTCTTTCAGAGAATGAGCAGAAAACCACACATTTTGGATACAGTGAAAATATCAGGCAAATATATCTCTGCAGCTTTTTCCTGGCACTTTATTTTATCAACCAGCTAGTAATACTAGTGTTCATACCCTATATATAAATTTTTCCCAAGGATTTCTCTTTAAAAAGAGGGCATGTTTAAAAATTATGGTTGAAATGAATAACTCCCAAGCCAACATCAGTAGGCCTCTATTTCAGGGTGTCAATTAGATAGCTACTTTTGCAGTGCTGGGTGGTTGACAACATGCAGTTAAATTATAACAATATGCAGTTAAAATCACTACTGGCCTCCTTTGCTTCTTCCTCCATTAGCTTTTATTGTCTTTAATATAAGCCCTGGTAATTCTTTTACTGATTTGAATAAATAATAATTACAGTTCAGTAATCCTTGTTATAGCATAGCCTAATTAGTCTCTGTAGCTAACTTAAGGTTTTGAAGATAGAAATGAATTAAATATAGGATAAACAAAACCCTCTAATGAAACAGCTTTCTCTCCAACATCATAGAAATGTTTCTCAAGGAACTATGGAAAAAAAATTACAAAAGCATTTTAACTTTTTTTCTTAGACTGCTACCAACTCTTAATTTGTTGACATTTTTATTTTGCTCTCTTGGGTCTCAAGTGGAAGATGGACAATGTCTTGAAATGTAGGTAACATTTTTATCTTAAAGTAATCTTCTCCTAGGAATGATGCCGCATGTATAAAACATCCAACATCCAACAGACCAAACTAAACTTTTCTATGAGGGTATTAAAGTCAATGGAGTTACACACAAATGAATTTGGCCCAATGAAGTATTCTGGAGAACAGAGAGAAGCCTATCAGGCTACGTACAAGAAAATAGAATACCAGAGCTGCACAGTTGGACAATTTAATTCTATTTTCATTTCAGCTCAAAAGCTTCTCTCCTGCTAGTTTCTATTCTGCGTAGCTTTTTATACGACAGCCATCACCACAAGATCTGAGTACCTTCCAATAATGCATTAAATAGTATGACTAACATCTGGTCCAAGTTTGTTTTCTCATCTTCTCTAATGCCCTGGCAAGTTCTGTTTATAATAAATAATTATCATGAGGAAAGGCATTTGTCCCTTAAGATACTAAAGAGGCAAAGCAGCATTTTTCACACAGATAATCAAATACTTAGGGGAAAACACACTTCTATTCTACAATTCAGAAATGTGGCCTTATATGTTTAAAAAGTACTTTCCACAGATGTCTCAGGAAGAACACTTTGCAACACAAGTGCATTCCTAATGCCCTCTGTACACAGAATCATGTCAAGGCAAAATCTTGGGAGAAGAAGCTGTGCTGCCAAGTTGGTAGGAGTCAAAGTGGCTCACATCCTTGTGGAAGATGCTTGGCCATTTCTGAGACTGGCAAGCTGAGAGCAGAGCAGGAGGGGAGAGTTTAAGACTTGGATCATGGCTGATCCAGGGCCAGCTGGAATAGACAGCAGGAGTCTCCACATGGCTTCTCTTTGTCCAGAATGGGAAGGAGTTGAGTAAAATATTCACACAAATGAAAACAAAAATAAAGAAGAACTTGGGATTTGAGCGATCCCCTTATGAATGAGCAGTGTACTTTGTTCATGGCACAAAAAGAAATCTTAAAAAAAATGAAAAGGAAAGGTGAAGAAATGATCAGAGAGAGCAGAAATACCATGTTGCATGAAGTGGCTTAAAGCCATGCGTGCATTCAAACACCAGGCTCGGTTCTTTTGATACATCTAACAGATAAATCATGCTGTTGTTTGATCATCTACATTTGAATCTTATACTTCAAATTCAGATGAATCTTAGCACACTTAGGAGTCGGTACTCCCTAATTTGAATTCAATTGAGTAACATCTGTGCTGAGAAGATAATCGCACAGATTTTTCAGTGGTCTTTATATGAAGTATTTCCTCTTTTCCATTTAAGAAATGAGGCTTTTGTTAGCTCTGCAGATAACCATGGTTCAAATTCATGACTATCATTAGCATCTTCTTTCTGTTTGTTGTTGTTTTTCCATCAGGTGTTTATGTGAGTTTGATTCCATCTTCTTACACAGGAATGCAAAATAACCCTGGTTTCTGTTCCAGCTCTTTCATCACACACTGCCTCTCCCTGCAGTGTAGGTGCTCCTGCAAGTCCCTCTCTGTTTCTGCAGAAGTTTCTGTTGACTTTGAGTTCTCTATGATTTTTTTTTTTTCAGTAACACTTTTAAAAACCAGTAACTTAAACGAAAATTAAAGGTAGAGCTGGGAATCTGAAATACAAGATGGAATTGCCTGCAAACTAAACTATCTTGGTAGAGTGGCTGGGTATGGTTCAAACCACCTAGATAAACTGACTTCTTAAAGAGAGAATTGATACAAGTATTCTCATCAGGCAGTTCACACGGAATAATTGACAGCTCTGGAGGCCCATGTGTGTGTTCTGCTGGCAGGCAGGATCTGTCCAGCTTCTGAGAAGTTGGGGCTCAGGAATATTGGTGGCACAAAGAATTGGGAGCTGATAGAATAACATGAAGGTAGTGACAGCAATGGCTTTCTGCCTAGTGTTGAAAAGAAACTGTAAGCTCACCTCAGTTACACTACTGGAACTCCAAAGATGCCACAGAGCGCAGAAACTTGCCAGTGAGTGGAATCTTGCAGTAAGTAATTTCAAATGAGAAGCTGTTAGTTATTTCAGTAGATCACATACTTTTTAATCCTGTATTTTATCACTGAACCCATACACAAGATCAGTCTTTGTAGACAGTTGTGATAACTGCTGTAAATGCTGTGTTAAAATGGGACCAGAATCTGCTGTTTGAATCTCCTCCTCTTCACGCCCGAGGGAGCTGCAAACACAGAATAACACCCAGCTCGAACTTACTTTTAGCTTGGTGTGTTTGTCCTGTTTTTAATTTTCTCATCTTTTTAAGAAAAATACAGTATTTTCCTTTTTCTAAGAATTGTATTGATTATATGCTCTAGAAATAAAGAGCTGCTGTTGCATCCTGGATTGTTTTTATCTGGGAGTTTGCTGGTAAATGAACCAGGTCAAATTCTTAAAATAAATGGAATTCAGAAGTATAGAGCTAAAAGCAGAGGCGTTTCAAGAAACAATTAGAACTCGTTTTGAAAATGCAAAGATATAAAAATAAACAAAGCAGCCAGCCTAAATTGGCTTTGATCCCCTATACTCCAGCATTGCTTTTTGATCTGTGGCTTTTCAGTGAGGTAGAAGAAAGTTTTTATCAAAAAGATTCCTACCATTTAGGCACTGTAATAACCTGCAATCTACAGGCCTTCAGGACTTAGACAGGTTAGGTAACCACCTTTTGTTCTGATCCTCATTCTCCATCATTTTCATTCTAAGCACCTAAGACAGAATGCCACAGAAATCACAGAAAACTAGGGTTTTATTTCTATTTGAGGTGATTTAGACAATGCTAAGTGCTGCAAATATGTTTATTACTATATTCAAAGATCTCCATAATAAACAGGAGTATATCAGTGATTTACACCTCTTCTGTTACCATCATCCACACTAATAAAGAACTCCAAGATCATCTCCAACTCTTGTCAAAAGCATTTTGTTTTTCACATGTTCCGTATAAAATTTGCTGATAATTTGTAAAATGTAAATGAACTGTGGCCAGGTAAATAGATTTATCTTACCATAATGTTATGACAGTTTACTTAATCATCTTATTGTGTGAAGTGTGAAGATTGCTGCTGCTGTGGAAACACAAAAGGCTGCAAGAATGCTCAAAGACAGTTGGCACCTGTGGAAGGTAAAGATGCTTTGTATTGCTGCTGTAGTCTTAAGGGGGGAAAAAGGGATGATCTGAAAAATCCCCCAAAGACTCATTAAGAAGGATTCTATTTGCACATTAGTGTATTGTGCTAAATTTACTTACTAATTTTGATGTCAACAGTGACTAGTACTAATGAAAAGCTTATGCAACACCAGCGAATTTAGTAAAATAAAAATACAAATAAAAAAATCATTTTAAAGGGTTAGATTACACCAAACTGTAATTACTAATTCAAGATTACACAAGACTGTAATTAACAGTCCAGTGTTACAAACATTATCAAAAGGCAACTGATGACACATCTACAGTATACACAAACACCATTGCTAGCAAAGTTTTGATACCATATGTTTTTTTTTTCCATTTGCTAGAAGTTCAAATGGCTTAGGTAAACTGAATGCCAGTAGGGAAATCTAGCCAGGTTAATGATTTCTACTATGTCTGAGTGCAAGACAGGTTTTAACATGCTGTTGAAATTCACCTCTGTCTAAAAATAAATTTCCTAAACATATGCTTGACAGTTGCATGTGCTAAAACCCCATTTCTTACACCAGCACATACTTGAATATTTTCCTGACTCAGAGCCACAGGGATACAATCCTCATTTTAAACCCCTTCTGAGCAAGGCAAATAAGAATTCAGAGTCATCTCACTAACAGGAATCTTACAATGTAAACCACACTTCTCTCCAAAAGAGAGACAATAAAAAGAGGAGTTTTGTTCATGTGTAGTCAGGCCCTATGGACAGATTACTGTGAAAATTCAGGGCTGATCTGGTTCTATAAAATTGTGAATTCCCTGCTTTTTATGGACCCTTTAATTGTATTTTAGAAAGATGGCAAGGGATACCAGTCTTAGCAGGAAGTTACTGACTGTATAAGCTGAACAACAAACTAGAAGCATAAGAAGAGCTCTTCAAAGTAAAGACAGCTGGAGGCCAATGGCAGGCTTACCTGATGTAGTAGGCTGTGCAAACCCCAAATTCATACAAATACTCCACAGGGAAATGCTGACCCTGACACCTTTCTAGATTCTGCTGTGGGCCTTCAATACTGCTGACCAGTGCATGGCACCATTTGCCTGAGAGAAGTGGCAGGGCATGTGGACTTATTTAGCAAAGTAACTTAAAAAGATAAAAACCCTCAGTGCTTAACAGGGACCACTCTTGCTGCAGGAGGACTCACTTGTGAAGACTCACAGGACTCAAATCTGTCTCCACCTCCTTTCCATTTCTCTTTGCAGTTTCAGGGTGAGCTAGTTGGACAGCATAGGTTCAAGGATCACCATTTTCAGTAAGATCCCGTTCTTATCTGTGGGGTTGGATCAGAAAAGAGCAATACCTGTGTCAGATAGATCCCATGAGACTGCAGTGGGAAGCTTTCAGAGAGGATCATGCTATTACAGTACTGCCCTCACTGATTTACTGCCTCAGCGTGTACAGTACAAGTCTCTGATCCCAAATTGCATAACTTTGCATTGCAGTATTTGTACGTGTTTGTTGCTGCATCATGCTGCAGCTTTTGTGCTTTCTGTTTTCCACCACTTCTGGCTCAGAGATTGCCCCATTCTGGTGGGCAATAACATGGCTTAGCCAATCATACCTGTGTCCATTGAGTTGCAGCTGCCTGATACAGGTGGGAAGGCAGATACCAGAGATTCCCAGGCTTGGGAAACCTCCTTAGGTCATCCTGCTAGAACAGCAGATCCCCTTGGCAAATCCAAATTACCTCTCTGCTGCCTTCTCTAAGATACTGTCCCCAGTGTTGGATTTCTAGGTTTACCATTGTTTAAAACTGTTCACCATTTTACATTTTACATTGTTTACCATTGTTGATAAACCATGCACCCCATGGTTTATTGTAACTGGAAGTTTACCCAAGACCAGTTTGTTGAGGCTCCTTTTCCAGCCCTGTGGAAGTTGCAGGTAGGAGCAGGACTCACCAGTGTGCAGGCAGAGCTTCCCTTGCACCTCCTTCTGGGATCTAACACACTGCTCTGGGAATGCACTTTCCCATCCACCATCTTCATTCTTCACTGCTTGCTGCTGCAGCTGCAAGGTGCATTTCTTTGACTGTGTCACCTTTAACATGATGATAAATCTTACATGTTTATGTTTTTAAAGCATGCCAGTGGGTTTTCATTGTCATCCACTAGATGTAGGAGGCATCCTATACACTCCTTTCCCTAACCAAAGAAAAGGAAGGAGAAAACCCCATCAGTGACTTTAGTAACATCAGGCACTACACATACTACTGTAAAGGCACATCTTGGTGTGGTGCTGTGCCTGAGGACAGATGGAGTGTAGAGTTTTTCTCACTCAAAGAAGCTGCACGCCCCTCCCTTGGTTTGGGGAGGACTCTTGATACACCATTTTAAATTTTTGTTCTCTCTCTGTTAGCCTGCAGCATTCCCAGAAAGACTGCACACTGTAACAGAGCTCAGACAGATCACTGGTCCTACCTCTGTCTGTGCTCTTTGAACATGAGCTATCATCTCTGGTTTGCAATTAAGGTGCTCTAGTGGGACTAACAGCAGGAGCTTCTGGTACACTGAGCTACCAAAGCTTTTGTCAGCTTGAAGAATTCAAAGATGAAGTTGCACAGCAAAGCAACTGGAGAAAAACACTCATGAAAACCTTTCAACAGTGGTGTTAAGAAAATTATGTAAAGCTGAAAGAAGAAATTAAGTACCTGACTTTTTAAACTGACTGTTTTCTATATGCAGTAGATAAATTGTTAACTGGAAAGGATTTTAAATACATTAATGACACTGCTTTGATCTGCTGTTTTTCCTTTTCTCTAACCCTTCTGGTATTTGATGGTGGAAATACAGGAGTTACTTGCGAGTTGCAGCTAAATTACCTATCAAATATTTTTGCACAAACACACTAGTGGTTGGAATATCTGGGTGCAGGGAAAAACACTCCTAGCCACTGTAAAGTCTGAGCAGTACTGTAGTGGTTTCACATTCACCTGCTCGCCTGCTCACACCAGGCGAGAGTGTAGTGTAGTGGTTTTATGAGAATAAGGATTAAGAGAAATGCAAAACAGGCCTAAACTTCAAAGATAAAAATAGTTTATTAACAAAAAACAACAGAATCAAAATCAACCCCCAGGTGGTTTCTTCTTCCTCCCCCCAGCCCCTCACCCATGATGGTTCCTTTCTCCCACCTCATTTATCTTCCTTTACCACCATCCTTCTCACCAACAACACAGAGAAACAAACTTAGAAAATCCCTGGTCAATTTACCACTCTTAAAATAGGCTTTCATCAGTCCAATTGGAAGAAGAGTCTCTCTTGTCTCACTATGGAGATTTTCCCACAAGAAACACAAGTCTCTTCGTGGAGTTCATATCACCGTGAGCTCCCGCCCAGAAAGGATATTAGTTCACATGTGA
>VZTR01028886.1:60194-98758 GCA_013400775.1 Chaetops frenatus | reverse complement strand
GGCCGGCCGGGGCCATGCCGGAGTTACCTTCCACGCGGACGGAAGTCGAAGAGGGCTTCCAACTTCCCGCTCCTAAAAAAAAATGTAAGCTTCACAAAGACGCCTCTAATTTCAAGTGGCTACATGAGGTGCCCATCTTAAAATTAGCCAATCCGTGGGCTCCTCACCTCTGCTGGAAACTGTCCCGGCGGAAGTAGGAAAACAAAGAAACCCCCCCCAGGAAGGAGAAAAAAAAAAGTTGTTGTCCTTTAAACCACAACAAGTACTCTCTGTGCAAAAAGAATAGATACATGGATCAAGAAGAGTTTCTCTCACATCAGGAACTTAAAAGAGGCAAATATATTGCCATTCTTTGAATATAACAACACACCTACACTCACTGTGTCCTTTAATGTTTGAGACTCTGCTTTGTGGCTTTAGATTACTTTTGAAATGCAATTTTCACATTCTTTTTTGTTTTGACTGATATCTTAATACAGTATAAAGTTCTTGCCAGAAACAATCCTTCTCTGTCAGACAAAGGCACCAAAGTAAACATTCATTGACTTGTGCTTGGCAGTTGTTGAAGTAAACTGATGTCAATAGGAAATTTCTTTTACTACAGTTTTACTGTAACAATTGGTTGTTAAATGAACCCTAGGTGATGCAGAGGCATGCAATTCCTACTGTGTAGGAGTTTTTTTTGTAATAGATTTTTCCATTTATGCTTTTACCTTCACCTTGGATTTTTCCTTTACCATAACAAATATGGATTTTTCAATCGTTCAGAGACACAATCATGGTGGGAGCAATGGGTAGTCCTGCATCTACCTTCAAGCATGAGTGGCTTGATCAGGGAAACCACAGGGAGCTGCAGGGAGCTGACCAGTCACTAATTCCCTGCTCCTACTCACTTCTCTTTGAAAAATATAAGCGTACCTGTCTTTTCCCTTCTTCCTGATACTTCTTCTATCCTTCCTGAATTTTTGAAGAGGACCATTGGTAGGTCTGAGACAGCTTTAGCAGGATTTTTAGCCTAGGAAAAACTCATCTGACATGCCTGACTGGAAAGCCTCCAAGAAAACCAGTGATGGTCTCACTTTTTCTTGCCCAGTTTTACTTGTCAATGGAATTAATTTTAGAAGCTATTTGCTCACAGACAAATTTTTCTTAAGGAAGACTGATGCATAAAGAATCTTTCCAGAAGACTTTTCAGTTCAGAATGGGGCTTGAGGTTTCATTTGCCTCCACCTCCTGGTTTTGCCTGCCCACCACACAGCCTTCCCTACTCATTACACATCACTGTGCCCTCTGGGGGCCCCACTCCTGCTCCCCCGCTTCCCTTTGCTTCCCCATGGATGCTGCCCTACGCTTTCCAAGTAGCAAAGTGCTGGAGCAACAGCATCCATGTTACCCTGTTTATTCTGTCCAGGTTTGGAAACCACCTCTGACCAGTATGCAAGAAGATTTGAAGGAGTTTTTCTTGTAGTCCGAGGGTGCGCCTCACAAGGGAGAGCAGCACGTGTGGCACAGGCTGCTGGGACAGCCACCTGCAGAGAGGACATGGGACAAGTACCTCACTCTTCTCACTTTATGATGTCCAGAAACCTGAAACCTCCATATATATCAAAATTTCAGAGATTTGTTTTCCTCTAGGAATAATCATTCTTGTTTCAGATAGACTTGCTCCAATCCTGTACAACCTTAAAGACGCAGCAGTGAGGCAGGTAGGGACAGCAGAGAGCTGGGAGGGGGACAGGCAAGGGTGGCACTCCTTTACGGCCCAGCTGCCCCTGAAGCCAGCAGAGTTACACAATGCACTTACTCCTTGCAGCCCCGCTCAAAGAAGGAATAATTCATGCCAGGGGAGTGTGTGTTTGCTGAGCAGCTTCATTTCCCTGTGCACGTGTGCGTGCAAATCACACCCGTGTCCCCTGCGACCGGGCTCCACCTACACCTCTCTGACAGCGCGAGGGACAACCTGCAGCTGGCAGCCTCCAGGAGCAGCAAACACTGGCTGAATCAGGCTTTAGAGGTGGCTGGACTAAGGGCTTCCAGGCAAGAACATCCTTCTCTAAACCAAGAGTCAGCCCTGTGCTTTTAATAACAGTCAATTGGCAAGGCCAGAAAATGTAGGACTCCAATGCAAAATAATTGCTGCAAACTACTTCCTGGCTGCTACCTGGAATGCTCCTTCATACATGCTGTCATTTTATTTTAAAAACACATGGTTGAGTGACCATCTAGAAATTTGCCTAGCTTTCATTTAGTTTTTTTGCAATCTTCCTTTGCACAAAATACTTTACATATTTGTGCAGTAAACAGAAATGTTTTGTCTTATTTGGTTAAAGCACCGTGAAATACTATCACATACTCACCTTCAGTCTATTTTTTAAACTGTTCCAATGAATAACAAGAATAAAATCTGAAGGACCTTCAAATCCAGACATTAAGAAATATGCTTATCATGACAAATCTTTACTGAAAAATTTAAGTTTTATTGAGTGAAACAATTGCTTTTACATTAGTACTTTATTATTTCAGATAGGAATGGTTATAGTTTTGCCATTTACTATCATGTCATAGTTTCCTTCCAAGACTATGGTTGATTTCATCGTTCCACTCATGAAGTAAACACAAAGAAGTTCCCACATTATGACTTTTCCTCATACATCTAAAAAAGACAGTTATAGAAGGCAAAGTTACAGCAGCTGTAGTCCTCTAATAAAACTCGTATTACATTTGGTAAGCCTCCACTTGATCTGGAATTTAAAATCCATGGATTTTTGGTGACAAAGTAAAAAGTAAAGCAATATATGGTTAAACCTTCCATGTTTTTTTTAAGTTTGTTGGATTGAGAATTTCACTCTACAATGTGTCCTTAATTCACTGGAGCGTGCAGACACATTCTTCACATTCTGCCTGTCCTTGTGCATTATTTCTGCAGTCTCTTGTAGAAGATCAACAGCTGTTTGCCCTCTCCACCCGAGACCTATTTTGTGATCAAGCCTTTTTCTCCATTTTCTTTTTTTTTTAAAAACCCCTTTCTGCCCTCCCCCCACCCCCATTTTCAGTACCTACTTGTGAAATTTCATTAACTGCCAGCATGATTCATGCAGCCTCAATGATCTTGTTTTATTATTGTGTTTAATTACTAAAATGAACACAAAAGTCATTAGAGATTTGCAGCTGATCCTGGAAGTGCCCCAAAAAGTTTCAGCCTCAGAATTTCATTCTTTGCTGAGAGAAAATAAGCCCTATATAGTTTTAATGCAATAATAATGTTTGCTTGGAGTCATTGAGTTTTTCTAACTAAAAGTTGGGACACTGATGTAAAGAGCATCAGCATGAAGATCTCCAGGGGCTGCAAGGAGCCTTCTGTGAGGCTCAGGACAGCAAGAGGTCCCTGCTTATATCTGGTAGGACATCTGATGGCAGGGACCCCAAACTTTTGCCCTACTTGGCAATATGAAGGACCCAATGTAATGGGCTTACTGTCTAAACAGCATCCTTATTAATAATTATATCTGAGAGCGTGTCCTCTTCTTGGAATGAAGAAAGAAGGACATGAAAAAGGCCACAGGTCTTGAGGAAATAAAAGGTTCAGTAAAAGGTGTTTAAACGAAAATTGTGTTCTTGCAGTAAGAAAAGCTCTAGGCTGTAGTTTGGGATGGCTACAGTAAGTGGGTGAGGTAGGTGCACTGCTATGGCAGAGAGAAATGATGAGTGGCTGCTCAGTCCTGCAGTGTCAGGCCAATGTACTTAACAGAACTAAAATCTGTACAGTCCATGCCAAGATTAAATTAAATATTCTCTGGAATCTACTGTCTCCTGCACCCATGTGAACCTGACAATTTAAACAGGGGTATTAGAACATACAGGATAAATACATGTTAGTGAGTTTATCAATGCACCTCCATATAATGCATGAAAGATAAACTAACAATAATCAAGTGCAACACCTCAGATGTGCTGTCAGGACCAATATCAATGACAAAGTGGTTTCCATGGCCGTAGCAGTACAGGTGTCTGATGTGGTCACATGGCTTATTAACAAATGGCACTAATTAGAATCTCTTTCTTAGTGCTTCATCACACCTCAAAGTAAAAAAGCAGAAACAGTAGAAAAGGTTCAGGCAAGTGCAGTGGCTGGTGGTGAGCATGGAAAGCCTGCTGCCTAAGGAAACATCAAACATACGAGGATGTTCAGCTTGGACAAAAGGCAGTGAGGAGAAGTTTGAGGGACAAAGTCATGATATTAACGTTTCTAAGGATAGATGAAGTTCTGGGGGGTGTAGAGGAAACTATGTGCCATCATACCTCAGAACTGCTTTCCTGATTGGAATAAGTAGGGCAGATGTAACAAGTATCTCAGGGGTTTTTAAGACAAGCAAACCTTTTCCAAAAAGTATAGAATTAAATTGTGGGACTCCATGCTGTGGGAATTTATAGATACCAAAGATAAAGTGGGTTAAAAACATTTGAAAGAATCCACAGAAATCCACAGGCGAGGATCAAACCCACAGATGCAGACACAACCTCCATCTCAAGAGCTCTCCAAACGGCAGATTGCCATAAATTAGGAGGTATATGAGGAGCTCACCATCCATGTGGGCTGTTCATATCCCTTTTTTACATGCACCCACTACTGCTCTTAGTTAGAGAGACCCAGCAGACCTCCTACCGGGCCCAGGGTCAGCATAAAGCATAGCATCACTTTTTTATATTACCTTTTGAATGCAAAACCACATAAAATCTAGCTGTCCACCTAGGATTTCCTTAGTCACACTGCTCCTTCTTGTCCTTTGAGTGAGGCAGAGCATTATCTAATATGTTGTAATTAAATCAGAAATGCAGTTACTGTTGTCAAGACATGACTCATTTTTTCATGCACAGATCTGATTCCAGTGACACAGTTGCAAAGGCATCTTTTCAAACTCTATAACGCTGGATTAATTTTTTCTTCTGAGCTAAGCTGTCAGCAAAAACTGCTTAGCAGTGAGTGGCAATCAATCCAGCCTTGTCTCTCAACAAGTTAAAGAGTTTTGACATAGTGTGATTCGCATCTAGAGGTTTGCTTATGAAAAGAAAATTCAAATGCTTTTTGAAAGCGTACTTTTAATAAAATCATCCACTTTTAGAAAGAAAAGCTCTATCCAAAGAAGTAGGCTGTTTGCCTCAGCACCTCTTTAAATTTCAGTAATATTGCCATGCATGCACTTGGGAAGATGCATTTCTTCAGTTTCACTTGACATTCTTGACATTTTTCGCTCCCTAATGCAGAAAGACGTGTCAGCCAGGACTTGCCAGGAAATATACCCACTGGTACATGGTACACCATCTCAGTGAAGTATTAGCTGTTCAGCTACTCATTGCTTATCTCTTTTGTTACTTGAACAACAAGGATTATGAATTATTCAGCTACAGTATGAAATGGATAAATGTTATACATTTCCCAGATTTCATAAAAGTTATAATAGTGGGCACAGAAGAAAGGGATTACATTATGCAGAAGGAAAAAAAATGGGATCAGTATGAGGCAAGTATTTCCTAACAAAGAAGCCTATTAAATGGCTGAAAAGTCCCTTGTGGGAAGAGGTGGAGGCCTCATCACTTTAGATATTTAAAACTAGACTAGACAAAGCATTCATCTCTACAGGGGCAGAGGAAATGGATAAAATTACTTATTAGGCTTCTTCCTATCCATCTCTGATTTATACAATTTGATACATTTTTTAAAATGCTAGCCACATTTGTATAGCACAAGCAAAAGGCAGAAAAACAAAAACCCCTCATTTTCTAGCTGTAGAGTTGCCCAGCACAATGAAACTTGATTTAAAATTAAATATATGCTAGCCATTCAGACTGCAAGATGACTTCTCTTTGTTTAAGGTCTAGCGCTGAAAGCTTTGCTACTGTCACATGAGCCTCTAAAAAGATGATTTACTGTCCCCAGACTGGGGATTTATTCTTTTGCCAGAGCTCTTTGTGAACTGTGATGGTTCAACTTTTGACAAAGGTGGCTGATGCAAAAGGAAGAATGGTACTTTACAGAAAAGCAGTGGAGTAAGGGGTTTGTGCCTAAGGTCTGGCAGACTTATTCCCTCAGGAATCTCCAGCGCTAAATATTTACTGTTGTCACTCAAAGGATAACATTTAGTCTGCTAGTATGAAAGTAAAAAGACTCACAGTCTCTTTCTATTATTTTGAATATCTTAAAATAATTTCAAAATTCTCAGCTTTTCTTCTCCACATTTTTTCTTTCTCTCTTTTTTTTTTTTTTTAAATCCTTGAAGGCACTGCTCTGTTTAAAATAAAGTGCACTGTCTTGCTTTGTAACAATAAATATGAAGAAATTGAAAAAACCCCAACCCTGAGAAACCTTAGTTAGA
Organism: Chaetops frenatus; assembly: GCA_013400775.1. Lineage (NCBI taxonomy): Eukaryota > Metazoa > Chordata > Aves > Passeriformes > Picathartidae > Chaetops > Chaetops frenatus. Next base: position 92,387 of record VZTR01028886.1, on the reverse strand, counting down.
TAGTTAAAATGTTTAAAAGTGTAACACTGGACCTTTCACTTCACCCACCATCCATGCAGGAAGATGAAATCATGATACAGAACTCCTGTACAAGAAATCAGGACACATAGCTGAAGTGAACTGTCCCAGAGGTAATGCAGGGGTGGGTATTGAGCCACGGTGGCCCTCAGGCTTGGGACAGCCTCTTGGTAAGTTTGAACCAGCCAAGAAAAGGCAGGATATAGCCACATGTTTTCCTTGCTTTGACATCAAAACTGTTTTAACAACATGTTGCTGCTTCCCCTCTGCACCCTGTTCACTCTTGCATCCTGGCTGCAACTTGCCGTGCTTTCAATATTAGCCTTGCTGTGCTGGACTGGGCTGCAAACTCAGGGTAGTAGAAAAGATTGCTTCATTTCAAAATACTGTTTATCCACAATTTCATGTAGACTTGTTTCATGAGAGGAGGCAGAAAAGTAAAAGGAATAGTGAGTTGAATCAACCACTAGAACTGGTTAAAATTCAGAAAAATGATGTCCTGTACCTCAATAACAAGGGACTCCCTCAGAAGCATCATCACCTCCCAGTTCCTCTTCCCCAGGTTGAAGTGTAGCCACTTAGGTGGAAAGCTATGTTTTCCTGTTCTGTGCTTCTCTGTCTACCTGTGTGCTGCTGGACTCCACAGAACCAGAGAATTCTCTGAGTTGGAAGGGACCCACAAGGATCATCGAGTGCAGCTTTCAGGTGAATGGTCCATACAGGGACTGAAGCCATGACCTTGGTGTTATCAGCTCCATGCCCTGACTGACTTATCTGTATCTTCAGGTAATCAAGTCTGTTTGGAAGAGTCTATTTTTGGGTACATCGTAAGATGCTGGCAACCCTGAAGTTTGCCAATAATGTTATCTGGACAAGAGTTTGCCTATTTTACATGTTTTGTATTGGCATATACACCTTCATGGGCCTATAATTGATATAGTAGGACCTACACAATGAAGCTAAATCAAAGACATCAGCCCTTACTTACAGCTGTAAATAGTTGACATAAGAGTGGGAGTACGCCCAAATCTAAGGATCTGTTTAAATTAGAATGAAGTTCAATACTTTGCCATTTGGAAAGTAAATGTACTCAACTGTAATAACACTAGCGAATTAATTTAATTACCAAATGAATTTTAAACCCCAGAAGGGTCAGTATGAAAAACATTAAACTGTTTGCAGCAGCTCTATCCCAAAATATTTATTCAAAACACAGCCCTTTTGTCCCAGGCATAGACAAAAACCCCTCTCTGCTTTGCTCAGCTTCTCAGCCAGCCCAACCCCAGCCCTATGTAAGAACCCACAGACTCAGTTAACCCACTTTCTGCTAATGGTCCTTTGGGCTCTGGGCTCAGGCCACACCTGCAGAGCTTGATCCCTCACTGAATCCTGCTCATGGGATGGTCCAGCTCAGCATATCCTTCCTTTGTAGTGCCCAGCAGCTGCTCCTGCATCATCCTGCCCCAGCCCTCAGGGGGGTACCATGATATCATACTGTAAATGAGCATCTGGTGAGGATACAGACTGCATCCATAGGATGAGCAGGAAATAGAAACAAAACAAAACAAAACAATCTCATTTGGACTAAATTAATCCTGTAGTAATGAATTTCTAGAACTTTGTGCTTGGTTGTGTCATGTCTGGGCATAGCAGGAATAAATCCCACTGAAAGGAAATTGCCTTGGTGTGCAGGCAGTATTTTACAACCCCAGGAGCCATTAGTTTCCAAGGAGAGAAAAATAGTCAGAGAAAAGGAAGGAAAAGCAGGCAGAGAAGTATGCAAGTCTTGATTTTAGCCCCATTTACATTGATTTCAGCACAGTTATTCCACTGCAGAGGACACAGGAGTTTTCAGTTCAAAGTCTAAAGGATGGTAGAGAATAAAAATAAGGAAAGAATAATATCTGAAGTTCTTCTAGTCTCAGTCACACAGCAAAAATTCTTTTCCACAAATAATTGAGATTTATCTCCCAGCAATTCTCAATGGCCATATTGTAAGTCATATAGGTATTTTATGACCCCAAGGCTGCAATAGCATGCTCTGGCTGAGTGGCAGCATAGCTGTACAATCAATATGCTTTTGCACTGCTTGCATCTATGAGTGATTTTGTATTGCAGCACAGCCTGAAATAACAGCATAAATTTAATGGGCTGGCAGTCTGAAAAGTAGACAAGTGTAACAACAGGTGTATTAATTTTTGCTGGGATGTGTACCTGATATCACTGTAATTTTGCTACAATTAGGCTTTGTTTTAAAACAGAGCACAAAATATCTGGTGCTGGACCTAAGAAAACCAGCTGAAAGTCAAAAGGAAAAGACAACAGGTAGCACTCTAGAGCATGTTGTGCAGACATAATTCATATATATCACACATTTGCAAAACCTATTTCCTCCATTAGTCAGCCCTTTATTTGAGACAGTATATTCAGACAAATTGAACAAATCCTAAAACATATAAACCCCTAACACTACAAATACATCTTTTCCAAAAGTTATGAAGTTCTATAAAACCACATAGGTTTCTGTTTTTCTTTCTTCTTGACATGATTGTTATTGGATACTTAAAATTTGTGAGTTCATAGATGAGTTGAACCTTGACTGGAGATGACTCCTCTTCTAACTACATGTGCTTTACCACAAACATTAAAAACAATTACTTAGGAATAGTAATTTCTAGGAATTCAGAAAATATTTCAGATATAACTATTGTCATACAGAAAATTCTGAAACATATCCTTAAATCATTCAATACACAGCTCTATAACTCCATACACTTGAAAACTATAATTTCGTTGTAAGTTTTCTTCTTACATATGTGTCTATATGTACATACACACACATATATAGACACTATTATAAAATGAGTGTCAAGAAAAGCAGGACCTTTACATTTCCACATTTTCTCTGTTTGCAATAGGAATAAAACTGCAGATACCACCTGTGCCGTCTACAAAAATTGAACTAGCTTAACTTCAAATCCTCCTGACAGGCTCTGCTTTTCCCACTGTCATTTTTTCATTCTTACCAATGTCTGTTTTCTCTAAGAGTATATTGTTAGGCCATACATTCAATTTTCATGCAACAAACCCCTCTCCCTTTTACACTGTCCTGAAATGACTAAATCTTGTGCCAGACCCTAAAACCAGGCTTCCACTGCTCAACTCCACTCCACTGTGCACAAGAAAACCACTTTCCAGCTGCGGTGTTGCTAGACCTAGTTATACACATAAAGAGTAAATATTACTTATTTTTGTGCTCTTCCAGTAGTTCAAAAAGTAGCCTAAACCATGCAACATACAAGCAAGCCTTACAGGGCCTGGTTCTATCTGGGGAATGGTAAAGTATCAGTAATTCCTCTGAGCTCCACTAGTGGAGAGATGCTAGTTGCCACTACTAGACTGCCATCAACTCACAGTGGTGACAGGGGGAGTTCAGAGTATTAAACATTTTAAAGGACTATACCTTAAACAGAAACCTTCCCAAAGTCATAGTATCTCCTTACAATGCTCATTCTGTAAACTCAGAAAACAAACAAACAAACAAACAAAACTCCAAACATAAAAAACTAACCAAACAAAACCCCAGTTAACAATTACAGATTTTCTTCTCAAATTTGTATTAGTGATTGAAGATCTGTTTCCTAATGGTTGGGAATAAAAGTCTACCTTGAGAACTAAAGTCACATAAGCCAAATTCTCCAGCACAGCTACCACAGAGCACACGTGCATGAGGTTGGTCATCCATTATAGGAGGACTGGTGGCTTGGGAATGTCACTAGTGGTGGTGGAAATGCTGGGAGGGAGGGTGAGCATAACAGAACGAAGCTAGAGAAAGCTGTAGAGAGCTCTGAACCCTCAAAGGGAAGCCTAAGGTGTGTACACTGAAATGAGTGCACCTGGAGAACAGCAAACACGTGGCTGGGTCCCCAGAAGAACTCATTAGCAGGAATATTTCACAGTGAGCTGCAACTGTATGCCAAGAATAAATGGGCTTCTCTTTGGGGAAAGTGTTCCGGAGACAAGATTTTAACATTAAAAAAAAAAAAAAAAAAGATTTGGCCTCCCACAGGTATTTTTGCTTTAACAAGAACTCAAAAAATTGGTAGTTTGTTTTATTCTTCTTATAATATTAATGAATAGAGTGATTTAATTTGTTATAAATGATGATGAATTATAAATAACAGATAGTCCAGAGCATGAGATGCTTTGGGTGAAGAGATGCAGAACTTGCATCTGGAAGGTGTCTGCTACAGTAATTTCTTCCTGGGTGAATCTTACAGCCTGAACTGACTTGATCAAGTGAATACAAAGCAAAGTCCTACTCATTTGAACAATGGCAGCAGCAGCAGGCACAAAGTTTGGTGATTTTACTTTATCCCTTTCTAAAACTCAGTCCTTCAAAATCAACATGTAATTTTTATTTCCAATTCCTAGCTCAAAAAAAAGCTCGGGGTGAGGGGATCAAATTCAGATGGAAAAAAAGGGACCATGTAACTAGGGCCACTGCTTCCATTTAGTGGGATGGACAATAAGAATAAATAAGAATACAAAGAATACAAAAACAAGATAAATGAACTGTGCTACACATCTGGTAATACACCTTATTTTACTGTATTTGTTATCAAGATGACATGCAGTCTAGAACTTCATGGCAAACACACTGGCAAAAGCCATAAATCATGAGAATAACAAGGCTCGAAGGAACAAGGCTTACAAAGACAACCCCAAGGGTGACTTTCTTGGATACCAGTAAATAAATCCCTAAAGGCAAGGAACTAAAGTACAGCAGCCCTAGCAACCACACTAGCACCCGAATCGAGGTCTGGAAGAGCAAAGATGTGCAGTTCCACACTGTCCAGTTGTGGGACACAGTTGCAACAGAGTCAAAACTTGTAGGCCTGTAAAATTCCACCACGGGGGTTGAGTTCAGAGTCTGGGGACTTTCTCTTTGTACTTCCATGATTGTTATAACCAGGCAATTAGAGGAAGTGTGAGAAGGGCTAACCAGAGACGCCAGCCTTTTGGGAGTCAGCAACAGTTCTGTTGGGTTGTCTGGTAGGCACTTCTTCCCCTTTCCCCCACAAGCTAAATTCAGAAGGATGTTGTTGTCATCAGGAAGACTACTAACCTCATCATCTGGCAGGCACGTTTCAAACCTGCAAAACGGGCACACTATGACTCCTTGAGGGGAATCCCCAAAGTCTATGATCTTGCAAAGGCATTTGGCACACACTCTGTGACAACACTCCAGCACTTTTGGTTTTCTCTGCCGCAGGTTATAGCGGTTGTAACAGATCTTGCACTCAAGCTCATCTGAGCTCTGGGTCTCCACCGACTCCTCTGGTAGCTGAGTGGTCATTTCTTCAGATGGTTTTTTAGACTTGTGGAAAGAGAAGTCAAGGGATGAAGAGGTCACTCAGGCTTATTTTAGAACATTTTCCTACCACCCATCTCAAACAGGAAAAGAGGAGATGACACCATCTAAAAACATCAGTAGACATCATCCATTTTCAGCTTCTGCTAGGGATTTTGCACTGCATGTCCTTTACTCTGGGCCAGGCATCCATCTGGAAAAGTCAAAGTGGAATTTTTGTTGAAAGCAAAGGCAAAAACAGGAAAGGAAAGGGGAAGGGGAAAAGGGAGAGGGAAAGCTTTAGCAAATGAAATATGCAAGTTCTACTTTTTATAAGCTCAGCTTCCTTTGCTACAACTACCTCTAAGGTAACTCTTCCCTGTGGCATATGAGGTCTATGTAACAGCCATGCTCATGAAACTTACCATCATGCTGCTTGGATTTATTTTAGAGTTGAAGCTCTGACTGGCTCAGCCCATGAAGTTCTCAGCAGAAGCTGCAATCTAATCACTGATCTGTGACCATTTGTTTAAACTCTGGTTTCCCAAGGAAATGAGACTTGACACCTGGAGCTTTTGGTCTTTCCTGCTAACTTGTGAACCTGCTGTCCAATTTCAAACAAATCAGCAGAGGGGCAGCAGTACTGAAGATAATTAAGTTGCTAAAAAGGAAACACTGGGATTTGGGTAGAGAGATATTTTTTAATAAGTACCAATCATCCTGGAGGGCAGTGGCTGGTCAGCACACCCCAGCCTCTGCTCTGAATGGGCAGAATGCTGCCTGTACCTCAGCCAGAGAGGAGGGCAACCCAGGGGGAAGCTGGTGATATTCCGGGTAAATAAAAAATTTGGGAGAGTGGAGTGGATATGAAAGAGGTCCATGTCCTTGCAATAGCAAAGAGATGTGGGGACCTAGGTCAAATCTGGATTAGGTTTTGTTAATTTCTCTGTTTGTGGAACAGCCCATTTCTTCTCCACTCGACTGCTGGACATACGATTACAAAAATAAGAGTTCTTTAGCTTGCAACAAATGTCACATTCAATATGTGGCTGCTAGGGTGAAGGCTAATGTATCTTCCAAGGGCATTCACCAGATGCTCTGGTTTCCAAGGGTGTCACGGCTGTGACAGCTGTTTCACACCTCAGCTAAGGAGAGGTCCATGGCACACCTGCACTGCTGCTCTGCCACTCTGTGCACCAGTTTTGCCACCAGCCCCATCTACCTCACTTAAACAAGTGTCTTGTCATATTTTGTAACATGACTTCAGGAAACAGTCCATGTATTATAAACATTAATCAGGAGGCTGTGCTCTGGGGATCAATAATCACCAGCATTTACAAAACCAGCTCTTATCTGGCAGAAGATAAAAACTTCTTCTAGATTCAGGCACATGCTTGCTCACAGAAATGAGGGCAGCACTGCATTTTGCAGGCTTTCAATCTCATTCCTTCAGTGCTAGAGAAACAAGGAATTTGCCACAGTCAAATAATGGGCAAAGTCAGCACTTGTGTCCAGCTGCCTCTTGCATTATCAATAAGTATCAGGCACACTGAATATGAAAAAGTGGCCTATTTCAAGAAACATTTCTTGACTACTTGTTTCAGTAAATATATGATTTATTTCCCTTTCTATTGGGAAGTTTTTACTCACTCCTAGCATTCAGATTTTTGTTCTCTTTTTTGAGGCCAAGGCAGGAAACAACTCTTTTAAGCAATGTGCTCCTTCTGTCAATGCATTTTATCTGCCAACTGTCAGGTGCAGTGAAGTCTCTTTCATGGGCCTCTTGTTCTTACTGTGCTTTAAGTATTTTCCGTTTCTGCATATCCATCATAAGATGGAGAGATAAGAGAGAGGTGGATATATAACTTCATTAAGCAACATAATTTGTAAAAATCACCTCCTGGATTTTAAAACAAAGATGTAAACATCGGACAATGCAGTAATGAAAAAAAAAACATGACAACATAGTGAAAAAAACCTTGCATATTTATCTAAAAATTGTTAAAGACATGGCTCCCTTCCCATTCAATTACTTCAATAACTCCTTTCCTGCTTCTTCCAATTTATGTCTTTAGTAATCCAGAAGTTTTAATCTCTGCCTTACTGTTGATTTTATTATTTGTACTGTGGATATATTTGTGGCATGTTATGTCAGGCAAGGCAAACATAAGACCATCCACAATTTTCAAAGTGTACAAGCTAGACATCTAAGACACAAAAAAGACATCTCTTACAGAACTTATAATTTATCCTTTACCTTTCGTTACACTGTGTGCTTCCTTATTAATGTCTACTACTCTTTTTATATCATTCCAAATATCATCTTCTAGATGACTTTTAGGTAGATATAAATGTCACAAGATGCTAACTTTCCAAAGGATGAACAAACCACAAAATGGACCAAAAAAAGTGAAATGCCAGCCCACAGGAAGGCAAAGAACTACTGTAAAGTTAAGACAAATAAAAAAGCAATGGTTTTGGATTTTCACATCTTGAGTATCATATATCTTCTGTACCTGAGGTGAATTAGGATTACTAACAAGGTACTGTTAGTAATCTGCTGGCAAACATTGTCCTTCAGCATAAAGCTAGATTCCCAATTAACCAAAATCTTCCAAAATATGTGTCTGCTTCTCATGGAAAATTATGACCTTTCTCTGAAAACTTCAAAGTAGAAAAACCTTGATACTTTAGTGTTTATCTTTCTAATTAATATTTCCAGGTTTTCACAAAACCTAACCTACTTTCCAACCAATTCTATTCAGACATGGATCACCTCTCCCTGAGTCAGTTTTCAAACTGAATGTGTTTTCCTGATTTTACCACCTTTAAGTGCTGAAATTTTACATTAATACAAGAAATAACAAGTCTCTGGGACTAGCAATGCCCCATTTGCTAAATTGGGATCATTAGCTCCATTTCCAGAGCACAATAATCCTCCTTTTGTAGTTTATGTTGTGAGCTATTCTACAATATTTTTCAAGCTTTTTTTAATATAATGTACTGTACAAGAAAGAGCTTTCATTGTCTTTCTCACTTCACAGAGTCTCTTAAAAAAATATCCATCTGTAGTAAAACATTATTGATTGTTTTTTCTTTGGCTAGCTTTAGATGTTGGATTTCTCCTTGCATGTTTTAGTGTGAATACTGCTTATTACTCTTTGTTCTTTACACATCTTTTCCTTTGAAAATTCAAATTTAATCACTAATTCCTATTAATGCTTTTCATGCATTTTTTACCCTCTCAGCTCTATGGTAGTTTTAAATGCTTCCTCTGTCTTTTTTGCTTTCCTGATTTCTTAAGGAAATTTTTCCTTCTCAATATCCAGTTTCCTGTTCTTTTTGCTCTCTCCTGGGAACTGCCACCTTATTGGGTTTAATTAATGCTGCCCTGCTGTTATATATATCACACACACTCAAAAGTTCTCTGATCAGAGACTTATTAAAATATGTGGGAACAGATGCTTTTAAAGAAATTTGGCTTCAAATTATTCCTATTTCTTGAGAAAATGAAGCATTTCTTGAGAAATATCAGTTACTCCTTCAAGCAAATTCTGCTCTATATCAGCGATTTTCTAGCTGATCTTTTCCATGCTTCCCAGGTATTTACTGGAAGTATTTACTGGAAGCAGGCAGGATAAGGAATTAAAGAAAGGAAGAGGTTAACTACCGCCCCTCTGAATCCTGCTCTCTCACCAAAAACATCACAATTCACATGCTTCTACTTGTTGAGTGTTAAAAGGAATATTATGCAGGAAAAAAAAAAGAGATTGTGTCTATATGTTCACGTTTTATCCTCCTCTTCAAGACACTTTTTTTTCAAATGTTGCCACAAGAAGGTATGTCCCTATTATGTGCTCCATTAATATTTGGGCTGTTTTAAATATTGAGCTGCAACTTGCATGTTCTTTCTGATCTTGAAATCCAGGAGCAGTCATGACGAATCTAACCTCTTTTATTTCAAGTACAAAATCTGTAGTGACTGGAGATCAAAGTGAAGTCTAATTTTAAAGCACTGTGTGTATTTTTATTAATTCTGGTATTTGTCATGATTTTAAACTGCTTCTTATGTCCAATTTTTCACCTGAACTCAGACTTGTCTCACCTGCTTGTTTGATACCAAGAGACACAAGTTATAACTAGGGAAATTTCAATTACAGATTAGAAAAAAAATATAGTACACAAGGTATTCAAGCACTAAACACGTGCCAAGACAGATGTAAATGAAATCTGCAACCTTACAGATATCCTTGATACAGATATCCTATACAACCCTGGTCAGCCCACTCTACCTTGGAATTGAGCCCTGCTTTGAGCAAAGGTAACTGGATATTCCTGGAGATTCTTTCTAAAACAAATTATTCTATGATTCAATATTTTGGTATCCTGGACTCACTCTATGTGATCTGTGAAAAGCTTCATCTCATACTGAATAAAGAATCAGGCTGACAATTGTTTATGTAGCTAAACAACTCTCCTAGATAATAATTCTTTCATTTAACATATGAATTAAATTTTACAAAACCTGGAGTCCTTCTGCTATCCTGTCTTCCACAGAATCTATCTGATGGGATCAACACAATGCAATTGCAGGACGTTTCATTCCTGTGACTATTATGTAGCACACAGCAGCTTTCTGAACAAAATATAAACTACTAGACATGTTCAATGATGACAGTATCCATTGCAATTTATTCAACAACAAGCACATCTGTTATCCTATGACAAGCACTTGTCTTTTTTCTAAGAGTCCTGACTAAGCACTGCAGGAGTGAATCCATCACTCCTGTCGCTGCTTGAGCTCTGACTCCCTCTCCTTCAATCCCAGTGCCACCTGTCCTGTACTTTATTAACTCCTCTACTTGAAGCTTTTACTAAAAAGGGAGAAAAACTGGATACAGAGAGGCACCTTCTGGATGGTAGAAGACACAAGCAGTCCTTACAGTGCTCCATGTGACTGCTGGAGGGCAGTCCCAGAATCAGGGGGAATATCCTCCCTTGAGGGAGAGAGGAGTTGACACCCAGGACCAGACTGAATAAATCACAGCAAGCTCCTTTGTATGACCCCACAGGTGGCCAGATTGAAATGGATCCTCAGCCCAAACAGGCCACTGGCTATTGATCGGTTTTGTACTGATCACTGCCTGCAACTTCAGACTTTCTTCCCAGGCATGGAAAGAAAGGTGAATGGGCTGTGCCACATGTTATGGCCCTTCTTTACCCTCATCTATCAAACACTGTGTAGACAAAGAGTTCTTATGCGAGGCCAGAAGCAATTACTTGTAGATGAAACTCTCAATATTGGAGCTCAGTCATGCTGACAGGGCAAAGTAGATTGGAAATTTGTGCCTCTCTTCCCTAATGGAACATCATCTTCACCCAGTTCATCAAACCAACCTTTTATCATTCATCNTTTTTTTTTTTTTTTCTGTGAAGGGAATTTGCCAATATTTCACATATAACCTAAAATGAATACCTGAGCTCAACAACTTCCGTAAGATATCATCCATGGACCTACCCAACATGTGATATTTTCACAGGTTTTAAAAGTTTCCTTTAAATACATGCTGAGCATACTTAGGAAATATGGGTAGAAGGGAAAAAATGTAGATAAATAAATACAGAGAAACTTACTTTCCATGAAAAAGAACTTCTTGCAAAGGTTCACTTGCAGGGAACACAAGAAATGCCTTTTCTTCTCCACATGGGCAAAAACTGGTGGAAAGGAGGGAAACAAAATTAGTAGAGCAGTAATACAGCTGGGAGACTTTTCAGTCTATTTTCTCTGAAAGAGAAGAAGGAGTCCAACTTCTCTAGTTTGGATAGAAATAGCCATATGTTGAGATTTCTTTTTAGCAAAATATATTGGGTAAATCTCATTTACTAAAATTATTTCTGTAACATAATCCAGTTATCTTTACAGATCTGTTGTTGATTTTAAGCCTCTTTCAATATTATGTGCTAAACACTCTGAAGTGCTATCTCTTCTAGCAACCACATATTCACAAATGTTAGCAATTCACTAAAAAAACCTGAACCTAAAGGCAGAGCATCTGAAGAGAGAAACTGTGCTCTGAAGGAAGAGTTGTAAAAACATATTGAAATACTTTCCTTCACAACTGTCACAGAAGCTCTTTGATAATTTCTACTTTTCCAAACAGACTGCAGTCTCTTCTCCAGCACAGACCAGAAAGCAAGCATCTCCTGTGGGCCACTGCATTCATGTTGGAGGAGCTTTGCTGCATTCTGACTCAGCAGGAAATGACCATCGCACTAGATTTTTCCAGCCTGTGCTAAGCACAATGCTAAAAAACTCCACCCCAGACTGCTTTACTAATCTGGTGTTTGAATAGACAACGTTCAAAGTGCCAGCAGCTATCACATGTTCAACCTGTTTCATGCCACATTTCTGCTAACAGTGGATGGGCTTTAACAATGGGCATTTCCCCGTCAACTCCAATCAATGCGAGACTTTGCACAGGAGTTACAGAATGTGATGTACTGATCCATGCTTAGTTTATGGTCAGCTGTGGAAATTGCTATGAAAAATACCTCCTCCATTCTTTTCACAAAAACTTAGTTTTCAATGGCATAGGTAATGAAGTTATTCCTCCAATAACTATGCATGAAAGAGAAACCCCAAAACATATACCGCAAACAGTTGTGTATTACTGACTGCTCTGACTACTATAAAAGAGAAGCACTCTTATCAGAAGTTATTGTTACAATATTTAGAGTCTTTGCTTGATCTCTCTCAATCCTCTACAATACCATCACAAAAATGCAAAACACAGAAAATGACAGTTTTTCATATTTGAAGTGGAATTCATGTGTCTCTAATTATTTAGTATGAGAAGACAGGTAATATTAAAGTGCCATCTCATACTAAAAAAAAAATCAACAGTCTTTTTTATTCTTATTATTCCTCCTCCCCATCCTGTTAAGTAAGCAAGGAGATTTTCATGTAACAGGGTTCACTTGATTCAGTGTTCAGCACTGGCTCTTAGGGTACTTTCTACATCCTGTGCCTGTACATATTCAGTATCATCAGACTCCATTTCCTATTAACAGTATAATTTGCAATACTTTTTTGTTATTCCAGTAACTCACATTATGTGTCAGGTAGTAGTGGAAAATGCTATGAAAACACAGTAAATCCCTTATTGAAACCCTGCTATTCCCAATTACATACTGTCTAGCTACAGGCTACTACAGTATTGATATGAATCCTGCAACTGTGGTGTAGAAAAAAAATGTTTTATTATTTAGTATTGTAGGCAAAACCAAAACCTCTTCCAATATTTCTTAAGAAGAAATTTTCCCTCATATAGAATTCATGAGCTATTTATATAGTAATATGCCAAGTGACTACTCAATGTGACATACGGTTGTGGGTTGCTTTGTAGCTGTTTAAGAATAAAACTAATAAAGGACAAAGGATCTGAGCTCTTATTAGCTGTCTTGATTTAAACTGGCTTAATTAGGTTAAATCGATAAGTAAAAAGAGATGGCATTAAATTTTTATCTAAAATGGTAACATTTAATTTTGGAAATATGCTAATTAAACAGAATTAATTCCTTTGAAATGATTTTTAATTCTTTCACCCTCGTTACTTGGGCTGTTTAGGCATTTTCTCTTGCAGTTTTCTCACTGCCAATGGCTTTTCCTTAATGACTCTGAAACCAGTAAGCAATTTACTCCAGTTAATGTATATTTCACAGTAGAACTCGTGACATTACTACTATTTCAGGGAAAGGTTAGACATTCTCCTCTTGGGTAGAAGGGGTGCTTTTTGGCAGCTTTATCAAATAAGATAGAGTTCTGCTTCCCTGCTTTAGTGCTTGTGCCCTTTAGGAGCTCTTCTGAGAGCTGAACAGATTGTAAGGACACTGATTCTAGAATATGACTTGAAAAGATACAAAATTATAAATAAATAAAAAGCTTCCCAGTATTTCTTAATATAGGCATAAATATTTAATCATATGGCCTACAGATATGTCTAGCATTTATCTTTAAATTAGACACTATTAAAAGCCAATACGATTTTGTATTAGGTTTCAGGACACATGATGAGAGCACCATATAATTTTACATCTTTGCTCTGCTTGCTACTGGATGCTTGCATGTAAGTAATTAAAATAAGTCCAGAAATACAAGAAAATAACTTCTGCTTTTTTTAAAAAAATCACTCATAATAGAAGATACTAACTGCCGTACTAAAAATGTAACATCCCCAAAATATAACAGTATTCTCTCTCTTCAGACATATCTTCTATGTTATGTAATTTGGAGGGGACCAGGTGAGACAAAATGACAAAATTTATCTTTATTACATCATTCAGAGAGAAATTCCTCTCCACACAGAGGAGAATTTCAATGCATTATAATAAATTCCAATTAACCTTCAAAATAAGATTTAATAGAAAGCAAGTGTGGCATTAGCTTTGTCCTAATGGAGCTGAAAACAGTCTCAGAATGGGCTAAAAATGAAGCTGCATTACTTGCTTTTTCTATTGTCATTAAGAAAAGTCCACCTAATACGAGTATGTTTAACTTAGTATATTCTGTTTCAGATACTTTTTGAGGATATTACTATATACAAAGATTCTACTACATTGCCCATTTTATGTTAATAGTGCAAACAGGAAATAAAAAGGGTGGGCATTATACAGGGCAGTACTGATACTGGATTTTATGTATTCTTTACATAAATTTGTAAAACAAGGTTTTCTGCTTTAACTACTGGTCAGAATTAGCACCTTATCCTGCACAGAAAGAAAATGGTAAAAAACAACTGCAGTTACTTCAGTCACAGTATATTTGAAAGCTCTGTGTCAAAATAATCCAAATCCAATACAGATTTCCACTTACAAACAACGTTTTCAGACCTGGCCTTCTATCATCATGTCCTTTTTGAAACACTGGCAACTAAAGTCTGATCTAGCTGATGCTGCAAATAATTGCAATAGCTTGAAAAGTGAGGGGTCTGAGGGAACAACACTCTAACCTGGATTCAGTAGAGTGTAATTTTAGTATTTCATTTAGTTCCCCTAAAGCACACATCTAAAAATAGTTATTTTTGGGATAAAGATTATTTTTATTTTAGCAATACAGCGAAGTTGACGTATAATCCCTCCTCAACTGACATTGTTATTATTATTATAACATCATGATATCATCACTAGAATTTCAATGTAACTAAGAAATTTTTTGTTATAAAGTCTTATTGATGTACTTAAGAAAGAGCAAACACAAACCCCTCAGATGCTACAAAAACCACAATATTAGTAGATCTGGTTGATCTGCAGTAAAGTTGCATGTCCTCAACTGCATTCATGGGAAATGAACAAACCTAACAGACAAGTGTCAATGAGGAGACATAACTTTGACAGCAACACGTACTGCCCTCTTACAAAAGGTTTGTTGAAAAAATTCCATTTGGCCTGATTTATACACAAAAATATGCAAAAATCAGTTACTGCACGCACACCCATCATTCCAGACGCAGGTACATGAAATAAAATTGCAGGCATTGAAAAGGTGGACAGGAGGAGTGAAATTAATTTGTGTCAAATGATACGCAGAGCTCTTATTCTATTCCTTTAAGGACTACAGGAATCATGTGAAACAAGAGCAGCTTCAAGTAATGGTTTGGAAGTATCTTTGTAGCTACTGGGGGTGATCTGGGACTGACAGAGCTCCACAAATTGCTACACCACCATATCAGAATCGCTGGAGTGTTCTGCTAGTGAGACTTGCTTACCTCAAAGGCACTTACCTTAGAAAGCACTTAAACTTCAGGGGGACTGATATGAATTGCTCAGCTTTGACACGTTATTTAGCAGTGAAATGTAGTATTTTTTTATCCATTCTGAACTGTCAGTGAAAGAGCTGAAGTGCTACTAGATGGAATATTTCAAGCAAAGGGCAGAATCCTTATGAGCTGAGACTCTATATACAGTGCCCTTTCGACTGCGTAAGAGGAGCAGGAAGAAGCTGCAATTTATTCATAGGACACGTTAAGAATGCAGTGTATCTCCCTCCAATGTGTTTCTGATAGAAATATATTGCCACAGTGGCAGATAATCCAATCAGGTCTAAATTGGATCAATACAAACCTGCAAAAAATCGGAAAATCTGCACTTTGGAAATGTGTTTCAGCAAGAGCTGCATAATTCTATTCTGGGACAAGGGCAGCCTTGACTTTACAAATTTTTCATCATTCAAAAGTGTTACAATGGTTAAGTCTCACAAACTCAATGAAGAGTACGAAACTCTTTTCTTTGAGCAGAGCTACAGCATTTCAACGTCATTTGCAGCTACAACTGTTGAAAGGTTAAACAAAATGAACATGTTTGAAGTCTGCCAGTCAAGCATATTCAAAATACAAAATGCATGAGAGGAAAGCATTGCTTCAGAAATTTTGTAAGCAATCAAGGCATATTCAGAAACACAGCTTGTATATTAAACTAATTAGAAAGAAGAACACCCCAACCAACACACAAAACAGAGACAGTACATAAAATGGAATTCCAAAGGTTTAAAAAGCAACACAGTCCACAGAGAGCCATTACACTTCCCTATTAACCTGTAAATTTAGTTTAGTGTAAATTAATAACTGAGACCAGTTATTGGTATTTTCTCAACTGGTAATAATCAATGGGGATTTTAGTTTGAAGTGTTTTGCAACATGTACTACAAGACTAGAAAAAAGAACACTAACAGGTTATGAATGTCACTTAGTGTAATAAAAATCCCAACATCAGCACAGCAGCTCTCCAGCAAGTATTCCCAAGGCTATCAAGTTTTCTATACAATATCCCAAATGAGCAGCTTGGCTAAGGCTTATGGACTAAAGTAGGAAATTAAAAACATTTCTTGCCTTCCACTAAGTAAGAAAAGATTTTTTTTGATAGAACAGAAACATAACCAGGAACATTTTAAAATACCAGATGTTTTAAATTACAGTTTTCTTTAAACTATTTTAAGTAATGAATCTCCTCTGCTCTGCTTTCACTTAAGCAAGTGAATATAAAGCTTCTGAATGTTCCACTGTGTAAGTATCTTTTCCAAAAAGTGATACTAGAAAGATGTGCTAGGAAGTGAACTAATTAACTAGACATTAGGGGATAACACATATTTCACTGTTCTTAATTTCCAATGTGCTGAATGCATATAATCTGAAAAGACTGAAGATCTAGGAAAAAAAATCCTACATAGATGTACTTTCTATTCAAAATGCTAAGAAGCATTAGCCTTTACTTATGCTATTACTTTTTCATGGAAACTCCATGTTTGAAGCACCAGGATAGCACACTGCTGTTTGTCAGCCTACTAAATCAAAGTTTATGGAAGTTAACAATAATTGCACTAATAATTGGTGCAAAGGGCAGCATCCACTGTGAATCAGACTTTTTCACATCTCTGCAAACACTGATCACATAATTTGCAGCAAGTTAAAATATACCTTTTTCCTTGGGCTTGGTGTCTTGACAGAAAGAACTCTCCATGAAATTGATTAAAATCCAATTCTGCTCCAAAGTCAAATGATTGCAGTATTACTTGAGAGCTTCTGAGCTCATATTTGTCCTTCTCTGCTTCTGGAGGACTCTTTCAGAAAGTGCACCCAAAGAAAGTCCACCCTGAGGCACATTTCTCAGTAATTGTGGTGGATGTATTTTTGCAACAGTGAGTACATCTACACTTTAAACTGCAGTGCAGTGTTGACATAACTGAGCCGGATTCTTACTGGAACCAACCTAGCTATAATAACATGTAGCTCTGGATGAGCTAAGTTAATCTGGCTTGTAGGAGAATCAGCCAACCTTATGTACCATTTCCCACTCTGTCATCCTGTGCTAATATGCTGAGCTTTGTCTACAACCTGTGCCAACACATCTTGCCTATCTGTAAGCCATCACTGCAGAGTGTTAAGCTACAGAAGACTGCATTTTGAAATGTGATAGGAGATATCCTAAAAGACAGCAAATGTACCTTTCATTCTCAGTTATGTCTATTTGAACTGGATATTTGAGGATCAGTAACCATGGAAAATGGAGACTTTCATCTCGACTTACTAAAAAGTCTATGCAAATGTTACTATTCACACAATGTCTGTCAATGCTCCTCCATACAGATGCCTTCCCAAGTTTTTTCATGCCCATAAACACCTTGTGTGTTTGAAGTGACAACACTTGCAGTAGAAGGCTTGAGAAACTTGAATTTTCATGATTTTCCTCCTGAGAAACTCCTGTTTCTGGGTGGGCTCCACAAAACACTGTTGTGAACAGATCACAAGATAGAGGTGGACTGAGGGAGAAGCAGCTGCTTCAATAGTGAATTTTATGTTAAGGAGATTCACTAGACAGTCCTAGTGCCCATTTTGCCCTATTAATGAAGCATTCCTTGTCCACAGCAAAAGATGATAGGATATCATGCTGTCTATGCCCAAATCTCTAGCTTTTAGTGACTCCACTGAATTCCATAAAATCAAAAGCTCTACACAGCATTTTCAGAGATGCACTTATGGTACTGTACAGCAATAAAGGTATCCTCTCCTTTTTGGTTAGAATGGTCACAAGTCATTTGATAAGAAAAATGACATCACAGCATATTGATAATTCATTAGACAAAGATCCTCTTGTGTAAATCAAGAGTAATTCAACCAAACAAGATGCAATGATTACAAACATGTTAACAAATCACACTAACTTGTCTTAAAAATCCCTCTGTTTGAGGAAAAAAGTCGCCTTCCTCTTGCTTTCCTTATGGTAGCCTGTAGCTCTAAAGATCTGTTAAAGAAAAACTTTACTTGAGGGATTTCTTTGTCAAAACTTGTCACTGAGTTTAGCTTGTCAAATGACAGCAGGAATTAAATCTTGGATGCAAACATTTTCTTAGGATGCACGTGCAGACCTTTCTCAGGCAAAATTCTTATTTATTTGGGTAAAAGGAAGAAAACTGGTAGAACTAAGCTACTACTGCATCCTTTTCTTGATTGCTGATTCATAGAATAGATACCTTTTTGACTTTTCTAATATTTGTTACTGCCTCATTTGTTCAGTTCCTAAATCTGTAATCCCTGCTAAGGCAAAAGTCATACTGGATTGACTAGAAAACTGACACAAACAACCATTAATTTCTCCTTGGCTCTGCTACAGAAAAAGAAAATAAATTTAATTGTCACATTATTAAATCTTGGAAACAACTGTGCTTTATAATATATAACTCCAACCAGGGAACATCATCAGTAAACAACTATGATGGCATCTAGTCATTCATAAAAACCACAGGATACTGTTCCCTTCCCCAAAAAGATAAAGTTCTTTTAATACCCTGGGTTGTGCAGAAAGGAGCAGACAAGATCTCAAGGACACTGTTTATGAATACAGGAATTGTGGCAGCCCCATTGGCAGGATATCAAGTCTGAAGGACTTACTGATCGAACATTATGTGAATGAATATTTGATACACTCACACAGACTCAGTATCACGTCCAAATGAGACACTGCAGCCTCAGATGCGTCTCCTATTCTGTGAACCTCCCAGGTGGAACCACTGGCTTATTCCACGAGTGGTTTCAAAAAAACTTGAGATCCCACTCATCATCCCCAGCAATCCTTAACCGTTTCACACAGTGGGATTTTAACTTAGCTACTCTAGAGAAACAAACTAGAGCACTACACATTCTAATTGCCTTTAAAGCCTATAAGGTATCTTACAGCAACACCTTGATGAGCACATAATTAAGCACAAGATCTAAATGGAGCAGAAAAGGACCTTCACAGTAAGCGCCCACTTGGCACGGCTGGAGCAGCAGTTGCTTGCCGTGGCGGGCAGGGAATGTCCCAGGCAGGAGCGAGGTCTTCACCCGAGAGGCACTTGCTCTACAGCTCAAGGTTGTAGCAGCAACGTCAGAGAAGGCAAGAAGCAGAGGGAGGCCTTTGATTCGGGTGTCAGGGGGCTTTATTCCTCTAAAGGGTCCAAGGGTCAAAGACCTGGAAACAGGGTGTACGTGGGTTTATAAAGGGAGGTGTGGGGGGAGGAAACAATTCTAGGGCCAATAAGGAAGGAGAAGGGGAGGATTCAGGGTGGGGTCTCAGGTGGAGTGACACACAACACACCAATGGGGTGGATGGGAAGGAAGGGTACAATTCAAATTGACCAACCGGGCTTCCAGTAAAAGGGGAATTCCAGGAGATTTCCAGGGAAGGGAGGTGGGGACAGGGAAGGACTGACAATCCCAGGGGCAGATAAAATTCTAACAGGGGAGGGAACTCTTGGGTTGATTGGCAGGGATGAACCAGTATCATGGGGGAAGAGGAACAAACCATCTGCATGGGGAATAATGGGGTACAAATCATACCTAAGCATTAAAACAGGCTGCAACACTCACTATCTTTCCTAAGCACTCCAAAGTAAGTTTTTCTCTTACTTATACTTGTGCAAAGCCACTGGACTCAGTTCCATTGTGTTACTGACGTTGCCTGAGTGCAACTGATCATAGAACAGAATTTATATGATTGCTACCTGAGAGTCTTGGGATCCTTTCAGTAGAGAGTTGTGAATCAGAAAAAAGAGAGCAGCAGTACAATGATTTGGAAAGACTTTCATGTAGGGAGTGGACAGAGAGGGCTAAGTGCAAGTGAAGAAAATTTAGGAAAAAGCTTTCTAAATTAGCATGCTAAGAAAACACAGCAGGAAGCATATACGGGGAGAGAAGGACTGAGTGGAATAAAACCAAGTTTGATACAGAAGGTGAATTTGTGGAGGATTTAAAAGATGAAGAATTATACACTTTAGGAAGATGGCCAAAAAAAGGTATAAGGGTGTTAGGCAAGGGAAAGAGAAGTAATGGAAGTGTCAAGTCACTTAGGAAAGTGTAGGTTACAAAGTATATGTTACAAGTGACAGGAATCAAATTAAGAAAGTATTAAGGCACAGACAGCAGTGGGAGGTGAGGAAAATGTGTTATACAAGAATAGATGATACGAAAATTTGGTAGTAATCAGAATATGAAAAGAGATTAAAGAAATGAACTATACCTTCTGTTGCCTACCACACTGATGAGAATTAATGGGATAAATAGTAATAGAATGATAGAACATAAAAGTATTTGGAATCAAAATGTAGCACTCATTTTGATACCGAAAATACCAGTAAAACAGCTAGTGAAATGTTTTTTCAGTTGTACATTTACTCCTTGAGTTGTCAGACCACCACCATGACAAATGGCTCGGTTCATTTAACAGAGAATTCTACTAAGGGTAAAGGTTGGTGGGGCTCACAGCAGATCCTTCAATGTTTTTAAAGAAACTGTATTTTGTCAGACAAGTAGCAAACTGAAAGCACAACTCCTGGCTGTGCTAAAGCTGACAGATGTGCATGATTTGGAGCAACATGCCTTCATTCTCTATGTCCAACAACACTGCAGCAGAGATGAATGGGAGAGATTACTTGTAGCTCCAGCCTCATACAATCAGCTTAGCACCATAAAGAATGCAACAAGATGAGGTCTGCAAATTGGACAGTTCAGTCTGGGCACTGTATTTTTTTTTAAGTGGATATTTAATCCTCATTGTTTGTGACTGATCCTGTCTCAACCAACAAGTGAGATGACATTTCAATCCCAGGTCCCTGAAGTTCAGGAGTTTTACAGCCTTCTGATCAGAAAGATACACTGAATGGAATTTTTTCAAGTGCAAGATTATTTAAAACTAACTTTTATGTTCAGAAATGCCTTTTTTTTTTTTTTAACCTAGGTGACTTAAACCCATTTAAAAATAGAAAACATGGGTAGTTCAAACAAATTAAGATAAAAGTGTAAGATTTAAGAAATTACCTATACTATACCAATCTTATCACCTGTGCAGTGAACTTCATGGAACGCACTCCTGCATTCAAGTGACAGAATT
Organism: Chaetops frenatus; assembly: GCA_013400775.1. Lineage (NCBI taxonomy): Eukaryota > Metazoa > Chordata > Aves > Passeriformes > Picathartidae > Chaetops > Chaetops frenatus. The sequence goes on along the minus strand of VZTR01028886.1, from coordinate 71,101 downwards.
ACAGAACAATTTACATTGGAAGGAACCTCTGGAAATCATCTTGTTCAAACTTCACGTCCTGAAAAGTCTAGAAGACAATGCAGCAGCACTGTGTACCAAGAACTGAGAAGAGCTCAATGTGAGATCTTCCAGAATTGCACGGTGTTGATCTCACTCCAATCCATGCACTCACAAGCACTGAGACACAGGTAACCAAAAGTCTGTTCAGCATTCACAGTGGAGATACAATCCTTGCAACGACATGGTGAACAGGACATGCCTCATCCTAAATTCTCATTTCTTTTTAGGTTGGCAAACACATGCTGCTGCTGAACACGTGTTTCTGTTGTCTTTAGGCAACAGCAAACAATTTATTCTTCCCAGCCACTTCTGTGAGTCATCAGGACTTACTCACTGACCTGTCTCCTGAAGCAGGTATCCTTGGAAGGTCAGGTAGATGTGTGCTGCTATCTTGATGACTTCATCTGGGTGCCATTCTCATGGTCCCTCTTGCATGGTTACTTAGGCACCTCTACACCCATTCAATCCCATTCTCACCAAGGTGCCCACTACAGTTCTCAACAAAGGAGAGACAGGCCTGAAGGGCCTTGTTCATTTGAGTATTATGAACCCTGCAGGTGCTGGAGGGTTCACAAAGCCCCGAGGCAGTGGCTCACAGTGAAGAATGCACTCTTGTGCCCCTTGGCTCTTTCACCAGTTCTGGGTGCAGATGCAGGACCACCTCTCATACCAAGCACGTTGCTACCCATGTACAATGCAAACACACGACCATGAGAAAGGTTTTCAAAGCCACACAAGGGACAGTAAATTGACTAGAATACTTGAGAGGTTTGGCAGGCATTGACATCTACCTCCTCTGTGGTCAGTACAGATCACAGGGCTGCTCTGAGAAACAAAGCCAGCTGAATACGGCTAACTCAAAAAATACCTGCTTGGAAATGTTGGCTACTGCTATAAGATTTGTTAAATTCTCCTGGAGTCTGTTTGGCAGATGACATCTTATGCCCTACCTATATGGAACTGCCATAGCTTGGGGTCTAGTCATCCCTGAGGGTGGCAGCCTCCTCTCTACCTCTAACATGAAGCTGACCTTTAAGAGAGAGTCCTCAGTTTTAGCAGGGGTACTTAATACAATTTCCATATGCCTGTCTTCATCTGTGGACTTCTAGTCTTTACACACTCTTGGCATTGTGAATTAACAATAAAAGAAACATACAAAACTGACAGTTGATTATTTTTATTTCAACCACTCGTGAACTGTACTATCAAATAAAAATAAGATTTATATGTATATATTTTACAGGAACATTCAAATTTTCAGGTATTTTTCTTTATAGTATATTACTTCTTTGATTATTCTAATTTTCAAAAGCAGGTCTAACACACAGTGCATTTTCCAGCAAGCGTTACAAAGGAGGGAGCGTGTTGTCTCACACACTATGCTTCCGTACTTTTAAATCCATTACTATATATTCAGGAAAATGCATAGATAAAAGCTGAAATTGCAATTTTCACATTGAAAATGAGCACTAGTATCTCTTCATAAAAGAAACCACATCAGATAGAATATTATTGGTAGTGGCTGTTGTTCAATTGGCATAAAACACTGTGTTTCTGAAAATGGAGAAAAAAGAAGAGGAACTTCAAGACCAGGTTGGATGGGGCTTTGAACAACTTGGTCTAGTGGATGATATGCCCCTGACCTTGTCAGGAAGGTAGGAACTATATGATCTCTGAAGCCCCCTCCAACCCAAACTATTCTATGATTCCATGAAAAGTAGCTCAATATATTCCTTTAAACATTACAGTAATAGAATAATGCTTAAATCTACAGATAGCATATATACAATATGTATGTGTACAATAATGTTTAGCTGGATAATTTTATCTGACATTTGAAGAAAATAATTCAGTCATAGCTGTGCTCTACAATGAATACTTGAAAGGGAGTGACACACACATACAAACAGACATTCCCCGCCTGTAAGCCCACTTCACCAGAGGATACAAGATGTCTCTATTGAAAAGCTGATTCAAGACTGAAGAAAAGAAAGATTTAACAGAATTATCAGGGAGTTACTTAAATAAAAGAGAAGCTTCGTTTAAACAATTTGAAGCTGGGACACAATGGCATTATCACAATGCTGAGTATTAATTATTATGTTTGCTCTTTCCGGCCTGTCACAATGATGAACAATAATGATCACACAATGTGAGATATTCACCATTTAGCTAATTCACTCAGTCTAGGCAGGGGATCAAAGATGTTTCTATACTGTCTGTTCCTTAACAACAGCCTTTTTTGGTTCCAGTGTAACTGAAAGAAACTCAAAAATTGGTGTGACCTGTGCATATCTTGCCTGTCGTAACCCAGGGCCTTAAAGCCAGCAACAGGAACACAACAGCCACAACTCTCAACTTCAGTCTTTCCAGGGCAGCTGCCTCTGGGGAGGCAGAGAAGAGGTCTAGGACTTCAGTTCCCTTTCTCTCAGACCTGCAGCAGACAGAAAAATCAGGGAAAGAAAACTCCCAAGTTTCATGGACATTGGGAGCTGTATGCAAGACGTGAGCTTTGTCAAGCGTCCTCCCTGGAACCAGTGGATTGAGCTGAACAGACCCCAGTATTTACCCATTTCCTATCAACACAATTCCCTGTGGTTTCCCCATTATCACTTTGCTCATCAGTGAATGTATGATGCGTGCTGTTTGCTGCCTAGCACACTGCATTTCTTTTTGCAGATGGGTGAATGACCATTCACATCTCTGACTAGAGTCTTTCTTTTGCTAGAGATAGGCAACTGGATTTGTGTGAGGCAGCTGCTCAGTATTTGTGTGCCGGTCTGAGTGGTCCAGTATGTCATAGTGGACACATGACGTCAGTTCTGGAGCAGACAGCACAGGAACTGGGCCACTGCTTAGTGCTATGAATGCTGATGAAATTGCTTTCCCCAGATTTGTTTCTTCTCTCAGAACAGTATGATCCTGCAATATATGGGTTCAGCTTGATTTTTTTTCCTACAAGTCTTTCAGGCTCTGCCCATTGTCTGAGCGCTCCACACTCCTTCAGTGTATTCTCTAGAAAATCTGATATAAGCATTGCAGTGTGTCTGGTAGTGCAAAATTAAGTATTTTAACAGGCATACTGCCAGGGTAGAAATTTCTTCTCATCCACATTCCAGTGCAGAAATCCCACTCATAATTAGTATTTCTTCCTGAAAGACCCTTATGGTCCATCTTCCTCACCATAAAAAAGCACAAGCCAAAACAAAAACCCACGCAAAACACAGCAAACCACTCCAATTCATTGCGACTCAAAACTGATGCCAAATAATATTATCTCCTTCTCTGGAATTTTCTGACATACCCTACTTGTGGCACTTCTGTCTGTTTAGACACTGTACTTTGAACAGCAAAATCTATGTTACTGTGTCTTGTCCATGAAAGTTATTGCTAATGTTTTAACAACAAATAATGAATCTAATCCATCAGCTATGTGCATTATTATAAAACACACATACACATTTGAATTTTGAATTTTATGAATATACAAACATAAAAGGAATTGTTGATTGAAGTCAACCCCCATCAACACTTCAAACATTCCCAAATAAATGCAACTCTTCAAACATGATCAAAGGAGCTCTGGGCCACCACTAATGGAGTGATATGAACCTTACTTTTCAATACAGACAGCCATGTGCTGATCACGGTATATTTTTAATTTCCCAGTATTTACTATTTCTTATAGCATTATTTCATGCCTCTTTTTGCTCTTTATCTGTGCTTTGGTTGACATTGCTAATGTGTGAGCAGCAAAATAAAACATATAGGGTAACTTTCCAAAACAACTTTAAAAAAAAGAAATCTCTGTTCCAACGAAGTTGGCTTTCTTGCACGTAGACAGGTCTGTAAGTGAAATAAAAGAGGGGAAAAGCTAAGTATAAAGATGTAACACTGCTAATGAAAGAAGTGCAGTGATACACTAAAAAGGCATTGAATATGCAACAGGATTGTTTATTACAAGTTACTATTTAGCAGTCAGTGTATAGATACTTCTGGTTTGAACACCTGCACAGAATTACGTCCACAGCTGCACTTTACTGATCATATTGTGTGAAATTGTTTCTCTTCCTTGAGCAAAAGGCAAACAAAAGGTTACAGGGATGAATGTGTCTGTAAAGTAATCTGCATCACTGAATGCAGAAAATTTCCACACCTGTATCTATGATGTCAATTTATACCCTTGGTCTGTCTGGCAAATATAAATATACATGTCTATATATATGCATAATTTACAATACCCTAGCTCTGTTGAGAAGGTAGCATGTATAAATGTGTGTGTGCACGTGTATGTTCTAGAACTAGAGAAAAACTGTTACCTTCTCAAGAAACCTACAGAATTTCAAATACACACACATGCACTATATGAGCTATCTGCATAAATGACAAACAGTGAGTGAAGCATTCTGCTAATGTTATTAAAACTGAAAATTAATTATAAGACTGGCACAAGTGACATTTCTCTTCATGAATAATTTTGCTTTACTGAAACAGAAAATAGGCAGGCCACTTAATTTTTAACAGGGCATAAAGTTCAGAAGGCTGTTCAATCTATTCATAGCCATCAAAACTGAATATCAAAAGTACTTTTAAAAGAGCCACTCCAGAAAGTTTCTTTCTATGTGTTTTTGTGCTATTCCTCCCTCCTTTCAGTCCCAAAGTCAATGAGAATCCATATTTTAATAAATCTGTGTCAATATGCATTACTGAAGCCTTACATTTACACCGATGAACACACAGAGAACTATCCTTAGATCCTAAAAACTACACTTCAGCATGAAGCAGATGTTTTGGCCATGTTACAATAAATTCATAAAAAGAATGTTAATGCAAATGATGCCATTAGCACAGCACACTATTCTGGAACAAGCTGTCTTGGGAGGTATACCAGGGGAAGGAGGGGAGATATCACTGCACTCAGTGCTTCTCCATTCCAGGGCTATAAAATACTTTTAACTTGCCTGTCAGATTCCATAGTTGAGCAAAGCAGTCAGGTAAGAAAGTTCTTAATCCTCAAGAAACAAATGAAAAAATTTACTGGAACCATAGCTCACTTGGGATTTTTGTGGGATTTATCAATATGCAGTACTATTACTGCACCTTTAAATTGCCTGCACATCATTCGCTTTCAGTTCTAACTTGCTCTTTCCAAGTCTTGTAAGAGCTGTTTCTCTATTTCCCCATCCAAGAAAGCATCCTTCTTCAGAGCCCTACCAGAGTACACGTACAAGTCTGCATATGTTTAAGATCCACTGAAAGTAGATGTATACTTAAGTGTGATCCTACTGTCTTAAGAGGATACTTTATATTCCAGGATACGATTTGGCTAAATACAACAAGTGAAACAGAAGTGTGATGCTTGAGAAAACATTTTGGTGAGCTTCCAGGGACTTACCTGCCAGCTGCCAAGCTGGCTTAGAGCTCTAGGCTCAATCTATTCACCCATCCATCACCAAAGGGTCTGAATGATAACAAAAACAGATGATTCATCGTTCGTATGCTTTCTGTTCTCTCTTTGTCCCATGCAAGACATGGCATTTTAAGTTTAAGGGTAATACTTCAGGCTAGTAAAAACTTAAAATATAAAGAAGGCAGTTTTTATATTACTGGATAGATCCTTGTTCCAAATTTTCAGAAGACAGAGAGGGCCAGAAATGAAACTTTTCATTTGTAGTTGATCTTTAAATGAGCAGATACCCATGCCTACCATCTTGAGTGTAAAACTGTCAGAAGATGCTCTCCCTTTTGGTCTTTTTAGGTAGATCTGACTAGTAAGATCATATTTCATTTTCATTTTTATTTACTTAACAAGCGTTATTCAAGGTGTTGACCTTGAATTTGATAGCAGAAACATCAAAGACTTATCTCAGAGGCCTATTAGAAGAAAAGCACAACTTTAGGTCTGCCATGGTGATGGCAGAGAAGAAAGGAGAAATAAATTAGAATCTTGAAAAGCAAAGGGAGCCCTTCCACCTAACAACTTTGCTCAAGTGATACAAATAAAATGAGGAATTAACAGAAAAAAAAGCTCTTCTCTAACATTTAAGTACTTGCTAGCTGCATTGTTAGTGTATGAGATTACTGTAGAAAAAGCTATGACTATTCAGGTAAGCTGGATACCTAATTCACACTGTGAATACAGAATCATAGATTAGAACAGTTTTGGTTGGGATATACCTCCAAAGGTCATCCAGTCCAAACCCCTGTAATGAACAGAGACATGGAGAAGTCACAGAGCCAAATGACCTGAGTGTGAGATCTTTGCAAGATGGATTTAGCAACATGGGATAGGAAGGAAAAACAGCTGAGATACCATTACCTTTTAGGCTGTGGTGAGAGTCAAACTAAGATATTTTGCATAGTCACAATGTTCACAATCTATATAGGATTTTGAACAACTGGACAGTTTCTCACAGGAACAGTGAGAGGATCACAAAAAAAAAATATATAGGAGCTGAATAAATCTCCTTCAAGGGAAAGCTTTAAAGAGCTCAATCTGTTTAGTTTGTCAGAGAATGAAAGGCAACTTGATTACAGGAATAAGCATCAGGTACAAAAGAGCTCTTTGATTCAGTGGACACAGTAAAATGTCTGTGATATACCAAAAGCAAATCCAAGTACTAGAGCATTACAAAACATCAGTATTCCACTGAATATATGTATTACAGTACAGTTTTAGTCATACAATAACTCATCATTTTCTTCCACAGGAAGCTTCACTGAGTTTGCAGTATAGTCAGCAGTTATTTAGTGAATTCTTTGTTTTATTCTCATTGTTTAATTTGTGGCCCTGCAATTCACTCATTGTACCATTTTAACTTAGCACCAAACACAGCACTGTTTATTTTTTTGTCTTTCATTTAGCTGTCACTTTAACAGCAGAGAAGTGTAATTCAGTGAACTGAAAGATACAGGAAGATAAAAGCCCTCATTACACACACATTATACAACACTCCACCTGGTGATTCAAACACAGCTCAAAATTTCTGCCTAAGATGTTTATAAAATTCTAGCTAAATAAACTAAATATTTTTGATAGTGGTAGAAGCATTTTTCAAGCTTTTTTTGAGAGTTACTTGTAGAAATTGTTTAAAGAGTGGAAAGCCAGTACCAGCTTGAGTTTTGAGCATGTTTGTTTTCAACAGAGAATACTTCTGTGGAAATACTCCAGGTCCCCCATCATGTATTGGAAGGCAAATGGCATCTGCAGGTTCTTGGCAAACACCTGCAGCGTAGCTCCTCAGTGGTCAAGCCATACTTTCACATAAAGCTGTTCCACAGCAGAAGCTTCAAGGTCAGATGCTTTTTCAAGCAGACTCTGATCAGGTCACTGCTTGTGAGTCACCAAGGGGGGAATATTTTCTTTCTGTTCACAGGAGAACATCTCCTGCCTGAGTACTGAGACTCAGTAATTTACTGAGACTGGCTATCCATCTGAAGTGGGAGTTTTCTTTCTTTGCCATTCACTGCCTGCCAAGATCAGTTCCCCTGCCTGGAACAACACCTGCCCTGAAACTATTATGGAAAGGTTTGGGTTTCCTGACCAATACCTTCTGCCATGGATATTGCCCATACAGCCTTGAAGACTTACAAAAGGGGGTCTAAAAGAAGCCCTCAGCCCCAAGCTGAGCCATCCACTGGGAGGAACTGATGTGCACAGTCTAATATCAAATTTTCCTGTCTGGGTCTCCACCAGGCTGTCCCAGTCTGAGTCCCAGTCTCAACCTGACTCCTCATACCAGTCCCAGGTAACTCTCCCACCATGCCCCTTGACTCCAGGGCTATGTCTGCATCATGGGCTGCACATCAGCCCCCACCTTTTTCATCACTACAGCCTCATACACCTCCAGGTTTCCTCAGAGCTATTCTCAAAACCAGATTGGCACACCCTTTTGTTTTTATGAGGCCGCCTTTCTGCAAATAACTTGGGCAATTCCTAGTTGAAGCAGGAAAGCTGAGAGATAAGACAGTCTGTCCCTATTCCTTTCTCCAATTTCTGAACTACCATCAGTGGTAGTAATCTTTATAGATATTACTTTCAAAATGCAACATACATCTACAAAACACTTGTGAACCTGAGTCCTTCAGAGAACTACATCTTTGTAACACCTTGGCTAAATTTCTTGGAAATAGCAAGAGATATCAGACAGAACCCAAGTGGATCAGAAGTCTCTGCTCAATGCTTTAGAGATGCTGGAACATCTCAGCTGTTCATGCTATCTGGGCAAAACTTAAATTGTTGCTGAGTTATTTCAACTTCTACTGAATGTCTGCATCCACTCATTGATGGTGGAAAAGATAAATGGGAAAAAGAAGGGTATGTTGAATTATGGCATTTATTATGCCTAAAACTCTGTGCGGCATCACCTCTGCAGGAAAAACAATCTGAATGAAACACACAAGATTTGGTTTTTAAAAGCGTAGAGCTGTAGTAGGTTAAAAGCTGCACATCTTGTACTTCTTTATTTGTCCTTACAAATGAATTTTAAGCCTAAGGTACATTTTGCAGCTTATCGCAGCACTTTCACACTTGCAGACGTTTTGTTTTTACTAGGAAGTCACTATTATCTTATGTTACAGTGCGATACCTAAGATACACATCTGGCCATGCTATATTACTGTCAGAACAGTAGTTCATATTGGATAGCCAGTGCTTCAGCACACAAAGTGCAAAGGCCACAAGAGAATTTCCTGAGCTTTGCTCTCCAAGAGTCCCTAGTACTCCTTAGCAACCTTGCTGAAAGGACTGAAATCACAGCCTCCAGGCAGCAGGTGATAAGTGTCCCCGTATACTTGAAAGAGTTGCTGGTGACAGCAAGCACATGTACATCTCCAGAAAAAATATTTAACAGCAAGTCATCAAACTAGGATATAGATAAAAATGTTAAGACTGAACACAATAAGAGAAATAGTGGTAAGCAGACTCCTGCAGTGGCCTTATATGAATGCACAGAGTGCACAGCTTTAGATGATGCTTTCAAGAAAAATTGACAACAGGCTTCCTATTGACCTAGTGTGGACTGAGGAGCACCAGAAAGGTGTGAAATGACACTCTGAGAGACTGTGATCTAATTGCTAGAGCTGTTGACCACCAGAAGCCCTTAGGCATGTCAGGCTATATTATGGGGTGTATTATCTATACTGAACTATTGCATTATTTCCTGGTACTGCCCCAACTACTACATATTTTCCACTGATAAAACTTCATCTAGTGGAGCTTGCAATTGTTCCACAAGGAAAAACTCCGGGACTGAAATGTCATAAGGCAGAATAACCATAATTGTTTTTCTTGTCCCTTTCACTTTTAAGGCAAGATACTCAGTTCTGATGCTTTTCATTCTCTGCCATGCAGTTAAGGGGGTAGAAGTGTCCAGGCCCTTATTACACACAGCTAACCTTTTATTTCCTGCAAGTGCATTCAATTTCAGATAGCCCAGTGTGGTCTTGAAATGCTGTTTTCCATCATGCTAAACTAATCTGAGGTTTACATTTTTACACATTTTATGAACTCAAGAGTTTGCTTTCCAGTGTTGCATGAAAAATAGAGGTCATTCAGAAGGTTGTAACTCTTTCAACAAAACAACTGTTATGAACTTTTGAAAGAAGAGAAGGACAAGCACTTATAAACACTGGGCAAACCACTGCAATCAACATATCTATGAAATTCCACTCTTTTTTTTTTTGTGACTTCAGTTTCTAAAAAAGCTAGAATTCCACTCCACATATTGTCATGATATTACTAATTTAAATGTTTTATTGAGGGAAATTTAAACTTGATCAACACTCATTTAAAACTTCATTTTATTTATACCTCTCTTGGAAGAAAAGCCTGTCTCCATTTTCTTTTCTACTTGTATTCATAATTGCTGAAGAGCTGTATCTTCTCTTTCCACTGTTTTCACATCATTTGCTTAATGGTATTGGTAGCTCCACTTATCACTCAACATTTCATTTATATACTTCTCAAACTTCTTCCAGTCAATGCTTAGCCTTAGAGTTCTGATACCCTGATATTACATTATGTATAGTGATTTAAATCTAAAATAATCTGATATTTAGATTACATATTATTTAAAATGTCAGTTCTTGTCCACCTACTCAATAACTGGGTCCTCAGGCACAGTGTCCTCATCTCACGTACTATCTCCCTTTTTCCCCTTGATCACAGCCAGAAAGATTCCCATCTTGAACGTGCTGCTGGCTGCATAGATGTCACAGCACAATTTTGCTTTGGCCCAGGATCTCGTTTATTTCCTAAATCACTCAGCAATGCTCAACTGCTGCCTAGGACCTCATCATGAGGGGTCAGCCTTCTGTTATTATCAGGAAGTTCCTTTGAATTTTAAACTTCTGCAGAAATCCATGTCTATTCACGCAGCCGCTACCATTCTGATGTTATTGATTACAGTCACCACAAACGTTGCTCAGGCTAAGGACCTGCTAATGACCTTCCCATCCACTCTCTGACATTAGTACCTCAGGAGGTGAGGACGGCTTTTTCTTGCCTAACCTTGGCTGCCCGAGATAAGCAAACGTTTATCACTTCTACCATCTTAGCCTTCTGACTCTGAAAGCTACAGACTCATTTTACCCAAAACCTTTCGGTACACTTACTCCTAAAAACAAGCAGTAATTGCCTTGTTTACTCTACAACACCAATCCTTTAGATTTTTTTTTTTAAACTAACTAGCGCATATTAAGGCTATTACCCTATTCATCATTAAAGATAAAGAAACGAAACTTTGAAACCCCAAATTTTCCAGGGGGTCACATTTTTTATAACAACAACAACAACAACAGCGAAATTATTATTTTTACTATCAAGGGGTAACCTTAAGGGACGGGGA
>VZTR01028886.1:0-60185 GCA_013400775.1 Chaetops frenatus | reverse complement strand
TCCCTCCCCGCTGTCCACCGGCTGCCACGGGCGCGAGCGCACGGCAGGACGGACGGACGGACGGACGGACGGACACCTCCCCCTTTCCCCGCGGCCGCCGCCCGGCCCGCGGGGAGCCCCTGTCCCCCCCGCAGCCGTCCCCCGGCGGCAGCATCCCCTGGGCGGCGGCCGCCGGGCATCCCCTGGCTCCGTACCTGTCGGGGTGTCCTCGGGAGAGGCAGCCGCGTCCCCCCGCAGCCCCGGCGCGGCAGCGGGCGGCCGGCTTTGTTACTACTCGGAAGAGCCGCGGCTCAGCGCCGTCGCTATAGAAACTGGCTGCGCCTCGAAGAGACACCGGCGAGTGGCGGGAGGGAGGCGGGAGCCGGGCGGAGGTGTGGGGTGAAGAGCGAGCCGTTCATTCAGGAATATCCTGGCCTTTTCCTCCTCCTCCTCCCGCAGCCAGCCCCCGGCACCGCCCAGCCCGGCCGGAGGCTGGGAAGGCGCCTCGCCGCCCTCACCTCGACTGCATCCTTGGGCTAGGATGTGGTCTCTCGGCTCGGAGCATCCCCGCTCCAGCCCTGCCGCCTCCTCGGGGAGACTTGTCCCCGAAACACACTGAGAGATACACTCACACTCCGAGAACGGATCCCAGGGCAGCAGGGACCCAGGGAGCACCCATGACATGAAATAACCGTGGGAGCTCACCTGCACTCTCGCTCCTGCCCTCCTGCCTTTGCAGCCCGTTTGGTCCCAGAGCATCACCACAAAAACCCCACAAAGCTGGGACGAAACTTTCTTTTCAACAGTTTTTCATTTTGTGGAAGTGGTTTAGCTCCACATCCTCAGGTGATAAACAGCTTTTGTGAGGGAACTTGCTGCTGGGACCCCTCTGAACGGCGCCTCATGGTCCAAGGGTGCCGCGGGGTTTTTCTGCAGAGCATTTAGTATGATGCGGCAGGCCCTAAGGATTGAGGAGGTGTGGGGCTCGTCCTGTGTGCTGTAAATGAGAAGGGAAGTATGGGTGATTGGAAGGAAGAGCAGGGAAAGGCTGAGAATGGATTAGGGTAAAGCAGCCAGGTGTGTGGGAGATATCATTATGTCCCGACACTTTTGAGATTTAGGGTTATCCTGAATCTGGGGAGTGGTACGTTTTCCTACAGTAACAGCCTATGGTGTGTCAGGGACGCCCATCTTCACATCCTTCTCCCTGCTTGACACGACTGACAAAAGCTGAGACAGTTCCTCCCTTCTTCCTTCCCTCCTCCTGCACTGAAAGCTCAGTGGTATCAGCTTGTTGGATCTATCCTCTTCTAATTTCTCTGCCTGTAACATTCTCTCAGTAGTAGTAAAGTTGATAAAACATCCTTCAAAGTGCAAGATGGATCTCCCCTTTTCTCTCCCCCTGGTTTATATGGATTAAATTGGACTTCCCAAGTTTGCCACGCAGAAGAAACCTAACATGCAAGGAGCAACTTGGAGGCTGCATTATCCATCTCAGCTACTGCCAAGCTACAGGGGATGACTATTAAGTACCCGCACTGCAAGTCACTGTGAGCTGATGAATCCGTGCCAAGAGCTGCTGGCACAGTGCAGAAAATACTCTTTAGGAAGAGTTTGCCAAATACAAGAAAGACCCCCATAGGAGCTCTTCACAAAGCAACCCAGCTTACAGCAGAGCTGCTGGCAGACCATCACACAGCCAAATGACAATGGTGGCAAAAATGAGGAAGACAGGAGGTTGGGTATGAAAGCCAGGGGCTCAACACATATTTATCTACCTAATTTGCATGCTAAATATCAATTCAAGAGTTTAAAAAAAAGGAAAAAAAGCCATAGAAATCCAGTCAGAGCTTATTAATAATAAGCAGAGCTTATTATTTTGTTTGTTTGTTCTACCTTATAGTGAATTTGGTTGCTCTTAGGAGGAAAGAGGAACATTAGAGGAGATCTGCAGCATCCTGGATCTCATTGCATAGGAGAAATTCTGCCCATTTTACCTGATATAAAAGAATGCTCACATCCTTTTAATCAAATGCAGTACCAATACCCATAAAAGATATAATTAAAAAAAACCAAACAAACCAACCCCAAAACCCCCCCAAAAGTTGGAAAGCAATTAATATTCTAAAATCTTTTGGAAGAGTAAGAATGGTTTTTAACCTAAAATGCATTTAGAAGCTGGGCAACAAAAACAATGTTCAAAGAAATGGTCATTGTTTTGACATCAAGAAAGCAATGCTGTTGCTGTAATACCTATTCATTTTTCTTACAAAACAAATTCATAGCACTTTCTCCCAGGTGGAAACACAGGAAGTGACAGAAAAAATTATAGGAAAGGCAGGCTTACTATCTGGTCTTCACTGATACAAAACACCTGAGTACTGATATCATTTTGTGTGTTCCTGGGGCTTTTGATCTTCAATGCAGTTTTACACACAGGCTTCTAAACACTTCCCTCTGCAGGTTGAAGGTAAAGAATAGCATTTCCAGAAGGGGCTGTTGAGACAATTGGGTGATACCTTAAAGAACCTGCAGGAAAACGCTATTGGACGTGTCTTAGCATTGTGCAGATATCCATGCCTTCTACATTACTTTTCCTATCGTGGTTACAATGATATTTTACTCACAGAGATGAGCCATTTGCAATAGCATTTACAGAGTAGGGCACTAACTGCAACCATGCCAAATTGTTGCTTGGCAGTCACAATAAGTCTATACTTACAGAGAGGGGAATGAAACACACAAATATTAAACCCCTGTATTGCACTAATAAATCAGTACTGAATCAGCAATTGCATTTTGTAACATATTAACACTAAGCTCTCCTGCCTTTGCATTTTGACATTTTCTCCCTGTATCTCCTAGTTTGGCTTAAGGACAATATGTTTAAAATCTACCTCTAGAATGCCTTCTGGAAACAATTTTTAAAGAGCATCTACTTCTTTGGAGTAGGGTGACAAACCTCCCAAAAATGAACACAGAAAAAAATGTGTGTTGATAGGACCATGGCCATCTTCTGACTCAGCAGTGACAAGTATGTCTTTCTCAGGCCAGTGGGTTTTTTCCAGTAACTCGGTGTACCGAAGGAATTCATTGTGGGACATTGAACAAGTGTTAGCATTCATGTGGAGTGGAATAGCTTCTGGTGGTGTCCCTTTTCTTTCACCATTTGTCCTCACTCTGAACACCAATCATCCCACCAAACACTTATTCTGTTGGCCTATTTGTTCCCTGGAAGCAGAGCAAAGTATCCTAAACCAGCACCAAAACCCTGAGCAAAGAATTCTTCAGCTGAAGGAGTGAAACACATTCTTATCACATCATATGAAAAAAAAAAAAGATAGGAGTAAGCTGTGATAAAATGGAAGTAACAATATTTAATACTAATATTAATTATCATTACTACTGTTATTATTAGGATTGTGGTGTAGCCTCTAGGCTGTACCAACACTAGGCACTGTTTTCCCACAGAAAAAATATGTGGGTAACTTCTGCCCTGAGGAGTTTACCCTAGAATTAAATGTTTTTCCTGAGGGCCTGAAATGCCATTAGTTACATTACTTGCCACATTTGGGTAGTGGTGAGTGCAGTGGGACCTAATTTAATTGCAGCCTTTTAGATATGTGTAATATAAATTTTAAATAATGTAATAATTGTAATAATAATTCTGACAGGAGACAGTGCAAAACCATTTTTCTATAGGCTAGCAGTTCTTTTGGAAATTAGAGACTTTGGAACATGGAAAATGAGCTGAGTGATAATTGAAGGAAGCAATAAAACATGAACATGCTAAAATAGGGGATGAACTTGTAGGCTCTGTCTTTTGTAAAAGGAAAATATGCTTTCTACAGAGGGTTTTTTTTTTCTTTACCTTAGGAAGAAATGCAAATTTTAAACCATTGTTTGAGATTTCTGAGGTCCTGAGGAGACAAAGCTACAGCAGTACAAAAGAACTGGAGTGCCAAAATGACAGAGCCCTTTCCCAGCTCTGCTGGCTGCTTCTCACAGGCAGCTCCAGATGGGCAGTGTCTCGAAGTGGCTTTCAGGGATGAGGGACACCAAAAGTTTGTTGAGGGGAGGAGGGCTTGAGTGGGAGCACTGTAGTTACCAGGTCTGTGGCATCTGGGGCATGCTCAGATTCACAACCTTCCTAGTTCTATTTTTTGTTGTTGTTGTTGTTACCACTTTGGGAAGATGCTGGTGTAAGGAAAATTGAGTGTGTAGACACATGTCCAGACTTGCAGCTGATCATTTAACAAAATAATTATCACAGGTTTATAAAGGCTTCTACCCAAATTTGTGGCAGGAGAGAAAGTACTGTTGAGCATTCAAAACTGTCAGAAAGCGAATATAACTCCAGTGTGGTTGATTTCCAACGTGGCCAGGCTCATGCCCACCTCTCAACATGTACTGGTGTGCTGAGACACCACAGCCAGAGACAGAACAAAGCAGTGAAGGAGCCTGCTGAGAAACAGACAACACATGGGTTGGGCCATTACAGACAGGCCTGACTGTGTTTGTATTCACTGTGTGGGGCAGTGTAGATGCATCCCAAATCTAAACCCCTTGTGGCCTCCTGTCATGACATGGCATCTCAAGGAAGTACCTGAGTAAAAAGGGTTTGTTAAGAATATTATTGATCTGGAAAGGGGTAAAATGATGTGGCAGCATACAGGATGCGTGCCATTCTTTAATTTTGCTAACTGTTGAAGAGCCTCAGAGACAGTGAAGGGAAGCCTAACCTGAGGAGCCGAATAAACACCACAGCAGACAAAGGGATTAATGCTGGGTTAGCATCACACTGGATGGCATATTTTGGGTTACTCACACAACCTACTGAGACCTTAATTTAGTACAACAGCTCAGGAAAAAAATTTCCTGTCATTGCTGTGGAAAGCTCAGTGGACATCACTGTTAAAGAAAATGCTAGTGGGAAATGAAAAATCAGTCTGAAAATATTGTAATTCCCAAAGGTTGGTTATTTGATATGGCATGAGTACTTTGTTCTGTTTTGGGAACTCAGCTGCAAAATAGATACAGAAGACACAGAGATCATCTGGAGACAGGCAATGCAAATGATCAGAGGCTGAGAGAGAAAATTTTTTATCTGGGTGGCACGAAGAAAGGACATGATAGAGCTTTATAGAAAATAATGAATGGCACAAAGAAGAAAAATCCTGTATTTCTAGTCACCTTTTTTTCATAATTTAAGAACAAGGGTTCATCCAGTGGAATTAAAAAGATATAAATTTGAAAGTGATGAAAGGAAATACTAGCTAATAAAGTGAAAGCATTCACTGCTACATGAGATTAAATTTGGAGAAAGGACTAGATTGTGTAAAACATATGTGAAGAGATAAAATGTTAATATTTCAATGCATAAGCCTGTCATAAAGCCAGAGGGATTGGGAAAGAATCATTAACAGAAACTCATCTTTAGGCAAATTATTGAATTTCTTGAAGCTTCTTCTGAAGCATTTACTGCTGATGGTTAAAGGGAGAAGATATGACATTAGCTCTCATTTGAGATGCAGATCCATTTTTTTTATCCAGGGAGGACTAATGTCCCACCTCCACAGTCACCCATTTGTGCCTGAGTGAACATCCTCTCCAACTGCACACTTGGGTGTTTCTGTTTCCAGTTTGCCAAGGACAACATTGCTGGGAAACCACAAAATGTTCCTTTTAAACTCACTTGCATTAAACTCACTCCCTTTAGGGACTCAGATATCTAAAGACACATCCATGTGACAGGTGTAGATCTGTATTTCTATGATCTATGATCTAAGTAATCCTGTAAAACACCCTCTCATTCCAGTTTGAAAACCTCTTGATTACTGGTGCTAGTAAGTCGTTGTGTGGTTCATACTCAGCCCAGCTCAAGAGTAGATTGAATATGTGACCCATTAGTGCTTCTTCAAATAGATGCAAACTTACTAGGTGAAAACCAACAGAAGCTTGGTTCTTCAGAGGCAGAACATTTCAATTTTTTTAAATGTTACGATTCCCAGTCAATGAAATTTTGACTTCAAACCTTGCAGTCAGTAGTAACACAAAACTCCCAGCTGGAGACTTTAAGGGAGGCTTTTTTTTCTCCATAATAATATAGATACACCCATTTATATATTTTTCATATTCAGTACAACAACATGCTAAATGTGCCTGGCAAAAAGAGTAGGGACTTCATATATCTTGGGAAAGATGACAATGTGACAAGAACACTCATATTCCAAGATGTTCAGCCAACTGAAAACTACTTATACCTCACAGAGATTTACTTATATATAAACCTGAATTGTGCTCAGATTTGATAGTGAATTATGATGCAGCACAGAGCTCTACTACGCCTGTGATATTCTGTCCTGGTTTCAGCCAGGATAGAGTTAATTTTTTTAGTAGTCTGGAGCCGGGGCAGGGCCAGACCGTAATATTATTTGATACCACCTCACATCATTGCCAGGGACTGGGAAAAGGGAATCTCTTTTGCTTCCAAGGAGAAGGGTGTCCTTTTCCAGTTGGGTGAGAAGCATGGTTGGGAAGAGCTGGTTGGTGTCTTATAACTTCCGTTATTGATATTGTTGCTGTTAGTGTTTGTTTTCTTATCTCATTGCTGTTTCAAGTAAATAGTTCTTACCTTAACCCATGATCTTTGCCTTTCCTGCTTTCATTAGGAGGCAGGGGAGGGGGATTGAGTGGTTTAGTGGGAATACTAAATTGGAGAATACCTTCCTAAACCATGACACCTTCTCACTCTTTTACAAGCGACGTCATCCAAACAAATCCTCAGACTCAAGCTCTCTGTCTACTACGTGGGAATCACAGCTTTTTCAATCATTATTTGTGTGTTACACCAGTCTGAGCTGTTCAAATAGATTCACCAAACTATACTACAATTCAACAGATTCAAAATGTGCCCATCTTTTCTTGCCTTACATAAAAAAACCCAATTACTAGTTCACAGATGGAGTCTGTGCAGCAATTTGATAGCAGCAATGGCTGTTCTCCTTCACATTTCCCATCCACGTCACAAAATGTGATGGCACAGCCAAAGCAATTGCAGAAAACTGTATCAATTACATTTCAACAGTCACTTGCCATCAACACTATCTATATAATGTTTTGTTCTCTTTTGTTGTTGTTTTTTAGAGTCAGGATGAATTTTCATAAAAATGTTGATGAACAATGACACATCTTACCCCTGCCCCAAGCAATAGCAAGGAAGAAAACAGCAATCTAATAGTAGCTCAGCTTTCTCTGGGTTGTGATTCCAAATCTATTAGTGGCATGAGAGTGATAGCATTCACATTATATTAGGTCACACATTGGACTCAATGATCTCAAAGCTCTTTTCCAACCTTGTTGATTCTGTGATTCTGTAAAGTTTGAAAACATCAAACCAAGAAAACCAAACCAAGAAAACCAAACACTGCAGCTTCTAGGTTTAAAACCCCAAAAACTGAGAAGATAAAGACAGACACTACAGTTTTTCCTTTCAATTTCCTCTTTACTTTGAATACATTATTTTCTTGTTAGTTGGTTAACTGCACACAAAGGAATTAATGATGCATATAGTAAGAAGGCCACTGCAGGAGGAATAGGTTGAATTAATGTTCCTGCATCACTAAGATCTGTAAGCCTCAGCAGTAACTTCAATATCTGAATCAATGATTTACCATTAATTAATTATTACTGTCCTAAAACCAATCTTGTGTATAATAAATATAACTCTTACGTGAAATGTTTCTTGCCTTGTAGAAAAAACCCTGAAATCCAAACCTTAAATTATCTTATGGTAAAAGTCAGCTGGAGAGCCAAAGTAAAAAAAGAAAACAGAATAACATTTTTTGAAGAGAAAGTAACTCCAGGATTTGAAGGGAACTTGAGTACAAGGGAAGCAATTCAGAAAGACAGGCTTTCATTGGGGAAAAAGAGTTTTGAAATATTATTTATCATTGAAAGAAGTCAACTGGCACAACCTATATTTAATTTGGAGTTTTGCCTCACTCCAATTTACCTGATAAGCACAAAACATAAAATCTGTTTTTATTTGTATAAACAATAAAAGTCCAAGGCTGGTTTAGGTCTTTGCTCTTCTACAGCTTGTGGTGAGAATTTAGTATAGATCAACCACAGTGAGATTTTACTTTTCAATTCATCTGCAGTAACTAGGGTTGTATTTAAGATTGTAAATCACAGTGGAGACTGGTAATGTGAAAGGAAGGAGGGAGTACCTCTGAAATAGAACAATGTGCTAACAGCCAAATATCTCCTAGAACTTGTGCCATTGACACCAATAGCTATTCTATTCCATGCTGATGATGCTCTACCAAATAAAATTTGGGTAAATCTGGTAGAAGGCAAACCCTTGAAAAGGTGATAACTCTTTTGCCAAACAAAACTTATTTTGAAATGGATGGAGCTGTTGAGAATAAACAGGGAATGGACTGGTTTCCTTTAGGTAGGTCAAAAATAAGGAATCTACACTTATGGGATATGTGGACATTTGGTTTATTTTGAATCTTTATTTTTTCCCCTGTAGATCCTCTGGAACTGCTGGTAGAGAATGACATTCCATATTGCACCCAAACTGTGTCATTGTAAAAGTGAAACAGTTTCATTTTAGAAAATAGGATGCTTTAATATATACAAAGTAATGTCTCACCCTGTTTGAGGAAAAAACCCAACAAACTACAGCAAGTAACAGAAAGTACTGAGAACTATTTCTCATAGGATGCCTCATCTTGAAACATAATTTAGAATCTGATGTGTCATTTATGGGTTTGATGTTCCACTGGCTGGTTGAAGAGACAAGGCTATTTTTGCCAGCTGCATGCTAGGCACTTTTAGCTTAGGTGGATAAAAAGCTTTGATTACTGCACTGATTCACAATTTTTGGGGAACATTTCAGTCATCAGTGGGAAAGCTTCACCAACGTGGATGACAACCAAGGTGGAGGGATGCCCATAGGGTAAAGGAATGGGGAAACAGACCCCTGCACAATTCTATAGTGAAGAGTTAGAGAACACATGATTTAATACCTATCAGTTCCTACACTTGATTTCTCACTGTCTGTAGTCACATTGATTTTGTTCATATCGATATTGGGGAAGACTGTGGCATATGTCCTACCCAGCTCCAGCTGGAAACCCACTGGGCTCTCAGCAAGAAACACATTCCCCCACTTTTTCCATGGGGACAGTTGGCATTGACAGTACACTCCCTGAGCTTCCAAAGAGCCTAGCTGATGGCATGAAAACGTGTTAGTCCCAATACACCACTCATTTTATTTTGGCCCAATATGCCAGGGGTGTTCAAAATGCTGACGTCTTAAAAGAGAAAGAAAAGAGAAAGGAGTAAGAAACAGGAGGAGGGACAATATGTCATAGACATAACAAGTTTTCCTAATTGTATTTCCGCCACTTTTGCCATCATATTCCCACTTTTTGAAAAATGTATAATAAAACTACTGCTTAATTGAAAGGAAGAAAAACTAATAAAAACAGGCGTTACACAGAGTATCTTGACATAAGGTACCTCAAAGGGTTAGTGAATTTTATTTTTCCTTTTTAGGGCACTCTCATCCTAGATAGTTTATATATTCCTAGTAAGAATAAATCCTGATTCATTTATAAATGTATATTTAAAAAACCAGCCTACAGGGTTATAGAGTATTATAAAATATTGATTTAGAATACTGTGAATCTGGAAATCTGATTCAGTATAACTTAAAGGGAAGTTCCATACTTGGTAAGAAAGGAAGAAATTGCTTTCAGGAGATGCATTTTAACACTTTAAAGGACAGTTCCTATCTTTGAAAGCAGCTTAGAGGATTGAAATACTGGAGGTAGTTTCAGAGGAGATTAATTGACAACATGCAGGTGAATGGGTCAATTACACAAACAATCTGATTTAATCACAGGGGTTTACAGCTTTGTCACTTTGACGGAGTAATAAAGAAGTTTATCATATCCTGTAGGTGGTATCAGACACTTTGGCCTGCTACAGGCATGCTTTCATCACACTGGAAAGATTTTCTACGGTTCGTATAGTGTGATTACAATGATAGTTCTTTATCTGCAAGGGGTAATCAAGGCTAATATCTTTTTCTCTGCATTCTCCCTGTGCCTGTCAACACAACAATAACAGTTTTAAATATTTCAAGGTCAGTGGAGTTAAGCTGACTTTTGAGAAAAATGTGATAATGCTGTAGGCCATCATACTTGTAAGAATTTTTATGTTGTTCAAGTGTTTGCTTAGCTAGTCCTAAGCCCAGGAGGCTGGATATGTAGTGAAGATGGAATGACATAGGGCATCACAAATCTCTTGCCAGATAATACTGTGTTTTAGGCAGAATATGTGTCAAGCATTTAATAGGTATCTGTGTGGCTGTTTTCTTGATGAGGTGGTGAAGTGGCATTTCAGGAACATCTTTAGTGAATGCTACAGAACTGCAGTTGTACATATCCATCTGTGCAATTTTTACAGGCACCATTATAAATCAGGATGATACACATGCTTCCTGAGATTTCCCATCCAAGCAAGATAACCAAAAGAGAATAATTTGCAATTTTTCCTCTGCACACCTGCAGTATTATAGCTACAAAATGAAACATGCAACATCTTATTCAAAATACGTGTTGAAAACCAAGTCCTCCATTACAATGAAAACTGGCAGAATCTGGAAATGTTTCTAGCAATGAGCAGCTGGTGTGATCAGCTGTAAAATTTTCTAGAAGCAGTACTGAAAATGCTATAATTTTTTTTTCTCTGTAAGCAGCATTAGTCTTTGCCTGACTAGCTTCTTAGTAAGGCTATACAGGATCTTGTTGCCACCTAGAGTCAGTTCATCAAAACAGAAGTTCTGCATGTCTTTTTTTCCTTTCCACTTGAAGCAGAAGGCATCCTCCAACATACCCAAATAACTCCCATCACCCTGTCACTTATCACTGCTTTTTTATCACCTAGAAAAATCCCAAACCCAAAATCTAAAACTCATAGAGGTGTGTTTCCAGTAAGTTGCCTACCTCGATGTGGATTTCTGGACAATGTAAGGCAGCCTGTAGCCTTACTTTCATCAGGGTCTGCAGAGAGACCACTTGCACCTATCAGTGATCTTGACCTTGGATGATGGAAGCACAGCTCTGGTCTCTTCAGTTAACCAGGACTAAAACTAAACCAGCTGACTCAGGAGTGCCAAGTGCATGGGATGCTGTGCCAAGGCTAAAGGTGGAGCTGCTGGGCTGCTTTGCTGGTGAACAGTCAGGAGCTAGGACCCCCATCCCACCCATCTCCCCTTTTTTATTTCTCCAAACCAAACAGCTCACATATCGTTGCTTTCAGTCATGCAGAGATACACAGGGTCAGGAAGGAAAAGAAACGTGGAGATGAAAACTGGTGGAAAATAAAGTTCCAGTGAGGGTTCAACAACAGGTGCACATTCACAACTCTGCTTTTATGTAGGTAGAGTATCCACTTCTAAACTGGACAATAAAACTCTTATTTCTGAAACAAAATCAATTTATTAACTTCTATATTTTATTCCATTTTATTCCCAGACCAACTGGAAAAGAGAAACTGAACAGAATTTTGACTAAGATTCCAGTATTATTCTCACTGCTCTCTAAAATGCATCCATTTTTAATAATCTCTACTAGAACCAAACATGAGATTTTGTAATGTGCTTGATCAGACATTTCACAAAGATAACCCCTTGACTCAAAACTTTAGGAATGATAAGTATTGACGGTGAAGTGGCACTGGAAAACGTTAAGAAGTTATCTCAGGAGAAATTCACATTTTCCAAACGTGTGGGAAAAATATTATGGATCTGTATTGAGAGACTGTAGATAAAAGTAGAAAACAAAGGGCTTATGAAAAATATTAGTTCCATCAATTTCTTCAGGCTGAATATGCTTTTCAGAGCAGATTTAGAATTCTGCCAGCTGGGATCACTTGTTGTTGATATTTATCACTCAGAACCATCAAGAATAATTTATAATATAAATATTCTGCTTCCACCACCAGTAAGAAATGTCTCAGTCATGGCATATGTAGCTATGTACTGAAATGCTTGTGATATTTTTAAATTCACGTAATTCTGCTTTTTTGCTGAGGGAAGTTGACATTTTCACCGACCACTGTAGACAAATACTCTGTTCTCTCCTATAAATATGGCCAGGCTTCCTATGACTTGTTATTCCCCATGTTCTTTTAAGAAAACCACTCACAATGGCTCGTTAACTGTTGCTCAAACTTTAAATGAATAGCAATAAAAGCTCTTCTTGGAAAAAAAAAAATTATTTCTTTCTCCCTTCATCCCCTCTCAAACTGCCCATTCCCTTTCTGAAAGTGAACAAACTGGAATTTCTAGTTTAAGATATTGTTTACGGAATAATCTGTAAGGAGAGATCGTCACAAACAAAAACCACATCCACTGCTTGTTAGGGTGGCTTTGTCATTTTGAACACTCGTGAGACACCGATTCCTCTTCTGCTTTTGAAACACTCAGAGTAAACTCTAACAGCCAGACCAATTCAGAGGGTGAGGAGGGAACACGAGGAGCTTTTCAGTAACTCCTCCTAGCCATATGCAGTGACAGATCACAGCTTTTATTTCACTGATCTGTTTTTACTACTCTGCTTAGGGCCAGCATGGAGCATTACGAAGGGAGGATTTTTTACTGACATAATTGGCAAAACTCCCTGAGGTAACCAAGCCTCCCAAGGGAAAAAGAGTTTTTGTCCTGGACATGAACACCGTCATTTTAAAGCCAATGGCAATGAGATTAGTTAAATGAAGTGTTTTACAATAAGAGTACAGTGACCCATAGATATGACAAAGCCATTTCAGACTTTAATTGGAAAGAATCTTTGTGAGAAAAATTCTTGTGAGAAATGTACTTCTTAGAAGGGCAGAACTGTAGGCATGGCTAGTAGTGAAAACCACTCAACTTGTAATTCTGCAGTGAAAGCCACCAGACTAATTTATTGGAAGACTTGGAATTTTCCAAATTATACAATACTGTATGTAGGAAACCAGCTGCTATCCTCCGGAGACCACCAAAGCAAAATTTTTCAAAACTTGTATTTCAGTAGTTTGTAAAATTTAAATAAAATTATATATAATTATTTTACAGTTCATTTGATAAGCTTTCATTACCAAAATTGAGAACTCATGGAGCAGTTTGTTTGGCTGGTTTGCTGAGGAAGATTGACCTTTAGCTCTGGTGTGCTCTCTAGAGTGTGTTTAATGTGTTTCATAGGAAACATTCAAGCAGCATCTTTCTCAAAAATGCATGAGCAAGTAAACCAAAACTCAAATCAGTATAAAACGCAGATCTCATTATATTTTAAATAGTCCTAAGGAGAAATTACTCACAAATGTTTATATCCAAACCTTGATCTTCCCTGGGAAACAAATACTTTCATCAAACAATAAGGCTTTTTTGCTATTGAGAAGCTAACAGCAATAAGAATAGCAACCTCTGCACATTCAAGCCTCAAAGTAAAAGAAGAGAAAGACTAACATGGGAAGTGGACAGAGTGAGAGGGGATTTAATTTATAAAATGTTGGAGAAGAGAAAGATGATAACTGCAGCTTTGAAAGATGTAGAAAGGATGTGCAAACCAAAACCCTTAGTCTCTAAAGAATATTTATGCAAGTCCTCCTGCTGAGTCCTGACTCTGCCATCACTCCTTCCCAGAGAAGAACACCAAGGCATAAAGTCTAAGCAATGGCCACTTCTTTCAGAGCTCCTTTACTTTCTCAGGCTGTTAATGAGGCAGACTTGTGCAGCAATAAAACATAATCCTCATAATAGTACCCATTTGCTGGATTTTAATGTGATTTAAAAATCTGTGTTGTTACAAACACAAGTGCTTTCTTAATATGATAATGCTTTGTGTCCATCTCTGTCAACATTTTTACAACCATGTGGATATTAATAATAACTTCTGAATCCACTGGGCAATTTCAGATAAGATTAATAGAGGAAGAGTGGTTTCAAAAACAATGAGTTCCAATCAGTTTTGTGGAAATAAGTGGCTAAGGTGGGGAAAAGAATGCATTAATGGTCCCTATGGAAGTGCAGAGGTAGAAGCTCACCCTTTATTAAATGGGTGATTATCTCACTGAGCAGCAGCCATTAGTTGTGATTCTCACGGGACCCTTTACCATTTATTAGCTGCTCCTCCTAACCCATGCAGGGATTGCTGTAGTCAGAGCTACAGCAAATTTCCAGAAGCAGTCCAAAGCTGGCACCAGGTGTTAGGCTGGCATCTCTTTATGCTCTGCAGTGGTCATTTGCTCTGTGGATATTCAGAGAGCATGACCATAGTAACAACAAGGAATTTGGTTACAGGGAATTAAGCTTAGTTTTGCAAATCATATGCTGGAGTAGGTTTTTCTCCAGTTCCTTAATAAGAGCAGAGATGACCAGAAGTGTCAGACTTGGCCAATGACACTGTCAGGATCCCAAGGGCACCACCAGCCCTGCCTGTCCCTGCTCCAACTGCCCTGGATGACCAGGGGCCAGGACCCCATTTCAACTCCTCCAGGGCTCTACCCCCACTGTGACCAGGGTCCAGGACCCTGAACTGTGAATCTCTGCCCCAGAAATGCCACAGCAGGACCATCTCCAGCTCCTCACAGCCCTGCCCTGCCTAGCCACAGGCCCATTTCCATCCCCATGGAGGTGCTGGGTGCCTGGGCCCAGGGCTGGGGCAGCCTGGAGCTGGGGCTGCCTCTCCCCAGGCTGCCTCTCCCCAGGCTGCCCTGCTGCTGCCACCCTGTGATTTCTCCCCACCCCTTGTTGCACCCTGACAGCCACTCCATAAAACTACCAGTGCTCTTCTCTGTACCATGTCATGGGATCACTTCCCACCTGTACTACTCAGTCTGGCATTCAGCTCCCTAGAGGGAAGGAAACACCAGAAGAACAAGCTTACAGGGCTTCTGAAAACCTTCTCCAATGCCTTCTGCAAGTTAGGGGGCAACAAAAAAGCTAGTGAAAAGCAGATAAAAGGAGATCTAAAGACAAGAATATTAGCTAAATTGGTATCAAGGCTCTCTTGGTGATCTCTTGGCCACTTTTGGTGCTTGTCTGGTTAGGCTGTGGTGTCTCAGGAGGTTTCTGACCTCAGCTGGTCACCTATTCATCCAGACCTGGTAGCGATAAAGAAGAAGATGCCTCGGCCATCACAGTCCACCTTCTAGTGAACTGAATAGGCACCTCAGTTATATCAATATATCAGTCTGGTGCCTATGATGTGGGCACACTGCTACTTCTGACTAGCCAGTGACAGGGCAATAATCGGTGGTAATGGATGAGCAACTAGGACCAGAAACTTCTTAAAATTACCTCAGCATGAACCCCTAGAATCCCCAGAGAGTCAGGGCCCCTAGGACAAAAGCTACTTTAGTATCTTCACATATTTGTCACTCCTTCCTCTTCTAAAAGGCCGTCGAGTTGTCTCTGCCCACTGTGCTGTCTAGTTCTATTAGAGGAGTTATATTCGTCACAGCTCTAGTGAAAACTTTCCATTTTTCATTTCTCCATTTCTCACTGCTCATCCTCCCACCACACATCGTCACCNTGCTTCTTGTGGGAAAAATCTCCATGGTGAGACGAGAGAGACTCTTCTTCCAATTGGACTGATGAAAGCCTATTTCAAGAGTGGTAAATTAACCAGGGGTTTTCTAAGTTTGTTTCTCTGTGTTGTTGGTGAGAAGGATGGTGGTAAAGGAAGATAAATGAGGTGGGAGAAAGGAACCATCATGGGTGAGGGGCTGGGGGGAGGAAGAAGAAACCACCTGGGGGTTGATTTTGATTTTGTTGTTTTTTGTTAATAAACTATTTTTATCTTTGAAGTTTAGGCCTGTTTTGCATTTCTCTTAATCCTTATTCTCATAAAACCACTACACTACACTCTCGCCTGGTGTGAGCAGGCGAGCAGGTGAATGTGAAACCGCTACATTAAATGGTGTTTCCGCCCGGTTTCGAATAAACCCATGACAGCAACTAGGACCAGAAACTTCTTAAAATTACCTCAGCATGAACCCCTAGAATCCCCAGAGAGTCAGGGCCCCTAGGACAAAAGCTACTTTAGTATCTTCACATATTTGTCACTCCTTCCTCTTCTAAAAGGCCGTCAAGTTGTCTCTGCCCACTGTGCTGTCTAGTTCTATTAGAGGAGTTATATTCGTCACAGCTCTAGTGAAAACTTTCCATTTTTCATTTCTCCATTTCTCACTGCTCATCCTCCCACCACACATCGTCACCTGCTTCCTCAGCCTCCCCCTCAAGAAACAGTGGTTCCCCTTTCCATGCCTTATGTGCATCAGCAGGGTAACAATAGTTTTGCTGATGACAGCTTGTGAGCAGAGCTGTAGGAATGAGGAGCTGAGGTCTGGGAGAGCCCAGCGTCCCACTATTTTGAAGAAAGTGGTTCCCAGAGACTTTATGGGAACTGACATGAGTGTGCTCCCTTGTCTGGATGTCCTCGTCCCTCACCTCCAGGAAAGCTAGGCTGCATTCTAGGCTACCTCCCACGAAGATGCTGTTCCAGTGGCAAGTACGCACACGGTGCTTCAAAGTCCTTGTTGGGTGTTGTTGCTCTCCATTTTGCTGGGTCTTGTTTTCTTCCACCAGTGTGGAGCTCTCAGGCAGCAGATCTTTTCTTTGAAAGCTAAAACAGAGCAAAGGAGCAACAGTCAGTATATAGAAGAAATGTAAGCAAAAGGAATGAATGTACTTCAACCCCAGCAGTGCTTATAGGTATAAGGTCCCTTGTTTCCAAGTCACCATTTCTGAATCCTGTGGAATGCCTCTGCTCAGGGCAGTTGTATGAAATTGTTTGTAAGAATGTCCTCCCAACCTAAAAAAATGGAGATCCAAAGTGTTCCAGAGGGCAAAGCAATGTAGCAGTATATAGTTACCAATGGCTGTTGATTCCAGCGACCCTTGCACTTTTCCCTCTCTGGATGTCAGTGACAAGGAGTAAGTGAGAAATCAAAGAGTCACCATGGGATCACAGCAGGCCCAGATCAGTGGTTCTGGGTGACATAAAAGGTCTGCCAGAGGAGGAGTTTGCCTGTCTCCTTGGTTTAGGCATTTGAGTGGCTCCTCCCTCAGGGATCTGTGCCTGGAGCTGAGCACAGAGCTCATCAGACCCCTGCTAATGGAAATCAGCAGTGGCTATTTACATAATGAGTGGGCCAGAAGTTCCCAGTTTGTTCCACTGGCCACTGTGAACCATTTCCATGCACAGGTAACGGCAATGTGCATCCAGTGCAAGTACCCAACACCCCAGTCCTTTAGGCCACGACACCTGAACTGAAAAATTTCAGGATAACACACAGATGCACTGGCAATCTCTTTAGGGTCATCACTCAACAGACCTATCTCCAGGCTGATCCCAAGCTGCTGAGGTGGGGGAAGGCTCTGTGAGTGGCAGTCTTATCTGGGGGAGGGACAGAAATTATATCATATTTTGAGGCCACATTCACTTTTGAGATGAGTTTTCAGAAAGATGCAGAAGTAGGGGACCACTGATGCTCTATCAGGCATACATCCATGTGGTTTTGTGATACCAAAAAAGGACTGTACTGTGGTTAGACTGCTGGATGCAATACCTGCTTTCTGGATGATGTGGAAAACATGGGTAGGCTTTTGGAGGAAGCTTGAGGGAGTTTCTGGACACAGGGTATGGAGCAAATACCTCAGGAAGGGAGGAGACAGTTTCAGGAGGCAAAATAGGTGCACTCAGATGGTAAGTTGGAGGCCAGGAGTTCCACAGAAGCTTCATCTGAAATGCCTCCAATACCATGAGCAGAGCTGAACTGGGAGAAGCAGAGACGAGCTGTCAATGACTGGCTAGGATCTAGCTGAAGACAAAGGATTTGAACTTGTTAGAAAAAGGGAAAGCATTCATTATGCATGAGTCAGATTCAGGTAAACTAAAATAAAACCAGTGGTGGCACCTAAAAAGACATTAGATTTTTTTTAGTTTGAAGGAAGGGAGAAGCTGACAAATGCTAAAACATGATTCAGGATGGCACATATTCAGAGCAGGAAGTCAGGAAAACTTTATCTTCCGCTGAATAACAATCATTTGGTGAAACTTTAAAAGGGAGAATGAAGAATAATCAGACAAGAAGAATCTCATAATATAGCAAGAGAAAAAGAAAAGATGAATTTTTTAATGAAAGCTAGAGGTCTAACAATCAAGATGGCTTTAAACAGAAACTTGATAGGAAGATGGCAGTTGATCAGATGCTTTAGAATTGGTGTACAAAGCATAAATAAAAGAGAAAGAGGAGGAAGAAGCAGTAGAGAAGTGGTAACATATATTAGAGAAACCTTTGTGCCAAATCAAAGTAACATGCTAATTTTGTTTACAAGCAGCTCAAAACCTATATAGCCTGACATTCCTGGCCTAAGTCAGAAATATGCCATATCATATCAGTATTAAATCAAACATCAGTATCTATTGCATGCTGAGGGAGATCAGAGCTGCTGACAGAGCAAGAAATGTAACAATAGCAGCAGGTATCAATTTCCTACGTGTATATTGGATAAATGTCACATAGGGGATTGATGCTGCATAAAATAAAACTATTGTTTCTGCATGAAAGAGCATACAGGAGAAGAAGGAACTTTTATATTAACCCAAAGCAACATGCAGAACCTGGTTTGAAATGCCGCCTGCTCAACATACTTAGGGAACAAAACAAAGTAAAAAAAAGGCCCAAACTACACTAGAATTACGTAAGAACAAGGAACCTTGTTAAAAATAAGCTAAAATGGATGCCTGAAGGCTAAAAAAGTTTGCCTGGTGGCTATTTAAATATAACATTAGGAGTATATTTTCTCTCTCCTCTGTGTATGGACAAAGACTTTGGAAAAGAAAAGCTGACACAGTTACCAGCAGGATAAAGGAATTTATTAGAAGCAGACTTTCTTCACAAAATAGAAGTTGTGTCCAAGAATGGAAAATAGAAAGGATCATAAACTCTGCCAAGTTAAGTGAAAGCCACAACAAGGTCAGCTATATAGGAACCCAGTAACAATTTCTGAAGATATAAAGGTCCATCAGTAAGGAGTCTGAAAGAAATTAAAGCACCACGGGACAAGAGAAAAAGCCTTAATGTGAATAACCTATTAAAAAAGGTGGGTAAATGGCCATCGTCCACACTTGAGGGAGGTCTCTAGTGATGCTTGAGGGGGTTTTGTTCTAGGGCTCCTGCTGTTTAACCTACTTATAAGTGAACTGGAAAAGAGGGCATGTGGTGAGAAGACAATCTGGTGAAGGCACAAAATTATTACACATAGTTGGGGCAAGTTGCTTAACTCTTTTCAGGCTAGATGACTATTCTGTTGAGGTGTCCCTGCATGCCTGCACTGCACTTATGCTCTTCGAAAGACTTGAGGAAAGCCAAATGATGATGAAAGACAGCAAAGGAGAGAAGAAAGGAAGATCAATGTCAAAAGGTCAGGAATGCACAGATTGGGAACTAGAGGAGGATGGAGCCCACCCTGAAGGCATGCGAGGAGCCAGCGGACAGTTGTCACTGACACTGTGCTGGGAGACTTCAGAGGAAAAGGGAATAGATATAGGCACCATGGTCACCAGGACTCTTCACTAGGCTTCCTCTTTCTTCTTCTGGGGATGGTGGGGGAAGTTGATCAAGAAATCCCATGACTCAGTAGGACCACAGATGGGGAAGGTATTCAAAAAAACAAACGAGGTCTGGAAGGCGCCAGGAGAGGGGCCACAGCTTGGCACAGTTGGTGTGTGTACGTGGCTGGGGCCCTGGCTGGCACACAGTGGTCAGGGCATCCTGTAAGACTTCCTGTCAGCACAGGCTGCTCCCAGGACGAGCTCCTGGCTTACATTCCTGGTGGGCCATGGAACCAGCAAGGAGTACAAGGTGACCATTTCTTCCAGTGTGAGGTCCCATAGAATGTATCTAGGGAAGTTGTAGAGAGAGAAGCACCAGGAGCAGTAAACCTTTCCACAGCATGATTTGGGGGCAGACATGCTGAATTTTAGACCTCTAGTAAAACAATGCCTGGCTGGGTGTAGCAAGGAGATGCAAGTTCTGTGAAGGACCTCTGCAATGAAGGTACTATACAGGGACTATTGTCGCAGAACTGAGTAGAAATGTCAGGAGCAATAATCTGCTCTTTACCTTCTGGAGAAGGCAGCATGGATGACCCCATATGTAGGGCAAACAACGTAGAGTACACTGAAATCTGCAAAGATTTCTGCTCAGTATGTTCCCAGGCCCAGTGACACAAGCACCATCTACCAAACTGATGAAAAGAGAGGATCCAGGGCCTTGTTAAAAATGAGATTTCAATGTGTATCTCCAGTGGATACTGCAGTTTGAATACAGCACCTTGGGCTGCTGGGCTACCTGATAGCTCACTGCCTGGTGCTGCAGACAAGATGCTGGACTAGGTTCTTACAGTCATGTGTATAGACTTGAGATAATCTCTTGCTCCCTTCTTGCTTAAAGGCAATTCCTAAACTCCTAGGCCAACAGTATCTAAAGAGGCTTCTGATTTTGGATGCCTCCATTTTGGATCTGTGCTTTGGGTCACACTTCAATTTCCACATGAGTATGCTTAATTCCCACTTTGACAAACAGGGCTGGCACATCTCAAATGGCTCACTCCAAAGTCCGAGCATTTCAGAGTTTCAGGCTGTTTGTGTATAATTAATTGGGTGTTATTTATTAAGCTGGCAGCAGCAGGCAATCTGTAGTACAAAGATCTGTGCTGCCCACCAGGTCATAGTTCTAGTGTTTTGGTTTCTCAGTATTGCTGGATTGTCACTGTTTAAATAGCAAAGGCAGTCTCTGACCCAACATCTGCCATAAAGGGGCAGAGAAGAGAACTTATCCTTAAACTTTCCTCACTCCAGTTTGTGAGTAATCTCCATGCCTCTCATTAGCTGCAGCCTGGAAAGTCTCAGTTGCTTTTACTTGCTGGTGTGGGCAGCATCAAGATCAAAGCATGACAGGAAAATAAACACTGAGGCTATAGCTCTGTTGGGCCCCTAAAAATACACGACTGCTCTGCTTTTGTTGCTGTGGATCCTTCTGTCACTGTTCCTTCAGCTGACATTGCAATGTTACACACAGTATATTATTTTAAAAACGGTTGTCTGCTAAAACATATAATGAAAGGCTTCCAGTTTTGTCAGCTGAACTGAAACAGAAAAATTTTATTGCTGCACAGGAGATTAATAATAATAAATAAACAACCCCCTTCACCAGAGGCTTCACAACAGACTTGAAGCACATGGGCAGACCTTATTCACAGCAGGAGCTTAAATGCAGTGGAACAAATGATATTTGATAATCATATCCTAAATACAGAAAAGTCCGTGCATTGAAAAAAAATGCTAAATGCTGTTTTGACACCTTTGTCTTAACCTTTGCTTCCTCATTGTGGAGAGCTCTGCATTCCTTGTAGAGACCTAAACTTTTGTTTTGTCTTAAATGCTGTGCTTCCTGATGAACATTCACACCTGGGGGAAAACACATGGAATAAGAAGCATTCTTACATATATTTTGCAGCCACACACTGGAGTGAGAAATCAGAAAACTCCACTACACAAGTATCTGAGGGATGTAGTACCTACCTGATTCCAGGAACAGGATACAATTTCATGAGCAGCATTGTCAAGGCTCTATCAACACTGAAAAATATATACAGTCCTGACTTTTTAACCTTATCCTATGAATCCATCCCACATCCTTGTGCTTCTAGCCTCATTTCCCACAGAGAATGAAATTTCTGTGATCATACCATCTGGCTGTCTATCAGCCAGTATGTTCTGAACCTGCTTTCTATCAAACTGACAGAGGGATTGAGGCTCAAAAAGAATTAAGTGCCTATGAAATTCATGAAAATCAGCAGCTGGGTCAAAGATGAAGATCCAAATGAGTGCCCTTGCTAAGGGAAAGGTAGGCAGCAGGCAGCAGTTTTACACACTGCTTGCTAATGTCAGTCATCACGTGTGCAGCTCTGGACTCACCAGAGCAGATGCTGCTTCTTCCTCAGTGAGATCAAGGGCTTATGGTTGGTGTAGCGAGTGGTGCAGGCAAGGGAAGGAGAGCAAAAGGCACTAGGACACACTGTACAAAAGCAGGTCTCATTAGGTCCACAGAACAAGGCATTTAATGATCAACTTCCACTAATTCACATAACTGTGCAGCTCCTGCCGTTCCTGAGGGCCCTCAAAGATGTGGATCTGTTTCTCACAGAGAAGGCTGACAGGCAATCACTACCTCTTCACCCCCACACCTGGACCTGTGCTGCACAGCTCCCATGGCTTCCACTGCTCAGTGAAACTCAAAGCAGGTTCCAGGGCTCTGGAGACAATAAACGTGATCTTTGAAACCATAGAAAGGATATTAAAATTTAGGCTGGAAAGTACAGCCCAGTTCAAAGTTTCCCTAAAGAAAAAAATCCCTACCAGGGAAAGTTTAGAAACCAAATTATTTCTCCTTCCCTAGCAAAGGGAGTTTCAGCTTTTGTTTTTTATATCTTGCTCTCCTGCCTCACGTAGCGTGCTGTGGAACAGCAGCTGAGCTTGCAAATTGTTCTGGAGGAAAAGGGCTGTTTTGCTTGAAGTTATGCCTGTCCTGGGGGGAAAAACCGTGTGTTTTAAAGAGTCCTGTATTCTAACTAACTGAGGAAGAATGTTGTTTAACATCACCTTGGCAAGTGTGTGTGGCATGTACATTTCCCAGTGCTGAAGCCTGACCTTTATGCTTACCTTCAGAGCACTTCTGTGTGGGCAAACTTGTGACCCCAGCCTCAGCCTTGCCACAGCCCCCAGGCTGCTGCTGGCCAGGCCACCAGGGGAAGGATTGCTGTGGGCTGGCCCACAGTGAGGGCAGGAGCTTGCTGCGGTTTGCTCACGGGGGCTTTCCTCATGATGAAAAGGGAAATAGGGAAAGGTTTTGCCTCTTGATGGGTTTATGAAGGATAAACACGTAGCTCTGCAGAACTCACAGAAAGAGGCCCTTGGGTGAAAGATGAGTGCCCTTCTTGGAGATGGGCTTGATGTGTGACTGACTCATGGGGGCAGAAAAGTCATCGTTTGACTGAAGAACAGATGTGAAATATATTAACTGGAGCCCTCTTCTCTCTAAGATTTCCTTCAGCAGCCCCCACGCTCACTTCTATCTTCTCAAGGACTCTATTATTTCATACAGGAGAAAGAAGTTATTTTCTCTCACTCTCAAGAGATCCAGCTAGTTTTATATTTTTTTCTTGTAAGTTGTATGTAATAGATTGAGGTCCCGGTCCTTGAAACCAGAAAACACAAAGAGAAAAATAAAGCTTAGAGCCTGTTATATTTACCATTATGGTCAATGAAGACAGAAGCAAAAAGCTTTAAAAATAAGTGGGCTATTTCAACAGTGAGGCCCCTGGTGAAATTGCTGTCTGACTTTCTTCACAGAACAGATTGGAGTTTCCAAAAGTGTTACCCACCCACAGCATTCACCCATCTGAGCAGGACTTTTGCATGGTGAGGACTTGTCAAACCGACTTCTCCTCACGAAGTTTTCTAGAGGTGATTTGGATTCAGGGTGCCCAGACTGGAGTGGCTTCCAGAAACCTGTTTTTCAAAAGGGGCTGACCATACATTCTCCACCCATCAAATCTCAGCACCCCCCCTCCCCCCACAATAACTTCTGTCCATCGTGATCTCAGTAGCCTAAAGACAGCAGCCACAAGTGTTTTCCAAAAATAACATCAGCAACTTTCAGTTTCAGGATTTGTAAATGCTTCTGTGCTCGACCTCGGACTTCCTCAAAAATTCTCCAGGGGGAAACAGCTCTCACAGATCACAGGGAAAGGATTTTCCCTCCCCCCTCCAGATATCTAGAGGGGATGTCCAAATGGTTCCTCTTCTGGGAGCTGCCTTGAATTTTTTCCATTATGAAATTTTCCAGCATAAAAATCGTAATGTTATGTCACTTCAGATGCCTTTGTTTGTCTTGAAAATTACAAAATATGCTAAGAAGAGATAATATTCTACCTCATATGTGCCTACCTGCAGAGTTAAATGTGTAACTCTACAGAAATCCAGTTTGTTTTGCTCAGCCATGCTGATAATTCCTGTTTAGCCCTTAGCCCCAAGTCAAAGTGTTTCTGTGGCGCTGTGACCTGAGGTCTTAAATGTGGTTTTAGAAATGTCACGTCATAAGGCCAACCTTTGCACAGGCACTGCGCTGTTAGAGCTGCAGAGAGAAGGTTGAGAGGGGATTTTGAGCTGACAAGCCCTTTCCCCTGACATTTTGTCACTCAAGAAAGATTCGTTCAGTGCTGATTTTGATGGCCTTCACACCAACCCACAGTGCCCCTTGGTCAACCTTAACTCTGTTCATATCAACACACAGTAGGAGAAAAAAAGAAAAAAGGGAGGTGAGTTGCTACCAGTGCAAGTGCTTGCAGAAATGGGAGTGACCTCACAGATTTTTAAGGGGAGGAGCCTTGGTTCATACATGTAGGGATTTTCCCTATGACAAAAACATCAAGATAAGTCTGGGGGATTCCCCAGTCTGCCTTCAGAAATATCCTCTAGAAGCAGTCAGAACCTCACTCTGTTCTCACAGTCCATCCTGCAAAGGGGCACGCTGTTGCTGCTCTGTGATCTGAGGCAGTAAAAGCCATGTCTTTGGGAGTCTACACTCTGCTCATCACCCTGTGCAATGGTAAGTGGGCAGCCCTGCATTTTTCCTTCTGATCTTTCACATTTGTTTTGTGGGGATATGTTTTGGGAGGACAGGAAGGATTGTGTAAGAAATCTCTTTCCTGTGTTGCTTTGCAGTTTGGTGCTTGATCCATGGGACTTCTGTGATGATCCCAGACGTTGCTGTGAGGTGTGCTGAGGAAGTGGTGCTACCCTGTAAAGTTCTTCAAGACTCCTCAATCTCCTACCAGACAGTGTCTTGGTATAAAGTAAGAAAAAAGTCTAAGTTACTTGAGCAGTCTGCTTTGCTTTCCTACCTGGTACTGGCTCGGCTTGTATGAAATGGGCTGTTTTCTGCAGAGGCATCCTCCCATTAGGGCAGCAGAGAGAAGGCAGCTTTGAGCTGCCCATGGGGAACAGGCATTTCTTGTGTCATTAGAGACGGGCTACTTGAGCGTGATTCCCCTAATGGCTCTTGGTCTGCTTTTCTATCTAAGTATTGCTCTGCAGATCAGATGATGCCCCATGTACAACCTGCCAAATCCTGCTCCAAAGAGGAGTCTTCCAGGATTTTCTTCAGGGCAAAAACCCCAGTATTTAAGGCTTGCAACATCAATGATGTTGCCCTTGTTTAATCCCCTCCAAGCAGGAGCTGATTTTTTCTTTGAAATGGAAGAACTAAAAAAGTACTTGCTTTTCTTTAGGAAGATTTGACTAGAGGGGTGGGCATAAGGGCAGAGTATGTGCAGAAGGCAGATAGAGAGCTAGAAATTCTGAGTTATCTCTTTGCAGTCATGAAGTAAAAAATCACATCTTGACTGCTCTGATTCAAAGTTTCTATCTCCAGAGCAGGAGAGCCCTGCTGACCACCTGTGTATAGGAGTGGTTAGAGGAATCAATCAGCTAATGAGCAGGAAAGTCTTGCTCAACATTTTCAAGATGAAATTTCTTAGAGAGGTGGGGTTGCCCAGTGGTGGAAGAGGTGGCTGTTGACAAGCTGTGTGGCACTGTGTGTTTGCATCTCAGTGCAGAGCTTCAGCTGATGGTGTGAGTCAAATTAATGGGAAAACAATAAAGGGGTTTTTTCCTTCATTCCCCACTCCCAGCAATATACTCCTGCTGCTTATCATGGGCCAGTCCTGGTGGTCCTCTTGTTACCTGAAGTCAACTCTCTGATGCTTGTTATAACAGTGGAAAATCAATTTGTGAATAACAATTTTGTGGGTTACAGAGTTGAATTACTTTCCCGTGTGGTGATAGAGCAATGGAAGGGAAGAGGAAAAACCTTATTTATGGGTGTTGAAAACTGTTAATTTATCTCTGCCAGAACCTAAAGCCACAGCCTTGGCTTCCTCAGCATTTCAGTCAGATACAGTTTTAAACTCATTTCCTGCAGTAAATCAACAAACAGTGTTGGTTATTAGGTAGGGCTTCTGAGGTTGAAACTTGCAATGCATCTGAATTTCATTTCTGGTACAACAATGAGCATCTGCCTACAGACTAGATGACAACTGCACCTCAAAAAAGCTGTTTTGAACATCTGACTCCCAAGCCACCAAGTGCAGCGTCTTTTTCCAAATTGTTGAACTCAGCACAGGTGGTAGACAGAGAGGAGAGAATAATGCATTTGGTTGAACTTTCCTAGGGGATATGGGATATGAGTCAACTTACAATTTTTTGCTTTCTGCCTCAAAAGCTGGATAAGGATCTATATTTTCCATCCAGATACCTGCTAATTATTGAAGGCTCCCTTTCTCCCAGGAGAAAGGAAGAGTGTCCAGGAAGGGCAGGGAGCTCATGGAAGGCAAACCATGCTGTCTGGTGAACCTGGAGGAGTTGAGCAGAAGTAGTAGGGGGTGGGAGAGGAATAAACAGAGAGGCTGACTGGATCCCAGAAAATTCTCCCCCATACTACTGCTGGAACTCCACAAAAACAAAAACAGGCTGAAGTGTGGGGATCCTCCAGAAGCATGTGCTTCCCCAGGTTCTGTGGGAGCTGGGAGGGCCAAGTAGCAAACAGCAGACAAAAACCATTCCCTGAGGAAGAAGTGTAAGGAAAGCCTATAAACCCAATTCTGTGTTGCTTCGTAGCTCTTTGCAGTTCCACCTGGGCACAAAATGACTGCATGTGCACAGGAAGGTGATATTTGTTGGTGCCTTTTGTGGGAGTCCTCTCTGGTGCTGCTGGCCTTTGCAGCAGTCATGCTATCCCTCTTTAGACTGCCACTGCATGTCCCCTGCCCTGTCCCTACGAACCCCACTCCCTCCATGATCTGCTTGTTCTTCCTGCTTCCGCTGCTATGCTCAGGAGAAGACTGGCTTTCCAGTGTCCAGCATGGCAGAACCTTGCACTTGTTTTCTCTGCTGACACAAGAAGTAGCTATTGTCAGCTCTTGCCACAGTCCTCAGGGCCTGATGGCACCAACCATGGTACTGCAGTCTTCTGTTTGCTTGTCCCATGAGAGAGGTGGGGACAGGCAGACTGTGACCACAGCCCAAGCCACAGGGAAAAAACAGAGCACCGAATCTAAAGAGCCTGACTTTCTACAGGCTCAGTGTTTTGTGATGAACAAGCAATACTTCTACTTGTGGAGCTAGCTAAATAGGCAGCAGCTTGAAGATTTTTCTGCTCCTCTCTCTGCACTTTGGCTCTGTGCTGCTGTCCTCACCCAACACTGCAAAAGAGAGTGAGGGAATGGTGGAGTGTGACTGGGCTACCCAACACAGGTAATTACTCTGTTATTTAAAAACAGCTACTGAAGGATTAATCCATAAACACCACATATAACCCCAAAGGACTAATTAAAAGGTAATTCCAACAAATGGTATGAAATTTCAGGCTGTAAAGTTCAAGCAGCTGCTAGGTGAAATCTTTTGTATGAGGTCACTTTGAACTGTGAAGGAAATGCAAGCAATTAACCTTTGATTCTGTTGCTTTTTTTTTTTTTTTTTTAAAAAAGATGGTGGCAATGTTATGGTGCTGCTTGTGCAGCTGTTTGCATGGGTTGAATGTTCTGTGATCTAACCCCTCCTTCCCACTTGCACCTCTGTGTGCTCAGACCAATTAAGGGCCAGTTTGTTACAATCTGCTAAAAAAAGGATGTAATTTAAAAGTATTTGCTTTATAGAGAAGTAATTGTCTAAAGGAGTTAATATTCTGGTGTCAAAATCCAACAGGGTGTAAAAAAAAAAAGCTTTGCATCCAATTCCTTTGCTTTTGCTAATGTCTCATACTGCAAAAAAAAGAGCATGGATGTGTTTGACCTGCTGTGCATCCAGGATCATTTGAGCTAATTATTCTCATGCAGGAAGTCACCTGTGAAAGTAGTTATGTGCGGAATCAGGACCACAGTCAGTCAGCTCAGACAAAATGATTTTTACTTAAAAATAGATGAAGTAGGCTGGCTGAACACACTGGGGAGAAGGTGGAGCACCAAGTCCTCTTCCAGCCTGGTGCAACTCTCATTCCATTCACTATGAGGCCCTGGAAAAGAATTCATAGTGATGGTAGTCTTAAAGTGGGGTACATTTTTAGGTGTGCTGGGCAGCCTGCATGCCATAAACCCATGTATGAGCAGCATGGAAGTTTGCCAGCTGAGAACTGAAAAGTAGGTCTTTTTTGCCAAAGTACCCAGGCACTGGGAACTGTCTATGGAAATGCTGGTTTGAATCTCTACTGCCCACCTATGAGACAAGTATCTGGGTAATGAAACTTTACTTACCTTTCTGCCTCGTAGGGCTATTGAAAACTGAACAGTTTCTCTTTGTGCAGCACATTGATAACGAGAACCACGTCACAAACTCTCACAATTACCAGTTTATATCCACTTTGAAAGTCAAGTTTAAACATACACAAATAAAATCCCAGTGGATATTACACTATTTTCTTCATGTAATAGCCAGAAGAGTCTTAATCTAAAGCAAATCTTGAGGAAAAGGAAAGAAGGCTGTGCTGCAGTGGAGAGAAATCTGTTAACTTTATGGCACTTCCTTGAAAAATATAAAATTGTGGCAGACTAAGAGGGGGAAGTTCTGTTACAAAATAAGAATAAACATTATAGTCGTATAAGATTGACTGCACCTTCCTTCAAAGGAAACTACTATTGCTAAAACTGCATAGTTGTGATATATTAGCATAGGTAAATATTTGCTAAATTACTTCAGCCTAATTTCTAACCTACACAAAGAAATGCAGTCAAATGCTCCTCAGACATCTATTCATCCCCAAGTAGCTTCATCACATCGATGATTTAGACAGGAAGGGAGCAGTGCAAATGATTTCATGACCAAAAACAATTCTTTTGCCTGACATGAGCTAAGGCCGGATGCCCTTAGCTAAAAAAAAAAAAATCAAACCAAGCCAAACCAACTGAAAAATAGAGTCTGTATGAGTGAGTCAAAGGGCTTTTCCAACTGGCTCATGTGTCACACATAGTTCCTTCACAGTTGTTTTGGGGTTGGGTTTTGGATTTTTTTTCCTCATTTCCCCCGTCCTGCCCATTCCTCCCCACCCCGCTTTTTTACAGCACACTCAGAGTTCACTCACATGTGCCCACAATTTATGTCTGTTATTTTCAAATTTAACTTTGGTATCTCTACATGACACTGTATAGGAACCATATGGATGCACCTTCAGCACTAATCAAATGTGGAAGCTCTTTTGTGCTGAAAAATACACTTATTAAGCAGTTTCAACTCAGTTGCATTTCATTATATGTTGGCTATTTGGCATCGCCAGAATTCTATATATTTTGCTTCAGAAAATAAATTCCTTCTGGCTGTATGTAGATTTTTACCTCTCTATAACAGTCAGAAATTTCAACTTGGCTATTATACCAGGTATAATTTTAAACAAAACCATTTTTACAAACATCTCACCCTTACTAGAAAACCGTCTGATCTTAATATGTTCCACCTTTAAACTGACATCAATTTTGGAGCTCAGCCATTTTTTTCGAAATAAAAATTTTCTTTTATGGGAAGAGTAGTTTATATTGGCACTTCGATTTACCTGAAGACAGTGTACCACCTTAGAGTGGGAAAAGTTGGATGAGAAAAGGTATTAAATGAGAGCAGAGAACATGAGTTACTGTGAGAACTGCTCACTCTCTCATGTTCATGATAAAATTAAATATTAATTGATTAGTTGGATGTAAGCAGTACTGCATGGGTGAATTGCCTTTTTTTAGGGTACTAATGCTGTAGAAGTTTTCAAAACAATAGCTAAAACCTAGCCAGCTAGAATAGAACAAAGAGTGTTCCTCCTCCTTCTTCCACTTTGTTTTTAGTTCTCTGAAAAAGAAATATCTGCTGAAGAGCACTTAAATTTTGGGGGCCTAATTATTCTACCTATTTCTCATAATTTATCCAGTCAGAGAACAGAAATATATCCCCTCAGTGGTATTTTCAATCAAACATATCTCATTTTAATATCCACTGTATCACTACCACCGTTCTTATCAAATGCTCCGGGCTAGGAGAAACTTATTAGTAATCAGTCAATTGACTATAAAATATATTTGGGAAAACCTCTTTAAATCATGTGTTTCCAAACTTCTGGGAACTAGAATAACTTTCAGTTAAACTCACTAAAACAGACACTAGAGCTGGCTGCTCAGGCTGTGTCCAGTTTAGTTCTGAATATCTCAAAGGATGGAGACTCCACTCCCTCTCTGGTCAGCCCATTCCAGTACTCAACCACCCCCACAGTAAAAAGGGTTTTTCTTTTGCTTAAGTGGAATTTCCTGAATTTCAGTCCATGCCCATTGCCTCTTTTCCTGTTTCTGAAGGCCACTGACAAGAGTATGGCTTCAGTTTCTGTATCCCCCTGTTAATCAGTTTGAATCACTACTGATAAGATGATCCTGAGCCTGGTCTCCTCCAGGCTGAACTATCTCTTCCACCTTCTGCTCATGTCAGGTGCTCCAAGATATCATTCATCTTTGTGCCCTTTCACTGGACTCCCTCAAATATGACCATGTCTGTCTTGCACTGCGAGCCCAGCACTGAACCCAGCACTCCACACTGTGTCTCAGCAGGGACTGAGCAGAGGGGAAGTATCACCTCACTTCAGCAGGTACTGAAGATATTCTGCCAGGTGATTTCTGAAAGTCTGACACAGATGTTGCTGAAGGACAATGTCTATGTGACACTAAACATAAACTCGCATTTCTTCTGTTTTTTAAATTTTTTAATGGGTAGTTTTATGCAGATAGGCAGAATAATGTTGCCAGCATGCCCCTGCTCCCCAGCAAAATTCTTGCTTCAGTACCCAACAGATTGCATGGTAACAGGGCCCTTTGTATGCAAATAGATTTAGAAGAATTTCTACTTATCTCCACACAAGTCATCATTTGCCCTCTGAATTTTGGTAAAGCCATTAGCAGCAAACGTGAGCAGGAACAGACCTCCTTCCTTTTCTCCTCCATTTGGGGGTTGGGAGCAAGGGAAGCTGACATGCTGCAATTTGCTCAGCAGTGAGGTGTAAAGCAAATGAAACACAAATGAAATGTGGGAAGAAAAGATTTTTTTTCACTGATTAAAGAAGAGGATGGTCCCTACACAAGTGATTTACTGTCTCTGGCAGTGCTTGCTTTGATCCCTCTAAGCTTGTGTGGAATTAATTAGGTAAAAGCCCTAGCATTTACCTTGGGCTGTGGTATCACCTGGAGGACACTTGGCATGAATTAAAGCTGGTTTATCATAGAAGCTTGAGCCGCAAAATGATCTGTCTAGTGAGAGAGTCTGCCAAGTAATTCACAGGAGGTGGCAAGCAAAGTGGCATTTTAGTAATTTTAATTAGGTTTGGGGTGGGAAAGAGGTTATCTGGAATTGAGCAAGAGGCAGAATGATGACCTTCCTGAACATCTCATGGACTTCCTTTTATACAGCTGGGATATGAGGATGCACTCTGCAAATTTGCTCAGATGTTTTCTCCCTACGTTGAGAATTTAAAAAGGGAAGGGGTAGTATTTTTTTTAAAAAAAGATAACGGGAGATAAGATTGCTGTGGAAAAAGGGTTGGTTCAGGCATCAGAGAAAGTGTTGCTGTGACCTCCGAGTAGGAGTGGATGCACTGCCTGCAGAGGCTGGAAAAATGCCACCAGATGTCCCTGCAGCCTAAAAAATGTTGGGATGCTGCTAGGCACACAGCACCCCTGCAGACTGCCTTGCCTGCCCTTGCCCTTCAGTAAAGAGGACATTTAATGGAGGAAGAAAGGCATGCAAACCCACACATATGACCCCTTCCTCCTCCTCCTCCTCCTCCCCAAAAGCAAGGTTCACAACCCCTATCCAGGCCACCATTGGTTTCTCTGCAAGTGGGGGAGCCAGATTACACCACGAAGTAACTTTTTTTTCTTGTTCTGGGGGTAAGTGTGTTGTTAATGCTGTTTCACAACACTGTTTTACCTTACACAGTCTTGTCTGCATGACTGTGCTTGCAACAGCATCTGAGCACCTTAAAAAGCTTTGAAGGCAATAATCAATCCTGTCCCTCACTGTTCCCATGGAACAGGGAAGTTAAATCATTTACCCAAAATCCCACTGGGAATAAGCGCATGGTCAGGCATGGGATGCACGGACTTAATTGAGTTCTCCCTTACAGAGCAGTGCTGATTGCAATTGCATACAGAAAGATCAAAGTGTTTTCTCATGCCCAGATCTCAGCCACAAGAATCACACCACCATTTACCACCCAAGACAGCAGTTATTTATGCTGCCAGTAAATTAAAGGAAAAAAACAAAACCAAAAATTCCTAAATAAATCTAACTTTTTGTGTGTAGCTCAGACCTCCTATCTGCAATTTAGTGCAATGCAAAGGGCAGCCAAACGGGTTCCTTTTATTGCCCTGTGGGCAGTTTTAAATTTCACAGAGAAAGGGGGTGGTAAGGGAAGAGAGAGTGGCAAAAATTAGATCTGAGGGAGGTCAACTATATCCACTTAACTGCTATTGACCTAGTTGTAACCAGAGCTGAGCCCAGCCTGGGTATTGGAATTCCTCTGGCTACATCTCTGACAACGTGCTAGGCCTGAAAATCCCTAAATCGCTGTAGCATAGTGAAGTCCCTACAGCCTGAAAACCACCATACATACTGCTCGTCTTGTAGCTGCTTGGGGCTGAGTGTAATAAGAAAGGGAAGCTGGGGTAAATTTACTGGGGGATTAAGGGGAAGAAGTTCCTTTCTTCCCTCTTTCTGGGTAAAGTGTGGAAACCCCCAGGAAATTACTGCTCTGTGTTTCAGTTGATGCATTAAAAACCCAAAACCTTTCTGAGAAAGAATCTTTACAGTTAAGGAAATCTTGTGCTTTAGTCTCATTCCTCAGTTTCTGAAAAGTTCCCCAACTTGCAGCTTGTTTTACACCATTTTAGGCTGCAAAAATAGCAAGGTATAATGGAGCACCAGACCCATATTTCTCTCCAGACTGCCGAGTGTGCTTTCCTCCTGCAAACACATGAAAGGGAAACCAGATACTCCTAGCCTCAGTATGAGAAAATTGTGTTAATTTTAATAACTTACAGTGTAACTGTTATACCCTGATGCAGTAGCTATGCTGATAGAAAGTAAGCACCAACATATGACCCAAAAATGTGTCTATTAAAATAAAATAACAATAATAAAAAAGCCTTGGCTTACATTAGGCTTTTGGCTGAAATGCTGAGCCTTGGACTTATAAGCTGGCTCTGGCTCTGCTGGTCCACAGAAAGATTGAATTCATTACTTGGGAAACCTTCATTGAGGGCATACTGCCTCGAATCCCAGGGAGCAACTTCGATGAATAAGAATGGACATGAGCTAATTCAAACCCTTCTTCCATCTTTCAAATCAACTTAGTGATTTCTCTCTTCTTTGTGGTTCCCAGCCAACTGTCATTTTCAGTGCATCCTATCGCCCCGCAGTATGAACTGTTCTGGGAATAAACTTCATTCCTCCAGCAGCCTCTCAGCAATGCCAAGGAATGTAGCTCTTCTGGTTACAATTAAGAAATTCAACATACAAATGCTCCCCAAGTGCACCAGAACCTGCTTGTGACCTTCACGCAACTGAATCTCAAGGAGTCGAAGCAATTTTTTGTTCTTTGGTTCCAGTAATGAGTGGAAGGGAGGGAAGTGGGGTGAGGGGAAACTTTCATCCCTCCAGAGAGGCAGCATGGTTTCAGGGGTCAGCTACATAGAAACTGGCACAGGAAAGTGCAGTTTCCAGGGCTGCATTCCCACAAGGAGCTCTGGGCTGCAGAGCCGCTGGGAGGATGCCAGCATGTGCCTGGCAGAGCCCTCGTGCTGTGGCACACTTGCTGGGTTAGCAGGTTTGATTGTTCCCACTGCATGGCAGAAGGTGTGCTGGCAGGGCAAGCACAGGCAACAGTGGAGCCTCCCTGTCTGC
Source organism: Chaetops frenatus (assembly GCA_013400775.1). Taxonomy (NCBI): domain Eukaryota; kingdom Metazoa; phylum Chordata; class Aves; order Passeriformes; family Picathartidae; genus Chaetops; species Chaetops frenatus. The sequence continues at coordinate 26,106 of VZTR01028886.1, read as the reverse complement.
TGCCATGCTCTCCTGGGCACCTCTGGTCCCCAGAGCCACTGCTAAGCACCTGGGTAGGGCTGCCTCTTACTGCCTCTGCTCCATCTCCATGGACTCCCTCTCTAGTTCTGAACTCTTCTGGGGCTTCTGCATGGGCCTCCTGAGAGCAGACTGCCTTCTGTCATGTTGCTGTCCAGGTGAGGCAGCTAAGGAAGTTATTACAGGACAGTTCTATATTCCTATTTATATATAGAGTCCATTTAACCAAAACCCCATATACTTTTGGATTGTGAGCGTGAATATATTAAATGGATTTGAGGTTGTGCTCCCCCCTGCTTCTCTTCAGCCTCTGCATTTTCAGCTATAAGCTGGCTTCAAAATTTTCTTTGCCCTAAAACTGAGCATGACACTGTTGCCCAAGAAGTGAAATACATTTGTGTTTTACAGATGGCTGGAGACAGCGAAGGAATAACATGGGAAGTCCTTGATGTGGAATCTCACTATCCACAAGAAGTTGGGGGGTTCCTGGAGTTCTCCAATGACACCTCCTTTTCACTGAGGATCACAAATGCCACCAGCCGAAACAGTGGGACGTACATGTGCAGTTTGGGGGGGCAGAGCAGAGAACGCAACCTGAGCAGCACGGTCACGTTAAAAGTAACAGGTACAGTAGAGAGCTTTGACTGTCCCGTGCTCTGAATAGCACATCAGGAAAACAACAGTTTTAAAATATTTTACAAACACCGGAACAATGTAACATCTTGCTTTACATTTTAGGTTGCCCTGGAATAGAAGACGACAAACTAAAGAAATACAAAGGCGAGATCTTCATGCTGACTTGCCTTGGGATTTTTTACTTGCTGCTCATCTTCTTTACCTGTGTAAGTAATTCCCTTTCTCATATGCAAAGCAACAAAACCAACCAAAATACCCACAATCGTTTTCTCTTCTAGTACTGCTTTAACACAGCTGGTCTGAAGTTGGTGTCCATACTTAATTTTGTGATTAAACTCAAGTACATGAGGATAGAGCTCTGAAGAGAGAGAACTGAGCCCTGATTTAACTCTGATCTAACTCAAGCTATCAGTTATTTTCCTTCACTCTCACTGCTCATTTCTGTTTCCAATTACTCCATGTAAACTACTCATCAGTGTAAGGGCACAGCAACGGGTCTTCTGGTTTAGTACCTGGGAACAGCCTTTGTCCAAGAAGGAGGCACGGGCCCTTCCCCACCTATGGAATTGCTTTGTGTAGTAGCATGATGGATGTGTCCAAGTCCACCTGCTTTTTGCCTCAGTTTCCACACTGTTAAATTGGTGACAACCCCATTTCGGACGAGCGTTTTTGTGAAGTCACGTCTTTCTTGTTAAACAGATGTTTTAAGATAGATGGGAAAAAAAATCCCCCTTTGGGGAATTTATCCATACCTTAATGCTGACTGGTAGTTCTGGTAAAGGAAGGGAGCGGAGGTACTTGGGAAGCTCACTCCACAGAAGCAAAACTATGTTTTGGGTGTGGTGGCAGTGAGGTCACCCCTTCATGCAGAGGTCTGCACCTCCCAGCTCAGAGGCAGCAGGAATCCTGGGTGCCAGTACAGTGCATCACTGGCTGCATTTGTAATAAAAACCAAAACAAAACCAGCCTCAGCATTTTGGAAGGTCAGATTTAACTCTTGCTGCCTGTTTCATATTTGCCTTCTTGTTTTGCTCTTCAGCAGATGAATCATAACTGTTGATCAGAGTATATCTAATTAGCTGCACTAAATGTAGCTTTCCATGTATCTTCAGGGAGCAATTAAATTTATGCCTGTCTCTTTCTTAGACTGACAATTCTGCTAGTAATTTGTGCCACTCAGACTAAAATTTGACAAGATAAGTCTTGTAGGAATTTGTTAGCATGGAGGTATGAAAGCAAGGATATCACTCAGAAGAGAGAGATGCCCCACGTTCTTCTCAGTGTCCTGAAAGAATTTCAAATCTCTACAGAAATCTCTCCTCCCCTTACATAAAAACAGTCCCAGCTTTAATGGTGCAGTTATAAAAAGCAGACCTGTGTAGAGAAGATAATCACTCTGGTGGAATTACACGTATCTTAATTTTGGGTGAGGCCCAGTCTCAGGTATCAACCTAGTTTTCATCAAAATTTAATATCTACCTGATCTCACAAGTGAGGTTCATTATTTAAAGTGCCTGCTAAGTTCTTACAGGTTGCTTCTCCTTTAGTGAGGATTGTACTTTATCTCCACTAAACTCAACAGCGACATTCACTTTAGAACTGGTTGGCAGGACTGGGGCTTTACTTTGACAACTTGATGAAAATTTTTCAGGCCCTGGCTTGCATTGAAGGCAGGTGGAAGCACACTTGCAAGAGCTTGATGCAAGGCCTGTTGAGATGAAAATGTGAATCAAATATAATTTTCCTTTTTTGACTGAGGCTTTTTTCCTCTAAAGTTCATTGATTTAGCAAGAAGCAGCAGCTTTTATTAGTACTGGGCCCTTCCAGTGACAAACAAATAGGAAAGGTGTGATGAACTACGCTTAGCAAAGAGAAAAAGGAAAACCTTCAAAAGCTTTTTTTAATTACCTTTCATAGGAATTCTCAGTTTTAAGCTTTCCTTTGTGTTTTTTCTTTTAGACATGTCTAAGAAAAGAGAGTATGTCTCCCAATTACCAAAAAACCAGACCAGATATGAAGCACACGCTCACCCTCATCAACGTACGTGAAATGACAACCTTCCAGCATTTAAACAGCGACAGCACTAGCAAAAATGAGCTTACTTCAAGTTCTGTCTAAGTTGACATTGATGGCACTGTGGACTCATCAGTAAACAGAAGCTGGATGGTTGAGTGGTACGGAGAGGAAATAAATGGTAATACATGGCCTCTTCAGAACAGCCTGAAAGTACAGGTACCTTGACAGGGATCTGCTTGTGCTGGACAAGCCTTCCACAAGCACTGTTATGCACTACGGTAACTTTTGAGAGTTAGTCAGCTAAGAAATACCTTTACAGCTACACAACGTTATACAATGCTGTTATGAGGTTGGTATCAACTTTATTTCACTCTGCTGTGAAGCCCTCTTTTTCTGAGCAAAAACATGCTTCTAACCTGAAGACTGAGTTAGAGGGAGGCCATGGCTGTGAAAGCAAGCAGATTAAGCTCTTCACTGAAATGATATCTCCCACTTTTCCAAAGCAAACACAGCAAGTGCTGTGGTAGGAAAAGATAAGTGTGCAGGGCTATCTCTGCTCTGAACCTGATCCTGGATGGAGTTCCTTTACTGCAAATGAGATGTCACTCATCATGTAATGTTCAAGTGGGCTGAAGAGGTAACTTCATGCCCTTGCCTTGGATGGATCAAAGCACTCTTAGAGTGACAGGCTGAGAAGGAAGAAAGTTTTCTCAAAATATTTCTGGACTGAATGAACTTTTTATCTCAGCAGGAGAAATAGGGCCATATTTTCCAGATTAAACTATAGGAAGCTTCAATGAGACTGTTAATCTTAAATAAGGATGAAGAAGGCTGTGATATTAAGGACATGTAAAGATGACTTATTTTGTGGTTTACAAAACATGAAGCCAAACGTATGCAACACTTACGTCAGTCAAGTTACACAAGCGAGGACCAAAGCCATGGCTTGGAAGAAGTCAACCAACCACGTCTTTGGGATGTACTAAGTTAGGTCTGAGATACAGGGATGGAAGGTGGGCCATATGAGCACCTGCTTTAGGTGTTGGCAGTGTATATATGTGAAAAAAGGACATGAGGAAAGCTGAACTCAGGTACACAATAAAGAGGATAAAAGATTTGTTCTTTTGGACCAAAGCCCAAGGGGGATCTTGGAGTCTGAATTCAAGGAAGCTCCCTCTATTGGATTGCTAGTGCAGAAGATGGAGGAAAAGGAGTCTAGAGTGACTGTGGGTGCTCATGCCATAATGTCAGAATTTGAGCCCAAACATCATAATTTGCATAACCTGAAGAACACAATCTTAAAAAATTCTTCAAGAACTGACCGGCAACATTAGGATTTTTGATGTGGTTTGGAATTCCAGGATGTTGACAAAAAGATCTTTCTGTAATCCTTTGTCTAATTTTGAAGTGTTGATGGGAAGAAAGCTGTACATCACTCAGCACTGGCTCTGTGAGCAGAGTAGATGTCTGTATTGCTGGAGTCCAAGAGGCTCCTGACCAGAATGACTTCTAGATACAAGGGATATGCAAATAACTTAGAACATTGTAAAGTAATGCCACATTGCCTTTTTTTTTCTGTAATTTTTACATTTAAATTGTGCATAGCATACTTGAAGTAAAAACTCAAGATGTAAGCTACCATTTGGTTTTGTGTGCCACATATGGTAAATAAACACAGATAAACTCCGTATCAATTGCATTTTATTTTACAATTAGCATAATTCCATCAAATTAGGTAGACATATGATTCAGCCTCTTCTGCAGAAGAAAGCATGTATGTGTGTATAACTGATTAAGCAATGGATAATTTTGTACACTTCTAAGAGCCTGTCACCATTTAAATTTTCCTTAAAATTTCACTTGGTGTCCAAAGTACATTATAAAACACCTGTTCCCTATCAAAAGGCAAGTCATTAGGGAAAACACAAAGGTGTTTCAGTCTCCTCACAGTCACTGTTAAACTTGGCCCACCATCCTGGGTGACCTGTATGTTTAGGAGGCAAAAATATGAACTGAAGGTCTATGCGTTTCTCCATTTGGTCAGAAAGGCTTAATACTCAACACTCATAGTTTGTTGAGGTTTACTATCATAGAATGCTAAGAGGTTGGAATGGATCTTAAAGATCATCTGGTCCCAACCCCCTGCCATGGACAGGGACACCTCCCACTACACCAGGCTGCCCAAGGCCTTATCCAACCCAGCTGTGAACACTGCCAGGGATGGGCCATCCACAACTTCCCTGGGCAACCTCTTCCAGGCTCTCACCACCCTGCTCTCACCACAGTAAAATATTTCTTCCTAATCTCTATCCTAAATATCCCCTCTCAGTTTGTATCCATCAGTCCTGTTCTATCACTACAGTTCCTGACAGAGTCCTTCTTTGTCTTCCCTGTAGGCCCCCTTCAGATACTGGAGGGTTGCTATGAGGTGTCCACAAAACCTTCTCCTCTCCAGGCTGAACAGCCCTGATTTCCTTAGCCTGTCTTAGTAGGGGAGGAGCTCCAGTCCTGTTGTCAACTTTGTGGCCCTCCTCTGGACTTGCTCCAGTGATTCCATGTCCTTCTTGGGACCACTGTGTTGGGACCCCATAGCTGGACGCAGCACTCCTGGTGGATCCAGGTGGGGTTTCACCAAAATGGAGTAGAGGGCCAGAATCCCCTCCTTCGTCCTGCTGGCCTTGCTGCTTTGGATGCAGCCCAGGATTCCATTGGGTTTCTGGGCTGTGAGCACACACTGCTGGCTCATGTTGAATTTTTCGTTAAATATCACCCACAAGTCTTTCTCTGCAGGGCTGTTCTTAATCACATCTCTGCCTGCCCCGTGGACGTGTCTGAGACTGCCACGATCCAGGTGCAGGAGCTCATACTTTCCTTTGCTGAGCTTCATGAGGCTTGCATGGGCCCACCTCTCAAGCCTGTCCCTGTCCCTCTGGATGGCATCCCTTCCCTCCTGCAGGTATAACACACCACACTGCTTGGTGTTGTCAGCAAACTTTCTCAGGGTTCATGCTCTATTCCACTCTCCATGTCACCAACAAAGATGTTGAACAGCATCAGTCCCAGTCCTGACCTCTGAGGGACACCACTCATCACTGGAGAATGAACCAGTGACCACAATTCTTTGTGTGTGGCCATCCAGACAGGTTTTATCCACTGAGTGGTCCATCCATCAAGTCCACATCTCTCCAATTTGGAGGTAAAGGAGTTGCATGGGACAGCATCAAACGCTTTGCATAAGTCCAGGCAGACAATGTCAGTTTCTCTGTCCCTGCCTACCAACACTGTAGCCCCATCACAGAAGGTCACCAAATTTGTCAGGCACAATTTCCCCTTTGTAAAGCCATGTTGGCTGTTACCAATCATCTCTTTGTTTTCCATGTGCCTTAGCATATTTTCCAGGAGAGTCTGCTCCATGATCTTGCCTGGCACAGAGGTAAGACTGACTGGTCTGTAGTTCTCTGGGTTTTCTGCTTTCCCTTTTTTAAAAATGGGGCTTGTATTTATCTTTTTCCAGTCATTGAGGGCTTTGCCTGACTGCCACAATTTCTCAGAAATGGTGGCTTAGAAACTTTACCAGCTCCCTAAGGACCTGCAGATGATTCTTGTTGAGTCCCATGAACTTGTGCATATTCAGGTTCTTGAAGTGTTCTCAAACTTGAGTGGGCCCAGGGTCTTCATTTTCCCAGTCCCTATGTCTGCCTTTCTTGACTCAGGGAGTGTGGCTGGAACACTTGCTGTTCAAGAATGAGGCGTAGAAGTCATTGAGAACTTCAGCCTTCTCTCTATCCCGGGTAGCTGGGTCTCCTGTTTCCTTCTGGAGAGGGTTCACATTATCCCTGGTTTTCTTTTGCTTGCAACATATCTATAGAAGCTCTTTCTATTATCCTTGATGTTCCTGGCCAGACTCAATTCTAACTGGGCCTTGGCTTCCCTAGCCTTGTCCCTATCTTCCTGTACAATTCCCCTGTACTCCTCCCAGATTGCCTGTCCTTATTTCCACTTCCCAAAAGCTTCATTTTTCTCTCTGAGCTTGCTCAGCATCTCCTTATCCATCCATGGAGGCCTCTTGGCATTTTTTCCTGGTTTCCTCTTTTATGGAATCCATTGCTTCTGAGCTTAGAGGAAGTGATCCTTGAAATTCAGGCAGCATCCTTGGGCTCCTCTGCTTTCCAGGCTCTATCCAATGGGACTCTATGGAGTAGGTCCTTGAAGAGGCCAAAGTCTGCTCTCCTGACGTCTAGGGCAGTGATTTGGCTGTGTGCCTTTCTCACTGCCCTGAGAATCTTTATCTCCACCATCTCGTCATCACTTTCAGTGCCCTCAAGCACTGCATTCCCCACCAGTTCCTTCCTTTTGGTGAGCACAAGATCCAGTATGGCACCTCTCCTTGTTGGCTCCTCAATCACTTGTGTAAGGAAGTTGTCTTTGACACATTTAAGGAACCTCTGAGATTTCTTTTGCCTTGCCAGGTTTCCCCTCCAACAGACATTGAGGAGGTTGAAATCACCCACAAGGATGAGGGATTAAGAGTGTGCAGGTACCCATCTGCCTACAGAGGGCTTCATCCACACAATTCTCCTGATTGGGTGGCCTGTAGCAGACTCCCACTATAACATCTTCTGTCCCTGCCCTCCCCTTAATCTTCCCCCACAAGCTCTCAGCAGGCTCCTCATCCTTTCCCAGGCAGAGTTCCAGACTCTCCAGCAGGTCATTGACATAAGAGCTACATTCCCTTCTCATCTCCCTAGTCTGTCCTTCCTAAAAAGCCTGAAACCTTCTGTTCCAAAGCTCCAGTCACAGGAGCCATCCCACCGTACCTCCGTGATGCCAGTGGTGTCATCCCCAAGCAGGTGTGTACACGTCTCTAGTTCTTTTTATTTGTTCCCCATACTCCATGTGTTTATGTAGAGGCCCTAGATAAAACCAACTCCCTGGCTAGAGTATCTGGGATGCCTCTGTATGATCTTTATATATTTTTAAAATATCTTTAAATAATTTTTTTCAGGAGCACAGAGAAGAGGAAGGGAAAATTCTCTTCAAAGAAGTTGGTAATTAGGCAACAGCAAAGGTTGGAATACTTTTAAAATTCTTTCTTTAGAAGGATAAATAGAATCAGATCAGATAGAATGAAAAAAAAGGGACTTTGTGCAAACAACTATGCCCATTATTTTTTTCCTGAGCCAAACTGTCTGCAATACAGAAGATTGGGCCTGAGGCATCAACACTGGGAGTCAAATTTCAGGCTTAGAAGTTTCAGGCTGGTTGATTCCGGAGATTTACTGTAAGCCCAGCTGTGCAGTAGAAGTGATCATGTTCAAGGCCACTTAAATGTGTTAAATTGTTTAGAAGAAGTAAAGCAGAGCGAAAAAAGTCTTAATGCCAAGATGCTTCACTGGATCACAAAGGTGGAGAAAAACAGGCGACTTCCTAAAGCAATGAAGGTGCCTGCACATCTGGGGTCTAAAGGACGTAAAGAAGCTTTTGTGGCATTGTAGGACAAAAACTAACATTAACTGGAATTATTACTAATCAGAAAGAAGAATATAGGTTTATATACTACAACTCCAGCGCTAACTGTAACAACATTTTTTAAGAATCATGTATTGCCTGACAATCTTGTGGAATGAGATACACATGGTTTTCAGCATAGTATCTCTGAAGAGACAGTGCTTTCTTTGCAACGTGGAGCTGTGGATCTAAGTAACTGGACTCAAAATTGCTGCCCCAACTAGCCCAGCATAGAGGAGATGGGCACATGCACATCTTCTTTAGACTTTAACACTCCATTATTGAAGGCAACATGTTTCTGCATTGCACAATCTAAAGCCTGTTTTGATTACGCAGGATAACTGCTCTGTTGGACAAAAACCTTTAATTTTCTACCGCCCTTCTTATTATCTATGTCCCCAATTTTGTAAAATAATGTAATAGCATAAGTGTGTGCCTGAACTGCTCCTGACAGTACTTTCTTATAATACTTTTTAGACTGACTAATTCAGTTTATGTTGATAAATCCATGACGTGGGAAAACCCACAATCTTTGTTTTATGAATAAAAGCTGAACATCTGGAAAACAGAAATCTCCTGCAAAAATCTAGATCAGAATGAGGGAGATGAGTTTTCCTGACTCTCCTGTGGGTGCCTTAATTAGAGGAGCTTTCTTGTCATTATTTCTTGTGAGTTTTGTACCTTTTCCATTGATTTTTTTTGCCCCTGTGGTCTGCATTTTTCTACTGTTTTATCCAAGAATGAACTATCTGTGTTCGAAGATAACAATAAGCATTATATACAAAATTACTTATGCAGAGTGAGTTTGTACACTTATGATGAAGAAATATACAGGGAAACACTGCATCACAGGGGGAAATTACTCCAAAGAGAAATCTCAGGAATCACACACTGGAGCTAAATAAATATCCAAAATGGCAATGAGGGAAAGCTAAAGGACATAATCCACAAAATGCTGAGTGTATGAATTGTAGCCCTTAGCTAAGCCTGATTTGTGAGGCTAGTACTTACACAGCAGATAACCCAGGCTGACAGTGACCTTGACAGCACTGCAACAGTAATATTTTCTGTAAAGGCTGGACAGCTTTCAGCCCATTTCTCCTGAGCAGGAGCTACAACCACGCTTGTGTGCAGCAATGTGGACCAAAGTACTCCTCGGTATGTGCCTGTCAATGATACAAACAGAATGTGGCTCTTTGAGCATGACAAATGCCTCCCTCCCTTCTTTCTTCTGCCCTTGATAAGACCCATTTGAGGATCATAAAGAGCTTTGCCCTAGAGCATGAGTCCGCTTTCTTCCCTCTTTCAGTGTGAAGCTGAGCAGCAATGCAGTGCAGAGGGGATCTGGTTCCAAGTCCACTGAGTAACTGGAAGAATTTTGTGACCCTCTCAGCACGTACATCTGCCTTTTAGGAATTGGAATTGATTTTCTTCATTTCTACACGTGAAGACAATGTTTCTACACTATGTTACAGCTACATAGATAGGTATATTGTAAATGCTTTCCCCACTGCTCCTCTTTAAGTATATGTTAGTGAAACTGTGGTTCGTAGTTTTTGTGGAACATATTGCTGCAGAGACTAAAAAGTTACAAATAAAAGCAATATGGAAGTTTTTGGTTGATAGTCTGTTCTCTCTTCACTCTGCTGCCAAGACCTGTGTTTGCAGTAGTCTGCTTTCCACTGGCTACAGCTGATATTACTTCTGCATCAAGCTGCAAGAAGAGTGCTGTTAACTCTCTGGAGCAGTGACGTTAATCCTGAAAAATCCACCAAGGGAATGGGTGGTGGCAAGACCAACAGATTGCTGCAAGGAGTGGTGAGTCCTTTGAAGGCTTCGTCTTATGTCCCACCCTTTGATGAGTCTTCTAACCCTTTGATGGAAAAGCATGCTATGTCCTTGTAGCTGAGTTTCAAGTGCATCTGTTACATTGCAAATGGATAGCCTGGGCTGACTCTAAATATTTGCTCTGTTACAAAACAAAAAACCCCCCCAAAAATGCCATAGACCAACCCCACAGATGGATTGAAGGCAAGGGGCAACTACTGAGAGAAGAGACAGATCCTAGGGGGGAGCGCAGCTTGCACAAGCCCAGCACAAACATGGACTTTGCTCCCTGCAGAGCCTTTCAGTTGCTTCCGTGAAGGGAATAAGAGTAACCTGTAGTGGTTGTGGTTTATTATGTGTTTGGTTTAAAAAATATTTGCATTGTGAGCCTTAGTTTCCCTATTTATGAACGGGAGCAATTTGGTTCAAGTGTTGCCCTGTGTGAGAAGCAGGGAAACTGGCAATATTTGCAACTTTTCTGATTGGAGGTGAAAGGATCTTTTTGCCTAAGTTGTCCTTCAGGGTAAAGAACAGCAGGCTTGAGCTGCTGGACATTACTGTTAAGGGAAAAAGGCCCTGCTGACAAGAGAAACTGGATTAATAAGAATTAGTAAGAAGAAAAATTCAGGAGTCTCTGTAAATGTTGGGGTCTAGACCAAGCACCTGTAACACAAATGTGTGCCTGTTCCCACCCACTCCCTTTTGCTATTTTTGTCCCTTCTGAATTCCAGCTCTGCCAATTCATTCTCACATCTGTTCTCAGACTTGGTATCAACACCGACTTAATCACATTCCTTCCATCCTCTGAGCTGGAAGTGTAGGGCTATGCAGAAGCCAGGACAAATTAACCCCTTCCCTTCATTAGCCCCAGCTAGCACACCTCTGCTGACACATGGCTGCTGGTGTTTGTGTGGGCAGCAGCACTGATGGGGCTGTCAGCTCCTCAAGTGGAGAGTGTGCTGAGCACATTACTGCCAAAATAGCCTGGCTGGTACACACTGACTGCGAGAGGTCTGGAGGGGCAGCAGCATCTGGGGCTCTGTGAACAGGAGCAAAGCCAGCAGATCAGGCAGGTCCACCTCTTCAGCTCAGCCTCTCAGACCACACCTGGCTCCATCACCCAGTTCCAGACCCCCAAAACTGCCCCCAAGGCAGTCAGGGCTCCAATGCTAGTCCTGTGAGGAGAGGCTGAGCAACTGGAGCTTGCTCAGCCTGGGGAAGAGATGGGTTTGGGGAGGCCTTAAAAGCAGTGCCCCAGTAAATATGAGGCAGGTATCAGGAAGAAAGAGCCAGGCCTTTTACAGTGGTGCATGGTGGGAAGATGAATGGGAATGAGCATAAATTGAACAAGAGTAGTTCAGTGAGGAATATTTTTTTCCATTTGAGGACAGCCAAGCAGTGAAACAGGTTGTCACAGAGGCTGTTGAATCTGCATCCTTAAAGGTTTTCAAGACCTTACTGAACAAAGCAGCTTCATTTGATCCCAAAGCTTACCTTGCTTTGAGCAGGAGGTTGGACCAGAGACTTGCTGAGGTCTCTTCCCACTTCAGTTATCCTGTAAAACTACACTTTTCATGGTCAGAGAACAATTATTTATTATTACTCTTCAAGTTCATCACACTATGAAAGGATCACTCTAAGACATCTGCCCTCTGCCAGTAATAACCAAAAGTATCTCAGACAAAATTTTTAAAATACAGTATGAAAAGTAGCTGTGGGATAAAAGACAAAACAAACGATGTACAATTATGCCTCAGAAATTAGAATGCAAGTAAAGAGGCAACAAACTTGATTATTCAAACTTCACTTCTTCACCCAAGGGCAAACACACAATGATACATGGGATGATATTAGAGACATTTCTCTGTGTTCTGGCTTTTGCCAACATGAAATACATCTGATGGTGGCCCTTGCAGGATTTCATAGTCTCCAGCACATCTTGTATTTGAATTTTCAAGGTGTTCATAAAATATGACATTTAATAAAGACAATTTTTGTCTTCATCACATCCCTGAGTCTCAGAACTATGTGGCAGAAATGGCAAGTGTCTGCAGATGCACACACACACAGGCTCAAGGAACCAGGCACATGGTCTCATTGTTTTATTGGTCTGTACAGCACTTCACCATACTGGCTTTTATGTGTGAATAAAAACAACCAAAATAAATTCCTAACGTATGGCACACTGTGGAAAAAAAAGACAGTCTCATGTTTACACAACCTTTGTCATTGCAGACATCAGGTCTTGGGAACTACTGCCTTGTGGAGAAGTTCAGCAGGAGGTTCACTGCTGAGGGAGTTGTGAATCCACTTTCCTGGCTGGGGGAAGCAGCTTCCCCTTCTCCCTGCTGTCTCACTCAGCTCCCATCCCAAGGCTTGCAGTGTGCCCTTAATTTGCCAAAAGCTAGGACCCCAGATCAGATGCTGAGACCTTTGTGCCAGGATGCAAAACACTGGTCCTGAGCCTACATCTTTTAGCTAAGCTCTTTTAAACATGCATTTCACAAGGCCTAAGTTAACCAGAAACTCCCTATTGCTATCTCTTCCTAGGGATAGTAGCAAACCTATATTAAGGACTATGAAGTGCCCTTATATTACAGTAAGTACTCAGGATAAACAGATGATCTATGTGGGAGTCTTGAGAGGACACCTGGTGCCCAAGAAGAAATGAGAGCTTTGTATACAGTAGGAGCTCTTTTGTTAAGTGCACAGTGCAGTATCTACAGGCAAATCAGGTTGCCAGGCCCTCTGTCCTACTTACTGCATAAATACAGTCAAGTGGATTAAGATCCAGGCCATTGTCACTGGTTCACTGCTTTCTACTTAAAAGGACTAGTTAAAGTGTTCCTTCCCTTGGGAAAAAAAAAAAAAAAAGGAAACTACTCTCCCATGCTACTCCCCCCAAAACACACCCAACATCAGTAAAACAAGACGAGCAACACTCCTACAGCTCCTAAACAACCAAATTTGGCAACGTTTGCAATGACCCTAGAATAAGAGATTCTCCACTCAGTTCATGCTTCTTGTCACCTAAACAGGTGTCAAATCTCCTGTGTTTGTCTTCACACAGCCTCTTTCCATTTCACTCCATCTTAACAGCTGTAAGTGTCTCTGGTAAATTGTGCTAGTACATTTCCATTAACATTAGCAAAAGGGAAGAAAAGCCAGCTTGGCTGACAACAACTATCAGTGTATGAAGATTAATCTTTATATAGCATGCAGAACACAGATCTGTTCTACATCTTCCAGAACAGCCTGTACTTTGTTTCTACTCCTTCTCAACAACAGCCTTAATGCAAAAAAAGGAAAAGAATTAAAATTAAAATCAATGTGTTCTAGCATTCACACTGCTATTCTCTCAGGCTTCACAATTCAGGCTGTAGTTGGCAAACAATTTCTCTTTCTGCTAGCAGCACAGGGGACAAGTGGAGCAACTCACTACAAATTCCTAGGCAAGACAAAATACAGCTTTGTTCCGCTTTGAAGAAATAGTCACAGGTTACCTTATTAACATCTTGTAGTATAGAAAGAGTTAAAGCCTGTGCCACATTAAATAGCAGCACATAACAAAAAGCATGGGAGGCCTACCCTGACATAAATACAATGGCACGGCAAGCGTTAAAGCTTTATGTATGGTAAATTAGAGCTTTGAAAAACATCTCAGTTGGGAGCAATTTTGGAAATTTTTGAAACATAAATTACTGACTTTTTTTCTCCTCCCCCCTTTAAATGGTCTGTGAGGATTGGTCGCCTTGGAGGAAAAAAAAAATAAAGTGTCGACACTTGACATACTCAATCCATCCATAAACGTAAACATGCTTGAACTGCAGTTGAGTTTTTCTTTTACTAAAGAGCATGTGGAAGCAATTACCTGAATGTAGATGTGATAAAGAATGGATGAAATGCAAACCAAATGATGCCTTATTACTTAATATAAAGAGACTGTTCTGTGAGATCAAAGTTGTGCGGCACAAAAAGTAATGGGCTCCACTGGAGAGAGAGGCTTCAGAGATTTGTTTAAAACACAGATGCATTTTGATGAAATGCTAAGTAGACAAAATTAGGATAAGTTTGAAGAGTTTCCCAGTACCTGAACTATGATCTTCAATAACATCTTTACTCTCCTCCCACCTTTTGCTGCTCTGTGCCATTCCCAGACGCTGTGAGCCTGGCAGTGAGAAACTTCCCTGGCTTCATCATGGCTGGGGATGAGAACTACTCTATCCCGAGATGTGGGAGAAATGCCACCATCAGCACCCCCTTCAGACATGAGAAAGTCTTCCCTGTACTTTTGCATCGACCCCTTGCACTGCAGCCTCCCCGTGCCTCAGCCATCACTCTGTGCCCAGTTGCTACCTCAGCACATATTTCTCCTTTGAGTCAATGTGATCAGGAAGAGCAGTGAGACAACCTCTCCCAGGGACAAAAACTCAAGACTAATTTCCAAATGTTTTCCTACCACGGGGCATATAATAAAATAAAAGTCCCATCAAGATCCTGCTTTGTACTTCACCACCTTCTCTGGTGTTAGATTTGCTTATCTATTTCTTTTTAGTGATTGTATTTTTAGGAAGCTGCTTGCAACAGACAAGGAGAAGGCGTGTTGGGAGTGTGGGGTAGCAGTTTCTGTACAACTCCACAACATCTGAACTTGTTCTCTTGCCTTGCCTTGTCTTCCCTCCCACATACCCCTACCCTCCCACTTCCCAGGAGCTGCTACTCATTGCTTTTGCCCAAATGTTGTTTCTGATCATGTAGATTTGATCATCATCTTTGTCTGAAGTTTGTAGAGCAGCTCAATGATTGACAGTGCTGGGTCGCCCATAACATAAATCAATGAGCAATAAAGTTAAATATCCAAGTCAAGCGTAGAGAAAGCAAACTGACATTGAACTGTAAACATTAATTAAAAAGTAGGGGGGAAAAAAGGCACATTTAACTAGGAACAGTGGGTCTTGAGTTACTGAAAGGATTAAAAAAATAATGCAAGTTGGAAAGAGCATGTACAGAACTAATGCTGCCTATCTCCCACAGTATTAGCTCCCTAAAAGAAATCATATATGTTAAACTCCCAAGGAGACTATTTTCCTTTGTTTTTCAATTACACGTGATAATGGGGAACATTTTGTGAATTACCCTGATGCTTATGCCTCCAATAAAACCCAGGATACAGTACCTCATTCATGCTTATTTAATGATCTCGTAAAGAAAAAACCCAACAGCACCGTAACAAAATTATGATTGAATCGGACGTTAGCCCTTCTCACCAGCTGAAGAATTGTTAAGTATTGCTCTTGAAAACTCATTGTTATGCACTAGTTTTGCAGTGGCCACAGTGTTCAAAGCAGCTTAGGGAGCAAATATAAAACACATTTGCCACCACAGAGAAGACAGAGTTTACAGAGGCTTTGATCATACAAGCACTAATCCTTTCATTTTAGAGGGGTTATTCACAGGCATAAATATTAAAATAATACCAAGTATTGGCACTGTCAGATCATAATTAGATGTGAACATGACATGTTGCAAGATAAAAGAAAGGTGGAAAAATGTAATGATTGAGTACAGCTCACCTGGGTGTTGTAGCAGCTTTTCTGGTTTCCCTTTTTTGTCCTTTCCAGCTTGCTTGGAGTCAGAAACCAGAGGCCCATAAAGAGCCAGGAACAACGGGGTGGGGACTGGTATCAGTGCTAAACTGGCAGCAGCATGGTGTAATGGCAGTGTGGCTAAAACCACCATCAGCGGGGAGATTCACTTTCTGACAGCATAAATTCAGCTTGCAAAAACAGCCTTAATCATCTTACTTAAGCTGTTTAACCATTCCTTTCCACCACTATTTTTACCCCCCACAAAACTCTGAACTCCTGACCAGACAAATGAAGGATTTGAAGCTGCTCTTTTGCTAACAGATGAGAAACTAAGTTGTCATTGCTGCAGTGGGAAGCGGTTCAGGCCGTCATCTCCCACTGAAGACCAAGGCTGGGCTGGCAGCACCTCGTTAGCTCATTAGTCTCACTATCTGTGGCTAATGGTCACGTCAGAATAGTTTGCTGTTATGTGGATTCTATGTATTGGAGCTCCTTTTGTGCCCTGCAGTGCACTGGCAGTCCATGATTTAATTCACTGCTCAGTTTTAAAAACAAAACCTGGTGGTGATGGGGAGGATGCACCATCACCTCTATTACTGCTGGCACACAGGCTCATTCTGGGAGATCTGCCTTGTTCAAAACACACTGCATGGTCTTGTACTAGGGTGGTTTGGTCTCTTTCTTCCTACAGGGCTGTATGAAAGTCAATTTTTGTCCTTAAGGATTTTTTTTCTTAGTTTAGTTTGATATTTTCTTAAACTTTAGGACTTTTTCTGAGGTGATATTTGGGCTGTGAGGTTTTTGTTACTCTTCCAGGGTTGAGATGTCAGCAATTTTAGTGAGAGGGAAAGGTTTTAGCTGTGGAGATGGACTTTAGTTTAGGACGCGGGTTACAAGCTTAGTGGGTTTGTAACAAGAGATACTGCAGGGCAGGGCACCTCTGTCACTTAAAAAGCCCAAATAAACAGAGTCAGTTTTGTTATGCCATTCCCCTTGAATTCCCAGTGGAGCAAATACGTCTTGCTGTGGGATTAATTCCCAGCTCCAAGTCCACAGAGCCTGCTCCCTACATGCAGCACCTGGTAACTGCCTTGATTTGACACAGAGATATAACCACGAACAGAATCTGCCCTTAGCCTCTGAATCTCTAGTGAAAATAAGAGGTTTAATTACCTAGATAAGAAACTGAAAAGCTTCTAATAATAGCAGCTGAAAGACCTTTCATTTGCAAAATGTACCAGGTGACCCTGAGTATGCCCATTTTAGGTGGCTGGACTCATTGAACTGAGAGACAGATTTCAGGTGTTTTCACCTGACAACACTCGGTGCTTCCTGGCAGGAGAGACCCATGTGGTCTGACAGGCAGTTTCCATGTTAGCAGGTAATGGTTGTGCTGACAGACCAAGAGGCAAAAGGAGCTCTGTCCTGGAGAGGAGTGATCTGGCTTGCAGCAGACCCACCCCTCAGTCCATAGCTTGCATTAATTGGAATTTAACTGATTCCAGCTCTGGGGCCCCCAACATAAGAGGGATGTGGACTTGCAGGAGTGACTACAGAAGAGTCAGGGTGAGAAGCTGGGGTTGTTCAGCCTGGAGAAGAGAAAGCTCCAGGGAGACCTTTGAGCAGACTTACAGTGCCTAAAGGTGGGCAGCAAGACAGCTGGAGAAGGATTTTTTATAATGGCATGTAAGGATAGAACAAGGGGAATTGGGTTTAAACTGAATGTGTGTGGGTTTAGATTACATAATAGGATGAAACTATTTACTGTGAGGGTGGTGAGGCACTGAACAGGATGTCCAGGGAAGCTGTGGCTGTGCCATCCCTGAAGTGTTCAAGGCCAGGCTGGATGGGTCTCTGAGCAACCTGGTCTATGAAAGGTGTCCCTGCCCAAGGCAGAGGGCTGAAACAGATGTTCTTTAAGGTCCCTTCCAACCCAAGTAGTTCTATGATTCTATGTTTCTGTAAAATCTGTGTGCTTGCCATGTCCCCTGTGGAGCAATGGTGCTTCAAATACCCCAAGAGTGGTCCAGGTGGCCTTGCTAATGCCTCTGTGCTTAATTACTGAGTCTGGATCTGAGAGAAGGCTGGGAGGGATGTATCAGGATGGGAGGCGACCAGGGCTGGGTGTCATTCTGGAGGCTGGATTTGGAGCCTCTGCTCTCTGCTAAACAAAAAGCATCAGGTTGTGAAGGCAGCTGGAGGAGGTGCTCCATCACTCGCTGACATGGGGTGCTTTTTTCCTGCTCTCAAGACAGCTCCAGTGCCTGGCAACTGCAGTCAAGTAAAATATTAGACCCACTTCTGCAAGCAACTGCTTGTCAATCCCACGTGCCCCAAGAGGAGCTGCAGTATCTGTTCTCCGCAGCTGTGGAAATGCAATTGTATTGTGGAGAGGCAATCTTTTTTCACTCGGAAATTCACCATTTCATTTCCTTTTAAAGCATTTTCAGGGCTTTTTTTCCCCCCTGGGTATTGAGAGCTTTCTTTAAAGTAAAATAAAACAAAACAGGTTCATCTCGAAAGAGATGTGAGAAGCAGTTTTGGGGGAAACTAACGCTCAATAGAAGTCTCAGCTAAAAACATGAACGTGTGACAGAAGGCTGCGATGGCACACGTGCCATCTCAACTCTGTGTGGGGTGCCCAGGGGGTGCCTGAGACTCCAGAACTACTCTGTGTGTCTTTTTAGACCACTTCATTGTTCTCATCTGCTTTTTATGGCCACATCACAACTTCAGAGAGCAGACCTCACCCTCTTTCAAACTTGACCTGCACAGCCTAATTGTGTGAGGACACAGCCCAGTCTGCAACATCACAGCCACTTCCACAGTGAATTGGATTTGTCAGTCTCTGGGCTGTGGTCTTATAATGTGCTATGTTATTAAGTTTCTTTGCCTTAAGTTGCCAGCTAATGGAATAACCTCTTTGTCTTTATTAGAAAGAGTCTACAGCTTTATTAAGTTATATAATTCACGACCAATAGTGTAATCAATAAAACATTAACAAACATGTAACCTTAGACAAACCTCACATATTGATTTCTTTAAACATTCTCACAAAACCTGCCTCTGGCTGAAAAAAAAGCATTCAGTCCCAGTGGCAAGCCCCAAAAACACTTAATGCATTAAGGTGTGGGCACTTGAGGACAAATTGAATTGGCTTCCTTGGAAATAAATCTGGCTCTCCCCTGGTTTTGTGCATCCACCTCGGAATTGTTATTTTTTGCAATTCGGAAGGAAGCTCCAATTTTCTCTCCCATGCCTCATCTTTGCAAGGAAAATACTGCGTGTTGCAAAACACAGTGGTTACCACATAGTTAAAAATGAATATAAATAATATCTTACTGCATGGACAAAAATGGGTACTGCAAAACCTGTATTACCTGATGGTGATTAACCCTGGGAATTTTCAGGTGGACTGTAACTGGCTGTCATAGTATCAAGCTTGACCTAGTCCGGTGTCTGCATTAGGTAGGAAGTTGTGTTTAACATCAGGTAAGAGACTCATTTTTCTAACACAAAACCTCATGTAAATATATTTTCCAACTGCCAAAAAAAGTATCTAATGCCTTTTGAGTGCAGTTTAGTGGATGATACTGATACACCTGCAGTTATGCTTTTGATGCAATCAGGAGAGGTAGTATTGTATTATCCCTACCCCTCTATTCTCAAGACTATGTGAAAAAAACCCCAAATCATCAGCCACTGTCTTCCAGGGAATCTATGTGCATTATCACACAACAGAATTGCACCGAGGATAATTTCACAGGTAATTTAGACCTAGGCTGAAGGAAGTAGCAGAAAAAGCATCTCAGGGATGCACCAGCAAGGAAATAGAGCAGATGTGCATCTGCTCCATCTTCAGTTTCAGTGATTTGGTAAAGACACACATAATTTCTGGAATAATTAAGTGCTTAATCTTTTTGTAACCTATATTCTTGAGCAGTACATTTATGTAAGGAAATTTTTTTACTTTGCTTACCTTTAAAAATAGAATCATCTACTCATTTTACAAGACTTTGAAAGGTTTCCTTGTCAAAAAGGATGTAGGTGAGATGGAGGAATAAAGCTTCCCAGCAAATGTTGGGGACTAGTGTGCAGAGTTCCCACGTCCCCTTTGGAGACTTTATCATTTAACAGCCGCAACTCTCCTTTATTAGATCACTATAAAACAAGTGCCTGGAGGGAGTCAGAAATGAATTGAATTTTGTAGATTTAAATGATTGTGTGGGACCTTTTTGGCTTAATATATACCCTGGAGAGGCTTACTGCTAGGACTTGGGAACTTTATAATAAGAATAATTCCTTAGCTGGAGATCTTTATCTTGTTACATTAATGATTCACTGGGGGATTATGCCGGAAAATGAAGGGAAATTTTTAAAAAGGCTATTAGATCAAATGTTCTTATAGAGACATGCATAGAGATGGTCAACAAAGATGTATAGGATGGTGAGATAAGGAATTTATTGCCTTTGTGCTGCATGCACAAGGTAGCGGGACATTTCAGGAGGTCCCGTCTGCATTCCTGCTCAGGATTGTCTTCAGCTCACAATCAGCAATCAACAAGGTACAGTTTTGCAGGCCACCTCCAGCTTGTGCACTGCAAAATGGCAACACACAGCAAGGGAATTCACTTAAGTAG
This sequence comes from Chaetops frenatus, assembly GCA_013400775.1. Lineage (NCBI taxonomy): Eukaryota > Metazoa > Chordata > Aves > Passeriformes > Picathartidae > Chaetops > Chaetops frenatus. Next base: position 5,873 of record VZTR01028886.1, on the reverse strand, counting down.
TGAGTATAGCTACCTTAGTTGCAAAGGTATGGGCCAGACTCTGCATCCAGACCTATTTTTTTACATCTTTCCCTTTATCCCAGAGGTTTCACAACACCGTTCCTCAGCTCCAGCTCTGCTGCGTCAGTCCCAGCATGGACTATTTATAGGGCCCACAGTTCCTGCTGGATTTAGTGGATGCACAGGGTCTCTAAATAGCAACTGCATGGTCTCCTAGGACGTGCCATTTGGAGAATGCAGACTCTGCTTGTACTTTGCCCATGCAAAACATTTACTGCATTTCTGCCATTTATAGCTGCCTCTGTAAAGGGCTTTGAAGGCCTGCTTCCTAATATCACATGGTTTTACCTGGGATGACAACTCACCAATTTTAATGATAATATCAGGGAATTGAAGAAACAACTACAATTCCCATGGCTGAAGCTAAGCAGCCAAAAATAACAAGATATTAGGAACATGCAGAGTGGCATTTTAGACTGGAGGAGGGTGTTTTTTTCATCCAGCTAGAGTGAATTCCCATTGACTGTCAATAGAAAGGAAAATTGAACAACACTGTAACCTTTGCAAATCCAGGCAAAAATTGAAAGAAATTCTGATCACAGGGACATGCACTTACATTTTGCTGTCAAGTCTCCATCATGATTTGAGAAGAAATTGTTGTTAATGGTGAAATATATGATCATAGCCAGGGCCTGGAGCTAGAATGTGACAGTGAGAAAAGAGGAAGCATGATGGCTTTTGCTTGACAGGAGCTGCAGAGAGAGTGGTAGCCACCAGAGATGTCTGAGAAGACCTGTTTTGCCCATTCACTAACAGCTTCTGCTCCTACATCTGCAAAAGCACTGGTATTGTCCCAGGTGCCAGACACCAAGCACCCTTTGGTCCTCTCTTTGCTGTTATTACCTCATCCCCATGTCCATGATGGGCGAAAGGTAATTCCCTTGGCCACTTTCTCTCTCCTAGGCACAAATCTTCCAAGACAGCTGTAAAATTGGATGTAAGAACCCCAGGGAGACCTGCAGAGGAGAGGAGCCCAAGGCTAAACTCTGCTGAAATGGATATGAGGAAAAAAAATTCTATACTTCTGCTCTGTAACTCACTGGGAGTTGAGGAAATCCCATACCTCTTGGGATCAAGTCTCCTGAGAGTGAATTTGGGATAATGTTGGACAAAGAGCCCGCCATGCTTAACATTTTTATGAAGGCAGAATAAGAACATTGTAAAGAGCATAACAGGCACTTAGTATAGATCTGAAAAAAAAAAAATGTCAAAGGAAATTAATTTAAATTCCTCTAAATGCAATTAGAGGTGACAAGATTTCTCATGGTGAGACACTGTGTTAAAGCAAAAGCTAAAAGTTCCCATCCAGTTCATAAAGCCTTAGGTAGCTATTGGTAATATGAATTAAATTAATCAAAATGGGTAAAAGCTAATGATCCTCTTGGGAACAAAATTAGCTCCTTAATGAAAGAAATGGAGTTCAGAAATTATAATAGAATATTAGCAGATGTGCCCTTTGGAAATTATAAATTTGCAAAATCCCCTTATGTAGATATTAGTTTGAGTCAAATTATCACTAAATCTGACCCTGGAGATGTGATGAGAATACACACACTAGGATCTGTTCAGGAGGGCCTGGAATCCTCTGTCAGCAGTTCTGCTGGGCTGGGTTGGGTGCCACAAAGTGCTTTCTCAAATCAGCAACAGGGGACAGTCAAATCCTCAAACTGCTACTTGTAATCTGCTAAACTCTTGCTAAGGAGTCCTACTGCCTCTTGTGGTCTCTGGGCTGCTGAGAGTAATTAGCCAAAATGAGAGATTTTTAGGAAGACTGACATTTCAGTGGGACAGAGGTGGTCCTTGCCCTTGTGGCCATCCCAAACTGTGGATGTTCTGTTCTGGATGTAGGTCACCACCTTGTAACCAAAACACGAAGAACAGTTTATTAATGTGGATCAGCGTGTAGTGAGGAACAAGAGACCCACGACATGTCAAAGTCACAGAAAGCNAAAAAAAAAAACCCACCACCAAAAATATGATGAATTGCTCATGTTGAGACTACAAAGAATTTATTACATGTTTTTATGACTCTTTCCAGCCAAGAACTTTTCTCATCCATTTATGGAAAACATAAAAGCCACTGGGAGTTAAATAGGATAAAAACTATATTTAAATCATCCTTACACATGCTGCTCACATCAGCATACAGCTGTTTTTCAGCATTTGGGGTCCTTGAAACTTTTCAGCCATTTAGAACAGCATGTGATTGGTATGAAAAATAGCAGAGGCTTTCCTTTTATAAAAAGAAATCACACTCCAGGGTGCTGGATGCAGGGACTCCAGAAGCCAAGAAAGACATTTGAAGTGCTTATTGGCATTCTAGGATCCAGAAAACTCTTCCTGCCTCACGCTATCTCGTAGCAATCCTGATGCATCTGTCCTGGGAACAGAACAAGGAAGACATTCCCTCTGGTGCAGATGGCTAATGTATAGCACAAAGCATGCTTGAGTCCCCAGTCTGAGGATGTAATGTGCATAGTTTAGAGGATGAGCTCTTCTTTTTATTTTTGTTTTTTTAGCAGAAGTGGCGGCACCGTGAACTTCCTCATACTGTCCTGCCAAAGTTGATTCAGCTCTGCTCTGGCACTAATCATGAAAAGATCTTGGACAAGGGCAAATCCAATAGCCTTCTGGAAAGTAATACCTCCACCCATCCCGGAAGGGAACAGCTCCCAATTTGCACAAAAAAGAAGGCAAACCTAAAACAGAGACTGGAAGAAAAGGAGAGGGGGAAAAGAAGTACCATTGAAATCTGTGACCATATGACTGAGGGAGAGAGAGACTCAGATGAAGGTGGTGGAATTGGGATGGTGCTTGGGAATCATATCATTTTAGAATCAGACACAGAAATGTGGAATTCTTGGATGCTCATTCTGAAAGGGCTTTGCAAAAATGGATCTGCAACATTCTTACCACCTTTCAGATAAGAAACTGAAAGAGAAAGAAAATACAGTGATTTCGGCCAAGTTTTCAAAAACAAGAGCTGTGATTTTCACAGATCTTCCAGGTTTCAAAAGTTGACTTTATTCTGAATTGTAATGGAACCCCCAGAGTCTGAAACTCTCTGCAAAGGGGAATTAAAAAAAAAAACCAAAAAAACCCTTCAGTGCATTTCAAGTTGATTGACAGGTTTTGTTGTAATGGAAACTGAAACATTCTGTTTTGACTTTTTAAAGTTAATATTATGTTATAGCAAAAAAGCTAATACAAAGTAAGAAAAAGAAAAATCAAGGCAGAGAATTGTTTCAAAGTAAAAAATAGGTTGGGATGTTTCAACCTTATACTGTCAGCACTTTTTTCAGTGATTTTCTTCCAGGAATCTACTGAAAGCAATCCTCTTTTGCAAACTGTTTTGACTTCTGATGGCAAGACACACTTTCTGCAATTTTTCTGACCAACTCTGCCAAGAACCAAACACTGACAGCTCATTTCACTATCTAAGGACACATTTTAAATGTAAGAATACTTTAATGCAAGTACCATTTTGTGCCATCAGCAACATGACTTTTTTTCCACAAGGTATCGAAACTGCCATACTACTTCTGACCTGAAATGTATTCAGTGATAGCTCTGAGTTGCCTGATCTGGTTTTGAACCTGCTTTTAGTTGGCACCTGCAGTGTTCAGTGGTTATCAGTACTGCAGTTTAAGAGTTTAAATATACAGTGACAAAACCCATTTTTTTGTTTTTTTCAGTCTTGCTACTTCACAGTTTTCAGTGGGTACCTCATGGGTCTGAAACTGACCAAAATAATAAACAACCATTTCCCATTTGCTTGCCACACATCACTCTCAATCTGTAGACTCCTTTGATAGTCTCCCCCAGAAGTTGTCTTTATTATTCTGAGTAATTTTATCTTTTCTGCAGAATTTGTCACTTCAGGATTCACTAGCTTTGCTGAAAATCACACAAATACATAGAGCAGGAGCAAGAACTTTACTGCCTGATAACACCCCTCCCTGCCATGTCCTTGTCCTGTGGGCTCCATGAGAACCTCCTTTCCTTGAAGACTTGTGGTGAGACATCTTGTCAAAAACATTGTCAAACAGAAGTTCAGTGCTTACAAGCTGAATCACATTTCTTCAGGTAGTTGCCAGCTCCTCCAGGCCTCCAAGACTTTAGACAATCTATACAGTTCTTTCTAAAGAATGTGTATGTATTTTTGTGTCTAAGAATCCTGTTTATGATTGTTTCTACAAGTCTGACTGTGGTTTTATTGATCTGTAGTTCCAAGTGAAGCCTGCAGTCATTACTAAAGCCTGGTGACACATTTGCCACTGTACATTATTCTGCAGAAGTAATGGCAGGTTATGCATTACAATTAGATGTTGAACAATTTCATATCTGACTTCCTTTATAACTCTTCAGTGACCTCTGCCTCGTTCTTGTAACTGGTCCAGCAATCTCTTCCATTAACACTCCTGTTTTAGCTAGTTTCTTAGGCTACTCAACACCAAATAGAGTTCTGGTGTGAGACCCCGTCTCACAGGTAGAGAGTACTGAGACCAATAATTAATTTTCTCTTGCCATAATGACCTTGTCTCTCTTAAATCCTTCTTTTGATTCTTTTCCATTTGCTGGTTTCGTTGACTCTTTTTCTGTGTCAAAGGTGGTTGCTTTTGTTATTGCTGATTCTGCTGCCATTTTTATCACTGGTACCTTTTATGTTTTTGTAAAATATCTCCTGAAAAAATCTATTATTCCTGCTTAATTTAGTTTTATATTTAGCATTTAGCATACAGAAAATGTATCCTTTTCAATTTTCTCATTTCAATGGGTTTTTTTGTCTCTAATAATCCTCTTTTACTAGTAACCAGAGTGGCTTTCTGAAGGGTTGTTCTTGTATTTAGTATGGCATCTCTAGTCTTCTTGCTGTCTGCAAGCATTACTTTATCTTTCTACTTTTCTGTCCATGTGTAGCTTCAGTATTAAGCCCATTTGATGCCAAATACTGAAATTTATTGTCGATATTTAGAACATACATTAATCAAGGATTATTTCGTGACTAGTGCCACCTGAGGAGTAAAAAATGTTAATAGATATTGGATCAGTTTAATTTCTTTGTCAACTGTTGACATTTTTATTTCACCACTGTAAGGTGAAAAAGAGTAAATGCAATAAATCCCTGATGAAACACATTCCACTCTTCTATGCAGGTGACTTGTTCTTTAATCCACAACACTTTTTAACCCCCTAACTTACTTTTCCTAGTCCAGAACTTGTGAAATCTAGATTATTTTTTCTAGCTTTCTTACAGATTTCCCATCTGTCCATCATCAAACAAATCCATGTATTCAGTAACAATAACAGTGCTTTCTCACTTCAGAGACATAATATGTGTGAGGAGATGAACAGAAAAGCAAGCTGTGGAGACACCAGCTCAGTGCATGCTGTACGTGAGAAAGTTTTTCATCACCCCATCATATGATTCTTTCTTTGGAGATTTCCAAACCTCAACCCCTTTATCTACGTATCCTATGAAAATGGAATCTACTTGCTGAGATGTAAAACCTGATACCTGTGAAAATGGATTAATGTCAACTACTAAGGATTGCCTATAATTTGCTGCATTTGGGAAGAGACATAATTTTTGTTGAAATGGACAAACTTGCCCTGGAGCCCAGTGAAACACTGCAGACAAGTTCCTACATAATAGGAGGGGTTGAGCCTCCTAAAGTTCAAGATTAGGAACCCCTTGGAAGTTATCTAGCTCTGGCACAGGGCTAAAAGGAACAGCAAGAGAGTCACTTGCATTGAGAAATTCTTGATGTCGGTTCTTATTAGAAAGAACACTGTATTATTATATACACACA
>VZTR01028883.1:98133-146883 GCA_013400775.1 Chaetops frenatus | reverse complement strand
GGGCCAATGGGAAGACAGGGAAGGAGTGGCCAAGGAGCAGGGGCCAATGGAGGACAGAGGACAGGAGAACAATCTGGAGCACAACCTTNCTATGAAGGAACGTGAAGGGTCTTCATTTGGAGCTCCACGGAGGTTTATTGAAGCCGTGCGCGAAGGGGTCCGGGGACAAAGGTGAAAACACTGGGAGGGTCCAGGGGTTTTATACCAGGAAGATGAGGGGCGGAGAGAGCATCGGGGCCAATGGTGCGAGGGCAAGGGGGCAGTACCTAGGCGGGGTCAAGGTATCTGGGCCAATGGGAAGACAGGGAAGGAGTGGCCAAGGAGCAGGGGCCAATGGAGGACAGAGGACAGGAGAACAATCTGGAGCACAACCTTATAGGGAAGAAAAGGGGCAGGGAACTCACCAACCAGGGAAGCAGAAGCGGGATACATTTGCATGTTGGCACAAAGTCTTCTAGGAGATGCCTTTTGTGACAACTGAGGGGGCAATCTCTGCCCTAAGGTCTGTCCCTCCAAGANAGGGGCGGAGAGAGCATCGGGGCCAATGGTGCGAGGGCAAGGGGGCAGTACCTAGGCGGGGTCAAGGTATCTGGGCCAATGGGAAGACAGGGAAGGAGTGGCCAAGGAGCAGGGGCCAATGGAGGACAGAGGACAGGAGAACAATCTGGAGCACAACCTTATAGGGAAGAAAAGGGGCAGGGAACTCACCAACCAGGGAAGCAGAAGCGGGATACATTTGCATGTTGGCACAAAGTCTTCTAGGAGATGCCTTTTGTGACAACTGAGGGGGCAATCTCTGCCCTAAGGTCTGTCCCTCCAAGAGACCACGGCTGACCCTGGTTCTGTGGGCCCTCTGGCCTCCACATACTTCTGAGTCACTTGAGTGGCAGTCAGGTTGCTAATTAAACTTGTCAAACTGTTCTGTGAGGTAAGAGGTCTAAACATGGTTTAAAAAAACTCCAAACTTATAAGCTTCTAGGGACAGATTCAGCAAAGTACTTACAGAAACTGCCTAAATGGAGAGATGTGAGTAGCCCTACAATCTTCAGTGGGATTGTGGATGCAATTAAAATTACACCTGTGATAAAATACCTGGTGCACTGGAGTCTAGTGAGGGGTTTCCCAGAGCTGCACCTGGCCTTCTGCAGCCCAAAGCCCTGGGTGGTTTCCAGGGGCTCATCTGCAGCCCCAGATTGGTGCAAATGCTAAGGGTCATACTGTGCCGTCGGCCTTCCCAGCAGCCAGATTTCATTTCAGAAACCACAGATCTGGGCTGCGAAGCAGACAAAAGTGAGAGCACGTGTTGCACGCGTCTCTTCTCTTTTTCTGGTGGGTGAGCAGCACTGCCAGAGTCTCTGGCTCTCTGGTCTGTGATTGCTTGGCTGATGCAGCCTCAGGGTTTCAGATCTGAGTTAACCATGCTCATCCCTTTCCACTCTTCCCAGTCATCTTCTGGCAGGGAAGAAAAGTGAGTTAGACTGATAAACTTTCAGGCAGCACTCACTGTAGCTTCAGGAAACATGATTGTGGTCAGTTTTAACTCAGTGCAATCCAGTACATGAAATAACATAAAGAAAAAAGGGCAAAAATGTGGAATCGTACGAGGAAAATGTAGTAGCACAAGAAAGGGCAGAATTCAGGGAAGGACTATAATAGGATTATAAAAATAAAGGTGTCACAATTCCATCAGTGTGAGGGTAAAAAGGTGAAATTATTTAGTTTAACGCATTGCATACTGCTCACATGAACTTCCACCTCTCAGATGCTTCAAATTGCTTTTCAACTTCTTTTCAAGCACTTCTAATGATAGAACATCAATTAGAAGACTATTGTCACACTGCCGTTATAGTTAAACTTTGACTGCATTGTAGAAGTGCTTCAGCATACCACTGTCACCTAAAATACGCATGGTGCATTAAACTGTAGGTATTTGTGGGTTACTGTAAATGTCTCTGCAAATATAGGCTTAAACAGGTCTTTGTTGATTCCCTAAGTTAGTTATCAGAAACCACTGCCACCTCCTCCCCTGTCTCTGGTCTCTCTGATTCCACACAATCTCATTAGCTACAAACCTTTAAATGCTCTCCACTCCCCTCCAGGTCCAGGCCACTCTCCACTAACAGAAACAGAGGACACAGTTGGAGGCTTTTTGCAAGAGATGAAATTATACCTTCAACTCCCCTAGGTTTCATTTCCACTTAACAAAAAAAGCAACCTGAAGACACTGGAGTCACCAGGGATCTTGCTGTGAGCAGTGGTGGCATCTTAGGTGCCCTTTGTTGGACTGTTAGTGGCAATCCCAGATGGTCATTTAGGTGACCCAGGGCTTGGCTTTTCCACTGAACAGCTCAGTACTTCCAAGTATCCTGTCTGCTCCTCTCTTCAGAGCCATGAATCTTCTCTGAGGAGACTGATCTGAGACCCCCACTTCACAGGCATTTCCTCAACATCTAAGGCAAGGACTTAGTCCTACTTGATATTTTTTAAATCAATATTTCATTAAGCAATGCTTTTATGGCATTTCAGTATTCATCTATAGTAATTAATATAAGCCTTTTATCTGTGTAAATCAAAACACTTCAGGAAAGTTGGAGTGCATAAAAACTCTGTATTAAAGATGAAGAAATATGAATCATGCAGAGGGATTATGTACTTTGCCCAATTGCCCAGCCAATTAACGGATTAATTCTTAATCTAGTTCCATATCCGCAGGGCCACGCTGCCAGATTTTATCTCCTAAATGTAAAATATTCTACATCTGAAAAAAACTAATCAAGTTAATGACACAGCCACTTTGCAATTCAAGTAATACTCTATTTTTAATGAACTTAACAAAAAAAAAAAAAAAAAAAAAAAAAAAAAAAAAAAGTGTTTGATTAGGGTGTTTTTCTGAAATGTCTCAATTTCAACCGAGTGCAAGATTTCCAGCTAACGATATGTTTAACACTCAGCTGTTTGACAACAGGTTTAATTTAACTTATGTTAGTGTTTCTAGTGTTTCACTCTGGTTACCTGCTCATGCAACTGAAAGAGAAGCCTGCGTCACAGAGAACCCGTAATTCTAAGGTGTTTCATCAGCAAAACTTAGGTGAAGATTACAAGTGGAAAGCAGTGGTTACACAAACGTGGTGTTCTCTGATTTCTCTGTGCTTTTTTTTTTCCAAGGGGCAAGCAGATTTCCATTTCATAGCAGGAAAACAGCTAAGCCAGAGGGACTTCACCTACACAAATGCATTTTGTGAGATAATTATTCGACTGACATTACAGAGCTTAAAAACTCTCAGACTTCATGGTCTCTGAAGACTGAATTCATTATATCTTAAACAAGACAGGATTCTCTTTTGGGAATTCTCTGTCTGTATGTTTTTCTTGTATATATGGTTTATCTGCTTAGGAATCAGGCAAGGAGAATACATCAGCTCATATTTGTTGATACTTTTGACATTTTATTTTTCTTCATAAAAAAAGAAAAGAAAAAAGTTGCTTGTTATTAGAAACATAACCTACTTCTCTTTATGTAGGCAGGAACATGCTTCTCTCCTCAGCTGAGACACAAGGCCCTATTCTTAGCTGAACTTTCATTTATGTTGTGCCTTGAGGCAAGATGCACAGGATATAACAGCTCTGCAGTTATGACTGGTTTAAACTATGCAAAATTAGAGATCTCTCTAACATTACAGGCAATTTTAAGGGTATCCAAAAGGGTGTTAGAAACCAGTTTTAGAAACCCTATCCAAGGATATGTAACCCTGACAAGCAAAAAAGGAACATTAAAAATATTTGGAAAGGTTTGAATGCAGTCACTCAGATGGGTATAGAACCAGCCTGCTGTTTCATCCTCATGGCAGCTGAGAATCAGGAAATTTCTGCAGTAAAGGGTCAGCTCCCCAGTGGATGGAGCTTACTCAGTTTCACTGATGTTGATTTGCACAAATTGACAAACTAGACAGATTTGACAAATTGACACACTCAGAGCATTCACCTGTGATGGATGCACTCAACCCCCTTAACCAAACTACCAGTAGTCTGGTACAAACTCCAAAGAAGGTAAAGACCAGGGCCATAGGCAAGGCAAAGTCTCCCTAGGGAACTCACAAAGGGGCAGGGTGACCCAGGGAGCATCAGTGCACAGGAACCTGGAACACTGATCATGCTGTTAATGCAAGGAGAGCAGCTGGTTTGGCTGAGACTCAGATGTGTGGGTACAAGGAGTCTCAAGGTTCCCTTTCTTGCTGCATGCACTTGAACTGTGAGCCAACTGCTATATCCCATAAATATGACAACCTAATTGAGCTCTCCCTGCTAGGCAGTGTGGCTGCTTAAGTGTGATCTCCACTGGAGCTGAGATGCCTCTCAAAGTTTTGAGTTTCTTTACCTGAGATCAAGACACCTTTCCTTACCCAAGGCAGAGAGATTTCTTTTTTGCTACGGAGCCTTGGTAAGTGGCTGATAGCATGCCAAATTAATACTAATAAAATTATGCAATTGATTCCTTTAGGTACAAACAATTGTCCAAGTCTGAGACTAAGATTGGCCCTAGGTGCACCTAGGCTTCATCACAAGTTTAGAGAGCCAGGGGGTTCACTCTGGGCCTCCTGACTCAAGGGAAGAGCCTCCCATACCCTGTTGTCTTTGGCCTCTTTCACTCTAAATGGATTCTAACTTGATTTGCTTTGTATGTTTCATCCATGTGGTAGGTAGTAAAGTAAACTGTGCCGTTGAACTTAGTTAATGCACATTTTCATAAAGTCATATTAAACCCATTTTTACTGATATCTTTGATGGTGATTCCTCAAGTGACCCTAAAGTATTCATTTGTGACATCATCACTTGTTATTTCTCCACTGTTGCTTCAGCACTACCTATTACCCCTTTCCTTAAGATCTGCGCCTTACCTAAACCTCCTGTCTCTGGACATGGATGAAAGGAAAGTGGACTAAAAACTGTCCTGGGAATATGACCTTCATTATCCCAAGAAAGCCCCAAATTACTTCACTAGCATCATATAGTATTTGGCTCTTGGTAAAAGAGTCAATCTTCCCAATAAAAATTCAACCCGAAAGGTGTTGAGCAGAAGAAACAGCATGGAGACCGTTCTTATTCAAATACTGGAAAGTAGATCTCAGCTTGGCTGGTGGTGGCTTTTCAGTCCATGCTACAATATCCAAACCAGGGGTTTGCTTCCACAGAAACGTAGCTAGTTACTGGTCATGTTTGGGAAGGGTTCTTGGGAGGTAATGTCTGGGTTGCTTTGACTTGGCATACGTGCAAGAAGCGTATCACCCTCATGGTGGTGAGGCCAGGCTGCACTGTGGAGGTGTAGTCTGTTCCACCTAACACCACAGCGAACATCCATTTGCTTTGGAAGCTGTATATTTCTTCCTAGCCCAAAATGAGTAGCAAGGTCCCTCTCCCTCCTCATGAACTTCTTGAAGCTTCCCTTGAAGCCTCTGAGCAGAGGAGCAGCTCCTCCAGGTGCCTGGAGAGGGCCTCATCCCATTTTGAGGGGAAGACAAGAAGTGAGAGGAAATTATTTATTTCTCTTTCTCCCTCACAACCTCTCAAGTATGCTGAGGAGTCATGGGGGAGGGCATGGATGGACTGGCATCACTCCCCTCAGGCACAGCTGCTGCAGAGTTTGGCACAAGGCTGGGAGCAGTGGCCAATGGCTTGAAGTGCTGTCTGGTTCAGCACTGGTTGCAGCAACAGCTATTCTGGTTCCTAGCTTAGGGATTTGGAAGGAATTTCCCCCAGGTAAGGTACCTAGCAAGAAAAGTTTTTAGGCCTTCAACTGACAAGCATCAGCATTTTGAGTGTTGGGTGTGCAAAGAATTGGAGGGGACTTGATCTGTGACCATGTAAATCAGAGGGCTGATTAAGCCAGTTACTGCAGTGGCATATGTCTCTATGAGGAAAGACTTCAAATCTGTATCCCTGGCTGTTACTGAAAGTGAAGATAAAGCCACAATTTCATCACCACAATGAGGTTTTCAGCAATTAGAGCTACTGGCATGTCTTGCAGCTGATGCTGCAGCAAAACTGCCAGAGACTGGACATTTCCCTCCTCTGGGTAACAGGTATATAAAGATGTAACTTCATAATTGACCAGGTGGGGATATATATGCTCTTTATATGGTCTTTCCGTGCTTCCTTCCACAGCATAAAATCATCATCTGTTGTCTGCTCGCTCTTTCCCTTGTTATGCCTGAAGATCTGTCAATGCCATACAAATGCCCTGCACTAAAAAGAAACAAACAGAACTATTACCATTTCTGCTGTCAGGGAATGTACTCAGAGCCTGGAGCATCTGCATTGGCCAAGAATGACTAGACAGACCTTCTTTCAGACCTTCTTTCTCCTGGAATTCATTCCATCATCTCTTACTGAAAGCACTTGAGGATAACCTGGCTGCTGTGGTGTTTTGTAGTCATTAAGTAGCTCTCCCCTTCTATATTAATTCAGTGCCAAGACTGCTGTATGGTGTTGGAGGAACCATTCCACTAGAAATTCATCATTTGGGATATTCTCTGACAGATCAGGAAAAAGAAAAGACCCTTTGGTAACATAGGTGCAGAGTCAAAGTTGGGGATGTCAGGTGAGCTGGTATTGAAGCTTTTTTTTAGATTGGTGGTTCCAGAGTCTGTTTTGATTGCTAAAAATGCTGTGCTGCTGCAAAAATGTGGTCTTCAGGAAGTAATTTTATAAAGCATTAGAGTGGGTCTGCTCTGAAAAATAGCCCAGGATAAAGTGTGGTGTATGGGTCTGTATTTATTGTCTTTCATAACTGATTGGGATCTGTATGGGAAGCCATGTCTTCTGCATTGTTCTGCACTGTCCTTGGTAAAGGAAATGTGAAAGCTGATGAAATAGAGAAAACCTTTTTCTCTTTCTCTTGCTCTCAATGGTGTCAGTTTTATGCAACTAGAAAGTAAAAGGTAGTAAGAATCTATTTCAGTTACCTGAAATCAGCAAAAGTGACAAGTCACAGAGAGAGCAGGTTGGTTACGTGAGAAGGTGCTGCATTTGCAGTCAGTTTTCAATGTGGAATTTCACCATAATTTCTCACTCACAGGGACACATGACTGTTTGGAGGAAAGACATGCATTTTCTCTCTCAGGAGTCACAGTTGCCCAGACACGGGGAGGTAACTGCCAAGGACCTGACAGCTGGTCTCTGGTGGTTTTTAGGTAAGGAACCTCTACTGCTTGCTAAACCTCCCAAACTGGAACTCAGTCCCCAGGCTTGGGCTGGCGAGATGTTGTCTCTGGTACGAACATTGCCTGAAAGCTGTAAGTGAGATGCCACCAGAATGGTGCAACAGCTTCCCCATTGTGACCCATCCCTGCGTGTCCCTGATCAGTAAGAACACCCTCCATCTTCCTGGCATGTTTTGTCTCAAATATGAATTTGCTTGCATGATGGAACTCATCAGTTTTCAAAGAGGGAAACTCTTAGACAGTCTTTATGAATTTGGGGCAGCTCAGAAGAGTGGAAGGGGTCTGTCTTGGGTAGGAGCAGTTGTAATTAGCCTGAATCATTTAACAGCAACCTCTCTTTTTCCGTGGTTACTCTGCCTCCAAAATGCATGTGATCTACAGGCAGAGGTGGAGATGCGACAGCAGTGCTGGGTTCGTGCTCTGTCCTCTGATCCACCAACATCCAGTTCACGTCTCAGGCACCACATCCCAGCTTGGACTTCAGCAGTGTGGGCTTCCTCCCCTCCCTTACTCACAGCTGAGGTGTGATTTCCCCAGCTCACATCCATTCTGCAACAGTGGTGATCCCTGGGGAGCACAAATGTATTATTGTTTCCACAGAGCCATGGGATGCTCCAGGAAAAAAAGAAATCATGGACTAGTGCCCTGGGAAAAATTTCCAAATTAGGCTTGAAAGCTGGATTGGGTACAGCTTCTGGCAATGACAACTGGAAAAAAAAAAACTGTTCTCTTTCCTTGTATGTGTAGCTCAAAGTGCTGCTTCTTGGGTAGCAATTATATTCATCCAGGTTATTTTATTATTCCTCAGGGAAAAAAAATTAAAACTCCTTAAAAATATGTTTTGTGTGTTAATCTGACAGCTTGGCTTTTCTGAAAAGAGGCAGTTAGCTCCAATTTATTTTCAGCAATTAATTGAAAACTGTTGTGGTGTTTTTTCCCCCCTGACAACCAAGAAAAGTGGCCAAAAAATAAGTCAGTCCTTGGAATTAGTTATCGGAATTAGTCTTGACTTTTATTAGGCCTAATTAAATATTCGTATTAGGTCACTCTTAATTGTCATTTTGTCATTATTAAAAATGTTGAAGTTTAGTAAGTGATTTTTTATTAGCTATTCTATGCAAATGCTTCTGTCAAAACTTAATTGTAATTTTTCTGGTAGTTTATTTAAGGCATCTCTATAGTGCTGAATATTACATCTGAATTGACCAGTCCTTGTATGTGTTCTTATCATTCTTCATAGAACCACAGTGTCATGGGAGAGTTGGAAGGGACCTTAAAGATCACCTTGTTCCAACCCCTCTGCCATGGACAGGCACACCTCACACTAGACCAGGCAACTCAAAGCCCCATCCAGCCTGGCCTTCAACACTTCTAGGGATGAGGCATCCACAGCTTCTCTGGGTGACCTGTACCAGTGCCTTACCACCCTCACAGTAAAGAATTGCTTCTTAATATTGTCCTAGGCTGACTGTGTGATGCTTTTATCCCCATTCGTCTGTGTAGCCCAGAAATAAGTTTTGCACCTTTAAGACTGGAGGAAGAGAGCGAAGGAGGTAGAAGGAGAAGCAAGCAGCTGAACGTCTGAGGGAGTTGTTTTCAAAACATAGAGATAACACCTTCAGCATTCCTTCTCCTGGACTCTGTGTTGTCTGCACGGGCAGTGGAGAGCTCTCCTTTGGGTTTTTTGCTCTTTGGTTGGTTTTTATTTTTTTAATTGGCTAAGGCCAAAGGTTTTTGGGACTGTTCTGATATTGTTCGGTCCAGGGACACCAGGACCATTGCCCTGGGGCCCCCCCAAGCTGCACTGCAAGTGGGACACCGGGCCCAGGCCTCAGAGAGCGAGAGAGAGAGAGCCTTGGGCCTTGGAGAGACTGAGACTGAGAGACTGAGAGAAAAGCCAAGGACACACCCACGGAAAGGACTTTTCTGAATCTGCCATCTCTTCAGAATGGCAAAAGGTTTTATTGTATAGTATTGTTCATTCTTTGTGCTTATGGGTGTTTTGTTAATAAAATAGCTTTTTCCACTTTTCTCCTAAGAAATCTATTTCCCAAACCAGCTGGGGGGAGGGGTGGCTTGGATCTGCTTTTCCGGAGGGGGCCCTTCAGAGGTTTTCTCCCAGATTTACTCTAAACCAGGACAAATACCTAAATTTCCCTTCTTTCAGTGTGTACCCATTACTCCTTGTCCTGTCACTACAGTTCCTGATGCAGAGTCCCTCTCCAGCTTCCCTGCAGGCCCCTGCAGATCCTGCAAGGTTGCCATGAGGTCTCCACACAACTTTCCCTTCTCCAGGCTGAACAGACCCAAGTGTGTCAGCCTGGCTTTGTAGGGAAGGTGCTCCAGTCCCTTTATCGACTTCATGAGCCTCCTCTGGACTTGCTCTAACAGTGCCACGTCCTCCTTGTGCTGGGGACCCCAGAGCTGGACACAGCACTGCAGGTGGGGTCTCACCAGAGCAGAGCAGAGCAGAGCAGAGCAGAGGGGCAGGATCCCCTCCCTTGCCCTGCTGCCCACGCTGCTTTGGGTGCAGCCCAGACCACGACTGGCTTTGTGGGCTTTCTGGGCTGCCCCCCAGCCGCTCATCCACAGGCAACTCAAGTCGTTCTCTGAGGTGTTGCTCTCAATGACTTCTCCACCGAACCTGTAGGTGTGCCTGGGATGGCCAGATGCTATTATAGCTTCATAATGAGCCCGGTGACAAAGCCTGGCAAATATGAGATAAACAGGTCATGTATACACTGTCAAGACTGAAGCTGAGAAATAGCTAATTAGACTTTTTCTCCTTTGGTAAAAATTGCTGTAAATTTGTTGCTTTATCCTGGGCAATAGTTGGTAACTATTGAAAACAATGCTAGCTGAACTCAGTATGGGATAACTTCATGAAGAGGTAGAGTATAGGCTTTGTTTGAGAGGAAAACTTATGACACTTGAAGCATTCTTCAGCTTGATAGAAAAGTGAAAGGCTGCACAATTAATAGTACTATACTGATCATGCTCCACTGCTGCTTCATTCATAAATATCTATATTCAGTGTGGTTTTCAAGCAGAAACAAACCATTGCATGAGTGAGATTTCATTGGACAAGCAGCCAAATTAACTTTAGAGTTCTCAGACCAAAAATAAATACTTTTTTTGAAGGAAGTTGAAGAAAATGCGCCACTTATTGCCATTGAGCATCTTGACACCAGTTCAGAGTTCAAGCCAACTCTCTACTCAGCAGGAGATATATTTGTTTAAAATTAAACATGTCAAGAATCAGACTTCAAGGGAAACAAGGCAAGTATGTTGTTTCTACACTGGAAATCTGTATGTCTGCATCAATGAATTTTGGCTCCCTATTTTTCCTAATTAAATTAATTGCTAACCATGCTAAAATAGAGCAGTTGGGGCCTGAAAGCTCTGATGCAGTGGTTCCTGGTGAGGGAACTGGGGAGTGGGAAGGGTAAGTAGTGGCAAACCAGCCTTTATCAGGGGTAGAAAAATAACAGGAATGCAAGAGAGCTTGGGAAAATGAGATCTGGTCTCTTAGTGAGCAGACTGTTGGGCTTGGATACAAAAGCTTACTGTGTGAAAACCTGGGATTATGCAGTGGGATGAGGGAGAGGAGCCTTGCCCCAGCACGTCTCTCCCAGCTGCTATGGATGTTGTTGCTCCAGAGGTATCTGCCAGGATGGTATCTGTCATGTCTGTGTTTACAACAGAATTAGAAACACCCATTTTAAGGGGTCTGCAAATCAACTGGAAAAATTGGCTCAGGTCAGGAGCCTGGCTGACAAAGCTATGGTCTTAAAGCAATTGTAAAAAAACCCCAGATCATCTGCTTTTCAAATCACAGCAGGAGAGCAAACAAATGGACCCATTTTTTGGTGTTTTTTTTTTTTTTCCCCTAGTTGTGGTTGCATAACACAGGATATTTTTTATATTTTAAATTAAACCATTAGTTGTTGTTAATTAAAATTTGAAATGTGAGAGAAAGAAGTGTGAATGTATTTAGTAAAAAATAAACTGATTGATACTACAGTGTAAGCTTTTATAGATGCGGAGATATATTTTGATGTTGTAGCCAGATTGCAATATGGTATCAAGGTCAACATAATTTGAAAACATCCAAATAGATTTGGAACAGGAATTGGTGGGTGAAGCAGTATTCCCAGGGTATTTGGAAGATGACACTAGATTATGATGACGATCTCTCTGGCCTTTAAGATGCACATTCTCGGAAGTTTGCCTTCCCTTGCAGATAGCCCTGCAGTCCCAGGGCTGTGTCAGGCAGAGCAGCTCCCCTGTATCCTCTGCACCCCAACTCTCAATGCAGGCACAGGGGCTCCCCTGGTCCCATCAGCCCCCTGCAAGGGACACGGGCCAGGGGAGACACTGAGCTTGGGGAAGCCACTTCCCAGTGCTGGTGCCCAGGCCTGGGGCTGCAGCTGAACTCATGCCCTCCACCTTGGCCCTGACTCTGCTCTCTGTGAGCCCCAAACCCCCTGAATCACCAAAGGGATTGGATGTGCCCTTCAGGAGGTCCATATCACTCATGTTATCTTTCCCCTGGGCATGCACTGGGCTGGGCAGTGAGGTAGGATCAGCATGGAGTGCTGCCCAGCTGGCACACAGCTCCTGCTGCAACTGCACCTGGGACAGATGCCCCTATGAATATGCACTTGTTTTTCCAGCACAATTAGATATCTGTAACTGCGTTGTCTGTGCATGAGTAATCTCTTTGCTCATTTAAATTGTCTGTGTGAGACCTCAGGTGGGCTCTGGTGGAGTGTCTGAATTCAAACAGGGTCTCATGATACGGCTGAGTGCCCGCAGATGGATTTACTTGTGAGCAAACTCTCCTAGCAGCACAGCAGATCACGCAGTTTTTTGGTTTGGTTTGGTTGCCTTTGGCAGGGTGGAAGTGCAGGAGGCTGCAGCTTGTGGTGTAGCAACATAAGAAGCTCTCAGAGGGGCACTCATCTGTGAACTCAGCACAACTTGTGCCGTTACCAGCAGCAGTGAGATCTGGGACCTTGAAACAAAGCCGGCTGTTTCTCCCCATTGTTGGCTGAGGCCTGTTTGCACAGGGAGAAGAATGGCAGCATCAAATGAGCAGGATTATTGAGGAAGCAAACATAGCAACAGCCCTGTCACTTAGTAACAAGGTAGAATTATGATGAAGAAGGAGTGAACATATATAAATAAAATATTCAGGAATATACGTATTCATTAAAATGATACCCAGAAAACAGAAGGAAGAAGGGCAATAGCTAAGCATCTAAAAATGTTCTTTAATGAAAAAGAATTTTAAATATCTGTCTCCACTGCTCGGAGCTCTGTGATGCTATTACCTTCCCACGTGAAGCTATGCTATTTCAGGTTCCCCTGGTTTCCTTCCCCCATCTCCTCACCTCAAGCACATGAGAAGTCTTAACAGATGAGCTTGAGAGGGTTGCTTTTTGTTCCCAGACATGTGTTGCTGGTTTGTTATCCTTGCTGTGTCTGTGTGAGTAATGTTCTTTATGTGTTGCCATGCCCAGTGCTGATGAATGCACAGTGATATATTTAAGCTCTAAACACCATCCCAATTAATATGCCTGCTATAAGAGGCAAATTTGCTGTGGGACCAAGAGCACGCTCCTCATTGTTGTGATTGCTTTCCTTACCTCCTGAATCAGGTGAAGAGCAGATGATGAAAAACACATGCTAGTAACCAAGTAAAACTCTTCCTGTCCTTTTCACACCTCTACACTTAAATTTATTTTTAAGATGTCATCTTTAATTCAGGCAAAAATAAAAATACCAACAAAGAAAAACCAACCCCCAAATCAAAGTCTCAATAATCTAAAATTCAAACCATTATCACAGAAGAAAAAGTCAGAGCTTGGAAGCAGTTGCAAAACAAGATTTTGTGTTGTTAGATGTTGTTCTTCTACCTTGAATATTTAATCAAATGCCCAAGTCTGTTCCCACACACAGTGAAAGATTAATCGTTGCACTTATAAATCATTCTCCTCATCTCCCTTTCGTTTGCACTGAAGGTCTTCTCTTGTCTTTCAGCACTGTAGAAGCTGCTACCCCTTATCTCCAGCTTCACTTTTTCTAAAGGCTTAAGTTGGTGTTGTAAATAAATGTTAAACAGTCATCTTTATTGCTTATTTTATGTATGGTAAACTGATCACAGGGCTTTTGTCTTCAATCCACTGTTTTTAATAAATATCTTACCTTCCACTACTGAAACACTCATTATGAATTTTCATGAGCAACTTCACATGTATCTTCTTAACAACTCTTCACATGAACAGGGCCTTCAAAAGCACTGTGCTGGCCAGGCAAGGGTCAGCTTGTATTTGGTTTCTCTCTTTCCAGTTGAGTACTTCCAGAGATTCAATGGAACATTTAACACAAAGAAGGGTGTTGTTCCAGGTTCCATTCACCTCTGTTGATAACAAATATTTGACATGACTGGAGGCTACACTGTTTGCTTGTGTAGCAGTTAGTTTTGGTAGATCCCTAAGATAAAAATTGCTCCTGTTTGGGAAATACTCAAAAGAATTCACATTTATATTTGGATGTGTACCAAGATCACATTTGGTGTTTTCCATCTGAAATTTTCGTAGTAAACTTAGCAGCACGCATTTGAGGTGTAAATGCATTTAAAATTTATCTGACGTATAAATATTAACGTGATCAGTTTGTCTGTGCAGCACTTGTCCACAGTTCACAGAGATTATGAGGAGCTACTGGGGCCAATAAATGACCCCTGTGTGGAAAGACTCACTGGCAGACAGCAATTATGGAAAAGCTGAACAAATTCTCTGCATGCATTGGCATTCACTGTGATGGAGACGCTGTGAATGGGGAGGGAGTCTGAGGAACCACCTCAAATGGAGGTGTTGGGAAAAGGCATGTTAGGACAAATTGATAAACCAAACATTAACAAATTCTCAGCACCAGATGGTGTTTACACAGGAGTCCTGAAAAAACACACACCACAAATAAGAATTTTCTGAATTGCTAACTATGTGTAATCTGGCACTATTATTGGCTCTGGGTTTAGAGGGCTGCAAGTGGGAACACGATGCCAAATTTTGAACAGGGCTTCAGGAGTGATCCTGGGAGTAATGGTCAGTCAAAGATTTCAATTGCTGTGGTCACATTTAGTTGGAAGTTTGAGAAGAGACATGAGTGTGGAGAGGAAGGTCAGGCTTGAAAGCCACAAGAAGTCTTGGAAGGATACCATGAGCATACGTAGGGTGCTTGTTCAGGCTGTGCAGCTTTCAACAGAGCCTTAGGGAAACAAGAAGGGCCCATAACAAATGACACCACAGAACAGGAAAGGCTACCTATGGGCTAAACCCCAGGAAAGGGAGGGTTGGAAGGAACAGGCACCTCATGCGTCAGGATGAGGTCCTACAAGAACAAGACCTGGGTCTCATGTTCAGCATCTTCCTAAGTGGCCTGGAGAAGGCGGTACAAGCACTTAGTGACAATGTTTACAACTGATTAGCTATTATTCAGGATAACCAAAACTAGTCTTGACTGTGAAAAACTGTTGAAATTTTTCCCTGCACTAAAATGAAATTCTGTGTTAGGGCTGTCAGGGGAAAAGTGACTACGTATATAAAATCATGATCTCTTAGCTCAGGAAAAAGTGAAAGACAGCTTGAGTCACTGTGAAATGTTTGCTAAAAGCATCCAAGCACTGGTCAGTGGGCAAGCTGGCTGTTGGATCTGGAGCAGTGGCAGAGATGAGCCTTTTCCTGTGGTGCAGAAGTGCCCTGTGTATTGGGGATGCCAGAGTACCAGTGGGGTGTGGGGGGTGAGTAATCTGAAGGATGTAATCTGTGTAATCTGTGGGGAACAAGTTAAACCAGGCAGCATGGCTACACCTCCTGGCACAATCCTGTCCCAAACTGGCAGCAGCACAGGGACAAGGCAGAGGCACTTGCCCTGTTTCACACAGCCCCTCTGAAAGCCTTGCTTCAAGCCTTGGATGGCTCTGGTTTTTTGGGCTAAATGGCACTTTGGTATGACATTCCTCAAGGCAATCCCAAATTACCAGGCTTTCAAGGGTTTGAGAGGAGTTATTACACCTAGGAGAATAGGAACAAGTTGGTGGTGGGTAGCTGGATGTCTGTCACAGCTTACACCTGTAGCTGGGCAGTTGTGGTTGAGGCACACCTAACCAGCTCCTAGTCAGAGGATTTTTTGCCAGGACTTGTTTGATGTGCTGGTATTTGAACCTTGATTAGGTATATTCAAAGGTGTCCTGTCTTATCTTACATTTCCTTCCCTGTGTGAAAACAACGTTGTTGTTTTTTTCCCTAGAGAAGCAGGTCTTGGGTCTCTGCTGTCCTAGAATTGCTGACAAGAAGAAAAAATAAAGACCAACGTGAACAATGAATGTAGCTGTGTTTCCCAGTTATTCTATATATGATTTATCACTTTATTTTCAAGACACAAAGAATGCTGTTAATGTGAATATATTGGATGGAATACCTTGTTGTTCTTGTCGTGGTGACTTCCTCTTTCTTTCATGTGGAAGACCAGTGGATTTGCATCTATTTGACATTTGAAGTGTTCTGCCTTTTGCTGATCCACAGCTCTGTGCAGCATGTTCCAGACTAAGAAAAGCCCATTTCAGTTCTTAGGACAGGTGCAAGATTAAGTATCAAGCATCTCGCTTCTGAAATTGCTTGTGATTGTTTTTTCCTCCACAAATGTCAGCATAGCTAGCAATTAACTGCATCCAGAGATCAAAAGCTAAATTTTCTCTGACAGAAATTGCTATATCAGAGCTTAGTGCTACTTTAACAATCAGGCACTTCCACTGATCTTTCTTTGCTTGAAGGTGAAACAGGCTGGGCTTGCTCTGCAGCCAGGGAGTACAGAAAGGGAAAGAAACTACATAGTGAGGTGGGGAGAAGCACAGGTTTTATGGTCCTGAGAATGCACCACCACAGCAAAATGTTGGTGTTTCCTCTGCAGGGGTAGAAGAGTGAGAGAGGGCTCCTCACTGGACTTGCAGACCCAGGTGCCACAGATGCCTCGCAGGGGGAAGCCCTGCTCTGGCTCCCCTCTGGTGTGGCATGGAGCCTGGAGCTGGCCACCTCCTTGCAAGACAGGAGGTGACAGCTCCATCCACCCAGCGGGGGGAAGATGGGACCTGTCAGGGAGAGAAGGCCTGTTGCCTGTGTTGCCCCCCTCATGCTGCAGGCAAAGTGGTCTCAGGGAAACAGAGGGCTCGGTGCCTTGGCGACATTTTTCCTCTGATTTGCAGAGAAGCTCCTGATGCCTTCACCCTTAATTGCCTTAATTAGTCCATTATCCTCCTCCAGGGAAATTTTCCGTAGAAAGAGAAGATGTCACTCCTTGAAACATTTGACTGGTAGACCAAAAACGCCACTGTCAGCTTTTTTCTTTTATTTTTACTAGATTCTAAGTTGAGCCATTGTATTGACAATTTAGCATCTAATCCTATTGCTCTAATTCAGTCATTTGCCTGTGCATTAGGATAAGAATGATTTGCATAACAGCCTTCAGTCTTCTGTTTAGAAACAAAATATTTTGATTTTTGCTTGAGTTAAGTGGGATCAAACTGCAAAGAGGCTGGAGAATGATCCCAGGGAAGCTGCAGTGATTCTGGCACTGCTGGGGAAGCTGTGGCTGCTCCATTTCCCCGCAGGATGCCTTGCAGGGAGCTCAGGCCTGCTGGCAAATGTCCTTTCTTGGGAAATTTGAAAACAGAATAGGAAAACATCTTGCTTGCCCCCATCAAGAGTGGTTAGGTTCCACTTGCCTGTACTTATCACTTTCTGCACCACTGATAAGGTTTGTTTAGCAAGTCGGCCTTTATGTGCTGTTTTCCTTCCTTTGAGCAGAAAAGGTTTGTGAACGTTCCACCGGACTGGCAGGATTGATAGGGTTTTTTTTGCTTTCAGGGAGACAGTCCCAAAAGAGCTATCTGCATCAGATTTTCCTGGTGAGAGCTGAAGGTGTTAATTCCCCGTTTGAAGAGTGGAGGGCTCAGCATGGTCGGAGTCCTGTAGGTGCCCATTACTGAGGTGTGGGTGCCCCTGCCCCATTGCCCAAGCAATCGTGCTCCCACGTGCTAAAGCACAGCCCTCACCCCTCGTTCCCTGTACAGCCCTTTGTAATTCGGAGATGTCATTCCTCCAATTCACCCAAGTCTTCAGTTTTTCTGCTAGGCATTTTTACTATTTTTTACTAGCTAGATTTTATACATAAAGTGCTCTGTAGAAATTTTGCATTTATTTTCTATGGCTGGCAGATAGCATTTTCCCAATCGATTAAGTATCCAGACTTAACAAAGGTAGAGAGAGGTATGTGACTGTAGGCACCTGAAAGGTTGTAACCCCCTGTGGCAGATCATTAACTTCAGATCAATAGGAAAATCACTTTTCTCCCCTGCGTTTTTTGTAATACTTTTTTCCCCCCAGTGTCCAGGTGCTACTCAGGGAGGTGTTTTCAGAGAGAGCTGTCACTTCTCTAACACAAAGTTGCATTATCAAAGTTCTTCTGCTGGTAGTACTATGAAAATGCTGAAATGAAATGCAAATCTAGACAATAAAGACAACTGCCTTAATAACTGAGGTAGATTTCTTCAAGCTTTCTTCTTTTGAATTGTACTTCTTTTTCTGGGAAAGAGCATGGAGAGAAAGGAATGTTCCTACAAAGAGCCTGTTTTTACAACCCTCCCTCAACTTCAGTGCATAACCTCCTGAGGAGGCCTGTGGGATCAGACCATTTGCAGATGTCCATGTCACATCATGTTCTCCATTGTATTTTAACATATATATTTTTATTAGGATATGACCTATCTATTTAATTAAAATTAATACTCTGTGAGGGGAAAAAACTGTGGAGTAATTTTCCAGAAGCTGTCGATAGCCTGGGGTCTGCTTCTTAGAAGAACGTATTTCAATGTTTTCTCGTCTTTCCTGCTGAATTATATGCAAACACTCCTCCTGAAGCTAAGAAAATTCCATTTTCCGTTTTGAAAATAATGCTGCGGTGTCCCTGTCTGCATATCATCTCTTTCACAAATCCCCCATGGTCCTATTTTAGCATCTTCCTGTGCTGTGAAGTGGTAGGAGCAGCTGACCCAGCCTGTGGCTGGGCACCCTGGAGAAGGCAGGGTGGCTCAGGGGCTCAGGCATTGCCCAATCCTTGGTATAGAGGGTTTGGAGCTTCACCCCACTGTGGCTCCCTCAATGCTCCTGTATAAGGGGAGGAACAGAGAAAGTGGTAGGTCTCTTATGAACCATTGGGTCTTTACGATGAATTTTGTAGCATTTAACCCCTCTGTCTCTCATTTTTACCTCCGGCACTTTCAGACTCAGGGACTGTCATGCTCGGACAGTGGGGAAGGCACATCTGTAGCAGGTTTGTGTTGCTATGGCACTGATCCTGCTCCTTGCACAGCCACCCCCAGTGGCACGTGTTAATACATCTCACCATGCCGGGTGGGAAGCACCCAGGTCCCCACCGTGTCCCAGGATGAGGCCTTTGGCTGCATTACATAAATTAATTCCTGTTAATGGATCATGTTGTTTTTCTTCTGCACTAGAACCTACTCAGGAGACAAAGTGGTCCTCCTGGTTCATAAAGGTTTAGTATTTTCAGTCCCTGACCCTTTATTTTTATTTTATTTTCGTGGCCTTAGTCAATACCATAAAGCCCCCAGATCTCTGCCAGTCGTTACCACAGAGATAACCACACAATGAACCTATCTGCACATCACAAACAGCCAACAGTAAACTTGCCAGTACTCTGTGAGATATGGGGCCTGATTGCTGATAGCCAGCTTTGGCACTGAGTAGGAGCTGTACTCTTTTGCCTGCTTTGTTGTGTTACGTTGTTCCATGCAGATAGCAGCTCATTGTGGGAAAAGGCAAGGACTGCTGCTGGAGCACACTCAGTGCCCTTGGAAACACATCAGTGCTTTGTCTCAGCTCTCCTGCCCAGTTTAGTCAGCACTGGTGTTTGTTCCTCTTTCTCCTTTTGTGCCTCCTCTCCCTTGTCACTGCTAATAATTTCACAAATTCTCTCTATCTTATGGACCAGAGATAATTTCTATTGAAACTGGCTGAGTTGCACAAGTTGTGAGATGTTTTTCTGTGGTACTCTGGTTTTAATCTGTGTTGATGTTAAGATCCTTTTCTCTGCTGAATGCTTGCTGGGGTGTGAAGCATCTGCTTAGCTGTTATGTAAAGAAATACATTTATTAGGTGGTTAGTGTAATCACATAATCTTGACAGACACCAGTAGCTGCTGTCACAGTTCCATATTTTGTGAAGTGGGAGGATTTATGAGCAGGCAGGCAGCAAAGCAAAAGTGGGCACATTTCTGCTGCTGAGGGACACCTTTTCAGGACTATGTTCCGAAGGCGGGTTTCTGGAAAAAACATCGGGTCAATTAGCTATCTGTGAGTGCAAAAACTGAGGCAGGGGTGGAATGACCACTCTGTCTCCAGTGTTTCCCAGCTGGAGGGGCACAGGGCAGTGTGGCAGGTGCTGCAAGGTGCAGGACAAGGGCAGGGACAGGGCTGGTTCGCTGGAGGAAGGTGCCAATGGCCCTCACCCATCTTAGCTGGGGGTGACGCCCACATAGAAGGTGGGGGCAGAGCAGGGCCAGGAACCATTCCACATCATGGCCAAGTCTGGATGGAGAGTGTCTGGGGTAACAGGGGGCTTCCAAGGAAGTGCAGGGGGCAGTGTGGTCAGGAGGAGTTTTGGAGCATCCTTGTTGTGGTGGTCAGCAGTGAGTGGCTCCTTCACGCACAGCTGGAGACCAACAGGCCATGTCAATTTGTTACTGCCCTTGAATGGAAAGGAAACCTTTCAATCCCGTGTGCTGCTCAACCTGCAGCAGGGTTGATTTCAAATGTACACAATTCTTAGCAAGGTGTGGGCAGGAATGGGCAGGGACAGGGATGAATGTGTGTGGGGAGATCCCTGCACATGCACTACTGGCAGAACTCCCTCTGCCTGCACTACCCAGCACTGGTGAGCAGTGGGGCTTATTGGGAATCCATTCCACTGGCACAAATCCAAGAGATGCTGAGATAATTGTGCACAATTGCCCCCAGGGGAGGAGTTTCCTCAAATTATTTCCGTGCAGAGAGTTGATAGAGGCCACAGGCTTGCTTTGTTTCCCCCACTCAGGCAGGAGCCAGAAGCTGTCGCCTGCAGATCTCTGGGTTCATTTTGCCCACAAGACTCCAGTCCAGCAATTGGAATAGTCTGCATTTGTGGGAGAGGTGCAGGCTAGAAATCTCCGTAAGCATTTTAGTCATGTGAAACTGTCACCTCTGATTTTCAGAAAGCTGCTACCCCCTTACCATCTGCTCCTGGAGCCACTTTCCTCCCTGGAGACACCCAACAAAATAATAATATGGATTTTTGCATGTGAGGCTGGAGATGATCAATAGCAATCCTTTCCACAGCAGTGGCACAGTACTTGAAGCACAGTCAGTAACATTAGATTGTAGGAGGCTCAAGAGAGACAGAAGCAATGCCCTGCACTTCCTTGTTGCCCAGCTTGTCCTCCCGGTGCTCCAGCAACCAGAAATTCTTGCTGCGGTGCTTGTGGTCTTTTTTCTCAATGTCAAATGAAAAAACAGGAAAGGCTGAGCTACCTGCCTGCTCTGAGGAAAGTGGTTGCTTATGGTGGACAGACTGGAAAACAGTTTTCTTTCTGTTTCTTCCATTTCTTAATGACCTCTGTTATACTGTCAAGACCTGCAGTGGTTTGCTGTCTCAGTGCCAGTCAGGCCAGCTAAATCTGTTCACTGCTCTATTACACATATCCAGGGTGTTGTCCACCCACAAAGGATACAGGCAATCTGCAAAGAAAAAGTATGAGTGACTTCTTTGGGCCAATTCCTTTATTTAAATATTTCTGCATCACCTGAACTCCCAGTTTGCATTGCCAACATTTCTGAGATTTCTGGAAGGGGCAACAACAGCACTGAATAATTACAGAGGAAATTAAAATCTATGGTTTTTTTCTAAATTATTCAAGGATGTAAGAGTGTTTCATGCAGCATGAGTAAGCTCTGAAACTGTGCATATGTGAACTTACCAACACGATGGAGTAATGGTGTACAGAGCTTTTGGAGGAGTTGTTCCTCTTTTCCTTAAGCTGTCACTGTTGATGATGAGAAGGCAAAAATATTTCTAATCTCTTTTTCACTTTACTGGTGGTGTAAAACAAGACAGCCCACCACCCCATGATACTTTTTCTGTGCTTCTCTGTCACAACAGAGGAATGAAACTGGAATACCTCAAATGGATATATGAAATAGTCTCTCTCCTGTCACATGGTAGTCAGATATGGCATCCAGTTCTTTCCTCACACACCATAATAATCTCTTTTTGAATTTGGAATTAATTGTAATAAGCTGACAGAGCTCTAGAGATTTCTGAAAAATAAATCAAATGTTGTCAGTTTGCTCTGAATTTTCCATGTCTCTAGTGCATGTTTAAGGACAAACCCATTTAAGTATGTTGTAATCCGGTATCAGACATTTTTCAAGTTAGCATTTTCTGTAGCATCATGCATAAATTAGAATTCTGTTGATACTTATTTTTATACTAAGCTGGTTATGTGATACATTAGGAGTATGCCATTGTGTCCATTAGCATGGATTTATTTTCAGCAAGTAAAATGTATGCAGTTTAAAGGATTTTGCTAGCTGGTGATGTTCACTTTGGTATGCACGGATGGATAGTGAAGGTGTGTTTTCATTTAAATGTGTCTTAATTTACTTCACTCTGTTTACAGGGTGTAAATACATCTTTAAGTAATTCTTTCGCCAGTCAAATCCTCTTCACAGCACAAAACCACATAATGAAATAATGGCAGATTCAGTAGATTTATGTTAAAAGTAGCACGGTAATTTCTAACATATCTTAATATTTTTGTAGTTTTTTAGGTGCCATATTTCATGCCATTTTTTTTCCACACTCCCACTTCTACTCTCCCAATAATATGTGGTATTGTTCTAAAGAATGTTACAAACACATCACAGGAGGATCTGTGCTCTCAGTTCACCTGCCACATGCTGGGTAATAACATCAAAACAGATTAATCTTGTGGAAGTAAACTGACTCTCTGTTTAGAGCAATATTTACAGAGATGTGAGAACTGCAGCCAGCGCTCTCACCACGTTTGCAAGAATGATCATTCTGCTGTCTCTAGTTCCTCCCCTCCAGCAATTTTGCTTCTATCCTACAAGTTTTACCCAGTGAAGCTGTAAGAAAGGGGCTTTTCAGCTCTTTGAGCCTTGTGCATGTTTGTGCTGCAAGCCAACACTGGGCTATAGGTGTCTATCCCACACAGGTACTGAAGTTTGAGTGCATCTGTGGACATATGGACTAGTTTCAAATTTTAGGTGCAAGTGGGGAGAGGCACTGCATTTGGAGAAGTGAATACTTTGGGGGTCAGGATGTGCCCTCTTCTTTAACTAAACGAGTAGCTGATTAACTGACTAAGTCCACAAGACAATGCTTGGCCTTGCAAAACCTTCTTTGTTCCTCTGAGGAGCTGAAAAATGTTTATTTTGATTAGAGGGTGGCAGGACTACCTCAGGAACACATCAGAGAGAGAAGGAAAAGAGACACAGTTGTATCAAAGGGAAGGTTAGGCTCCTTTGGAAGAGATTGACTGTGGGGGTTCCTGTGTTTTACCAAGCTTGGGTGCTCTCCAGCCAGCTCTGGAGAAAGGCCAGAAGAGAGGAGAAACACAGAGACTTTTCATATTTTTACCAGCTGAATCTTAAACACGATTTTCCTTTGTGTCTTCACCTATGTCTGCAAAAGAATAAACTATGCCATCTATTCTGAAGGTTGTTATTAAATGTTTCTCTATTCATGCATCTTGGTTTAAGGATGGTGTGAAAGTAATTGGACAGTGAGTTCTCTTGCAGTAAGGTGCTGCCAAATCCACACTGTGATGCAGCAGCAGGTGTCCGTCTCCCCTCTCTGCAGCTTTTGCTTGCTCCCCTGCACATTATCAGCTTTCAGGAGGGAGGAATGTCTCTCCCTGAGTGTGGTACCTAGGAAAGCTTTGCCAGCTCCCCGTTTGTCCGTGAGTATCCATACCCGGTCACGGCATTGCTTGACCACAGGAACTCTCCCCAAGGCAGAAACAGTGAGTTTTCTGGATTGACAGCCTCAGAAAAACCAAGCCTGGCAGGAATCTCAGATTGTGTCTGGACAGTATGCCTGTGTCTCGCAGCAGCTCCCGGAGATGCACAGGAGATTTTTGCTGTAGGAATGTCTGCCCTCTTATTTGGCTGTCCCCGGGGATGTGTGTGGGCCCACATGAGATTCCAGCTACCATATGAGCAGCTGATGAGTAGATTTTGTTTATCATGAGGTAAAGGTCAAACCTGCACTGGCTTTGGCAGAGCAGTGCTCATAGTTTGATCTGAGGAATGTATCTGTATAATTTTCCTTTCAGAAGAGTCTCTCAGTATGTGTGTTATCTGCTATTGCACTTAGCAGTTGTCATTGGCAAGCTAAAATTGTGGTCTGCTGTGGTGTGTATGAAATGATAGTCATAAAAACAAGTGGTGGACCCAGGGTACAAGGTGAGACCCTGTGGCACAGGTGGGAGAGGATCCCTGCAGCACTCAACAGCCTTTAGGAGTAACTGCCTGCAGCTGTTAGAATGCTGGGAAATGGCACCTAGAGACTGCATGACACCTACTCTGGGATGTTCATAGGCTGGCTGTGAGGATGGGCAGGCTTTATGACAGGGGAAGAATCAGAGACAGAGGAAGAGGGATCAAGGATGACTGAGAAGGAGCAAGTCAGGGAAAACAGGGGATAGGGGATAAAAGGGGACAGATGTATGTGAATAGGAATGGCAAGTGCACTTTTCACAGTTGGTTGACTCTTCTGCATGCACGTGTATGTGTGTGCTTTCAGCTCTAGCTGTGGGAGTCAGCCTGTGGTCACCCACCCAACTAGGATCCTGGCCCCTGGGAAGCACTCACTGTGTGTAGTTTTCCTTGGGGACCTGTGTTCGTGTGTGATTGTGCACGAGAAGCTCTGAATACCAGGAGCTGGAGTAGGGCTGGGGCTTGTGAAGCAGCCAGGGAGGCTGGGAATCCAGGACCAGCTACAACAGACACTGCCCAAGGCCACTTTCTGGAGGGAGAGGGGAACCACAGTCAGGTCATTTGCATGCTTCCCTTTTGGATGAGCACTCTGTGTGTGTTGGGAGAAGAAACTCAGTATTGCCACTGGGTGGATCTAGGGACACAGAGCAGCAGCAGCCTCACATCTGTCCAGCCACCTCTTCGGCAACTCTGAGAACTGGGATTATTCAGTAATTCACTGATTACCTGAATATTGGAGCAGGGATCATGCTTATCAGTGCTGCTTCAAGGAGGTTGAAAGTCTGGATTAACATTCCAATGTTGACAGTAGAGATACGGACCAAAAAAAAAAAATAGGATATAACTCAATTGGGGTGAATCTAAGGCGGGTGAAAATAAAAATTTACATGGAAATAGTCAGCAGTACACAGATACAGTATTAGGTGACAGCCCACCTACCTACAGCACATGAATGGAACTGTAAGGTGGCAAGAAGACCCCACACATATTTTCTGCTTCACACAGAAAAAAAGTTCCTCAAACTACCGGATCCAATTTAGGACACTGCATCTCAAAAAGAGGGTACCTTACTTGATTAGAGCCAAGAGGACAGTGGGAGTAGTACAGTAGACTAGAAAACATGAAAAAATTTGGACAAACTGTCCTTCTTTAGCCAGGAAGAAAATTCCAGCTGGAGATAGGATAACCTTGAATCCAAAACAAGTTGTGGTAAAGGGTCTGTTTGCACTTGATGTTCTTGGACAGGCAAGAATTTCTTGATTTCCACTAAGAGAGATGTGCAGATCCTGGAGCAGGTCCAGCAGAGAGCTGCTATGGTCAAAGCTCTGGAGTATCTCTCTCACCATGAAAGCTGAGACAGTTGAGCCTGTTTAGCCTCAAGATGAGAAAACTGAGAGGTGACCTCATCGATGTCTGTCAGTATCTGCAGAAAGGGTGCCATGAGGATGTGCCAGGCTCTGCTCAATGGTGCCCAGCAGCAGGACAAGAGGCAAGGGGCAGAAACTGATGCACAGGAAGTTCCACCTGAACACAAGGAGGAATTTGCTGTGCAAGTGACCACACACTGGAACAGATTGCCCAGAGAGGCAATGGAGTTTCCCTCAGTGGATATACTCAAGAACGGCCCGGACACAATCCTGTGCCAAGTGCTCTGGGATGACCCTTCTTGAGCAGGGTGGTCGGACCAGATAACCCAATGTGGTCCCTTCCAGCCTTGCCCATCTTGTGGTTCTGTAAAGCGTACAGGGACCAGAAGAACCACAGAACCACGCAGGAGGAGAGGTGGGGCTGTAGGGCCAGTTCACAGGGCTGGTGGGGTCTCCAGTGCCCCAGGGCTGGTGCCATCCGGCAGGCACCCACCAGAGGTTGCCCTGGCACAGAGCACCCCTCTCAGCCTGTTGTCCTCTGTGGATACCTTGAGGAGGTCACATTCCCCAGTCCAGGCGTGCAATCGCTGGGAACACAGGCCAGGGTTTCCTGTCTTCACTGGCAGAAATGTACAGCCCACAGGGTGATTACTCCAGGCAAGCACCAGGCCTCCCAGGCTCACATAGCTCTGGGCTCACCCTCAACTGAAAGCCAGGCTTTGCTCTAAAACTCTGCCGACCTGAGGCTTTGTGGGAAACAAAGGGCTGTTGAAAGCTGCTTCCAGGGAATGCAGAAAAGTGTTTGTTGCCTCCAGGCTCAGTATATAGGTCAAGTAAAAAGTACAGCATTACTAACCCTTTGTAAATAAGTAATTAGGGCAGTTAATGTAATTGAGCAGCATAATGAATAGTAGCAATAGAAATGAATTGCAGAACGTTTCTGTCCTTCAGAGAAATGCATAGGTATGCAAAAAGCATTTGCTGGTATATGTTACCATGCTTGTGAGTGAGAGTAGTTATCAGAGAGACAGAAAGAAATCTTAGGTTTTCCACTCTGGTGTCCTGCTGGGCCAGATTTTGTTCCAGCAATGCACTTTACGGTATTTTGTTACCAGAACTATCAAAGGTGGGTGAAATATATACTTTTTGGACTCAGGTCCAAGAGGCTCAGTGTGTGTAGGCTGACAGAGTGCTGCTGAGGGCAGCAGAGGTGTGCCAAATTACGCTGCCTGAGTTAGCTAATGCACCCTCGGGGCAGCACATCCTGCTGGGCCCCGCCGGCCTCTGCCAGATCAGTAGACACTTTCATCAGCTGGAAAAGTCGGTGGCAGGTTTTGGCAGTGTCCTGCCCCGACCTCCCCCTTCATCACCACCCTGCCTTTCAGTTTCTTCCTGGCTCGGTCCCCTGGCCCTGTAATGGGGTAGCATCTCCCTGAGTCAGAAGCTGTTGTTATGAGTCAGTCTGTTAAAGGGATCATGAAGTGACTGGGTATCACAAGGAGAGAAACCCTTTAATTATCTAATGTTAGGCTATTGGAAGCTGTTGCTGGGTATCAGGGGGTTAGATATATCGGAACTTCTGTAGGCTGAAGTGTGAAGATATGGTTTCTGGCATATAATTAATGTTTATAGAAGTTTCATAGACATAGCACTTGAATTACTATGAGACTGAAATATTCATGAAGTATAACTCTAAGGGAAGCAGAGTATCTGGATATTTAGCCACTCCATGTTTTCCTTTAATTAAAAATTACCTTTTTTCCTACTAATATTTCACTTCCTGTGCTTGCTGAAGGCCCAATTCAGCTGCTCTTCAACTGTATAGCACACTGTTCATGCTTAACTGTGATCAGCCCCCCATAAGGATAAATGTGGAGTATGGTCCCAACTGTGTCCTTCTGGTGGAAAAACAGAAGATGGTCCTTCTACCTGCAGAGAGGTCATAGCTGATGTTACCTCTCAACACCCATGCCATGCTCACCAAGCCCACATTTACTCCAGAGCCCAGGATGATGCTCCCGACAAGGATCAAGAGTACCCCAGGAGACCTGGCAATATAGTACATTTGGCACTGTATTTTATGTCCTCATCTGTAATATAATTCCCTAGGGTGACTTATGTATTTCTAATTTATTTTATGTATAATCTTCTGTGCAAACTACAGTGACAGATTTCTGTACTGTCCAACAATGCAGTTGTAAAGCATGGCAGTAGATAATACCTGAGTGAGTGAGAAAGCATGTTTTCTGTTCAGATTTGAAAAGAGATAGGCAGTCAGTCAGGCATGTAAATGTATTTAATCTTCATAAAGAAACTTGTGCGCCAGAAGGGTTTTACCAATTACTACGGTTTCTCCTTTAGGCTATAGAGGATCAAAACTGCCTGGAGTCCTGGGCTGTAGCCAGGTTCTAAGCAGTCATCCCACAACACCATGCGTCCAGGGGAAGGAGCAGAAGAGACTTCAGTGCGGAGGAGGACATAAAAGAGGTGCAGTGTAGGGCAGAAAACCTTCCCCTGCTGAGTCTCTCCTTCCCCCGAGGTGCAGTCTCGTTGCTGGGAGTGGTCTGCAAAAGGACATTGCTCAGCCTGGTCTCTTTGCTCTGGTTTCTACCAGCTTATCAGGTGGCGGCAGCAGCTCAAGTTGCAAACAAAGGGGAACACTGAAGCCAGTGTTAGGAGTAGCTATGCATGCACATAAATCATTCACGTGAGTCCTGAACCATATATGGAACTGCAGAAGACAAAAAAAAATTAATTTCTGCAGTACAAATAATGACTAGTCTATTTTAAAAAAATATCTGGGTTAGCTAAGGTTTGTTTGAACCAATCTTAAAAGGCAAATACAATCATATGATGAAATAAAATTAAGCCTGCTAAATGGAACAGCATTTGGCAAATAGCCTGTTTTATAAAACAAAAGGTTGGATAATTCCTCTCTGACGCATAATATTGGTCTAACAGGAAAGACTCTCAATTTAACAAAGAGCTAATTCAAGATATTGTGAATACAAGTGGGGTTGTTTCATGAAAGTTTTCAAAGGGATTAGTACTTTTTTTTTTTTTTCTTGAACTTTTAGCTGAATGTGGGCTGAAGTATTTCAGGACTAGGTTAAATATTGTTTAAAATGTCCTTTTTAAAATCTCTCCATCCCCTAGGTTTTTGATGTCATGTCTTTCTGCTTCTAAGTAAATGAGAAATCTTTGAACTCCTCTTGTTGTGTGGTTGGTTTGTGTGCTTTTATAGGTTAAAAGCTTCTGCATTCACATTTAACTGTGCAGGAAATGTATTATTTTCCCTGAAATAAGCTTAGACTAATGCTTTCTGTTCTCCCAAGCCTGGAGTCCCTCAGGTATTTTATGCTTGAAAATAATCCCTCCGAATGGATGAAAAATGTCTTGTAACTTCCCAGTCAGCAGGGTGGGTGAGATGGTTTGGCTGGGTTTAGGCACAGTGGTTTTCTCTTGAGCTGTGCCCTGTTCTTGGGTTCCCAAGGACAGGCGAGGATGGTGTCCTGGCACTTTGTAGGAGCCACTTGCTGACGCCACGGGGTTTGAGCACTGCCACCATGTGAGTTTAGACATCCTCTTCCTGGCCATCTTCTGCTTCGTTTTTCCTCCTTACACTAAGAGTTTTTCCCCTTGCACGAAGACACCCCAAGAGACAGTTAGGAGCCCTCTCCTGCGCCCTTTGCAGCCCCCCGATTTCTGCCATGCCCGCAGCTCTCTCGGTGGGCAGCCGTACGAAGTGCTTCCCTCCTGCAGGGAGAGCGCAGGCTGCAGGTCTGTCCGGGCAGGGGCAAAACGCGCCCAGCCAAAAGCATCCGGCCCCAGAAACATGCAAATCCCCAGATTTTCTTACCGCTCTGGCCACAGCTGCCTGTGCCTGCTCTCCCCCTCCGCCCCAGCACGTGGGGTGGAGGTGGGGGGATGTGAGGTGGGAGGTGCGGGGCAGCGCAGGGATGCACCCATTGGCAACACGGCTGCGGTGAGGAGAGCTTTGCTTTTACGGTGGTTTAGCCCACGCAGAGTGATTCGACGCAGAAAGCTACGCCTCACCTACATCATGTTTTATTAGGCTCTTTCCCGGCTCGGCTGTGCATGGTTAAACAGAGTTTGGACCCTATTAAGTGGCCTTTTGGATCCTCGCCTGTCAATTGAGTGGCTTCCCACATGCTGCTCTCCCCATTTACCAGACCCATTTAGCACCAGACCTTGTCCTCTCTGTAAGGTATCCTGTGACTGTGACCTGCTGCCACTGTAAGCGCAGCTTGGCTGTTACCAGCTATCCCTACCCATATTCCTCCTTTGCTGAGAGCAGGCAAAGCCAGATGTGTTCACTACTTGCTTTTTCTGTTGCTTCCCCAAAGCAGCCTAAAATCCAAACCTGGGATTTTTCTCCTCAGCTATAGACTGATAGAGAGATTATTGTTTGCAAATTGGTCCTATCGTGCTTAATTTTCCTTTCACCAGAGCATAGCACTCTGCCTAAATTCAAGGCTGTCACTGCGGGCTGGCTGGGGACAAAAAGCCATAGTGCCTTATCTCCCTCCTATCTGTCCCCAGAGTAATCAGGTTATAGGTATTTGCTCCCAGTGTGCAAAGGCATGGAAAGAAAAAAAGGAACCAGTTAGGACACTGCTAGGGCCCCATCCTGCTCTGCCTGGGTAGCCTCCACCTCACTGTGGCATTCCCTAGGGTTCATGTCCTAGGAATAATCCATGGTTTGTGTGCTTTTTATTTCTTAGCGGCTGAGGTTTGTGCTATGAGGTCTTTCATGCCCTAGTGCAATTTTCATGTTAAGTAATAACAGGATAATTATTTGGTGGTGCTTATTCTTCCTGTTACACGTGTTGAGGTTTAACCCCAAGCCAGTAGCCAAGCCCCACACAGCTGCTCATTCACTCCCCCACCAGCAGAATCAGGAAGAAAGCTTAGAAAACCCATGGATTTAGATAAAAATAATTTAATAGGGAACGAAAAAACTGTGCAAAAAAACAAAGCAAAACAAGGAGTTAATTGACTGCTTCCCAAGGGCAGGGAGGTGTTCAGCCATCTCCAGGAGAGCATGGTTCCATCACAGCAACAGTGACATGGGAAGACAAATATCATCACTTCAAATGTTCTTCCCCTTCCTCCTTCTTCCTCTCATTTTATGTACAGGGCAGGATGTCAGATGGTCTGGAATATCCCTTTGGTCAGCTGGGGTCACCTGTCCTGGCTGTGTCTCCTCCCAGCCTCCCAGGCACCCCCAGCTCCCTCACCAGCGTGGAAGCACAAACAGCAGAGAAGGCCTAGGCTCTGTTTAAGGCCTGCTCAGCAATAACAAAAACATCTCTGTATTATCAACCCTCTGTTCAGCACAAATCCAAAACATGGGCTCACACCAGCCACTTGTGAAGAAAATTACCTCTACCCCAGCCACAACTAGCACAGCATGAACACAATCCTTCAGAAAGAACTAAGCAAACAAAGTCCTTTAATATGAGAAAATTATATCAAAATTGACATCAATTGTACTGTTTTCAGCGATTCTGGAAAAGGAATCAAAGAATATTTTAGATATTTATGGGTTTTACCTCTGAAAAGTAAAAGGAACAAGGCCGGCAGTCAAGTTTATAGCCTTTTTTTTTTTTTTTTTTTTGCACATCTACAGGATGCTAATGATTCGTGAAAATACTGTTGATTTGAGAACATGTAGGAATGTCTTTTCTGTTCTGATAACTGGTTTATTTGAGATGCTTGACAAATGCCAAAAGAAAGCAATTTTTCATCAGGAATATTCCTGTCGAGAGATCTGTAGTATTTATTCTTTTGACCATGATAACTATTTGTACTCAAATGTGTTACAAGATAAAGTCAAGAACACTTGTGCCTACTATTCTGACGTATATCATTGCTTGTCCACCCCACAAAATGTTTGGTGTATCAGAAGGGCACATCTGTCCCACTCTGGGATCCT
This sequence comes from Chaetops frenatus, assembly GCA_013400775.1. Taxonomy (NCBI): domain Eukaryota; kingdom Metazoa; phylum Chordata; class Aves; order Passeriformes; family Picathartidae; genus Chaetops; species Chaetops frenatus. Next base: position 115,701 of record VZTR01028883.1, on the reverse strand, counting down.
CTTGGCGACGTTTACTGTGGAGGGAAAAAAATCTTCTGTGTGACGAAAGCAGAGCAAACTGGTGCATCAGTGTGTCATTAATGCCTTGTTTTCTTGTGATGAAACAAGTCCAAGGTTGACCTGTTTATCAGCACTGTCAAAAGTGTCTTTTAAAAGATGATTTTTTTTTCCTTTTTCTTTTTATTTTTTTTTTCCAGCTCCACGTTTTGGGAAGTTGGAACATAAATAACATGACTCCTTTGGGTCTGAAATGACTCGGTACACTCCCTGTCCTCTTGGCAGGCACTGCTGCCACAGCTGAGGACTGGAGCTGCAGCTTTCTGGTTTTTGAGGAGGCCTCCTGTCCAAAGAAGAAGGCTGAGTCTCTGCCTTGTTTTACATCAGCTGATACAATTAGCCTGTGTTGTTGAAGAAGTTTCAGATGTAAAGTTTTCCATAAATAAATAATAATAAAAAAGTAAAATACCAACAACAACCCTTTTAATGATTACTAAAGGTAATTGTGACTTGCAAGTGAAGAATTGCTTTACAGGTTGCTGAAAACCACCACTGTATTTTGAAAAAAACAACTTGATTGCATGAACTCCATTAAAAGCTGTTTTTCTGTTCAGTGCCACAACTGCAAAGACTCAGCTTGGATGCAAGGCTGGGGGCAGGGAAAGCAGGTGCAGCTTTTGACTTGGCTGCTAATGGAAAAGAAAACCTGAACTAAAAGTCACTTATCTCTGTTCTGCTTTCCACCTCCTTGGACTTCTGACCTTGGTGGGTGCAGTTTTAATATAAGCTACAGCATCTCAGCAGAGCCCTGCACATTTTAATTCTTGATCATTAAGTGATCTGAGCATGGCCCCTGCTAAATCACAGACAATTAAGTTGTCTGGTGGCCTCCCTGCTTGTCCTTCAGGTGAAGGAAGCTGCTAAGGGAGGCTGAGCACTTCACACCCCTAAAGCCACCTCCCAGCAGCCAGATAGCATGCAGCCCAGGCTTTGCATGGTGCAGAAGTGTTGTGACACTGCTGTGACACCCCTGGTAGCAGGATTGCATCCTTCAACAAGGTCAATTAACACCCCACTTCCTCTTCTGCATGCACTGACCATGAGCACCACCTCTGTGTTTTTCTACAGAGACAGGGCTCTCGCTGCCTCCCTTCAAGGTAAGGGGCAGACTGAGCCCATATGGCATGTGGGAGCCAACCTTTCCCTGCATCCCACCTGAATTACCCTATTAGGGTGGTAGGTTCCTGCAAACCCAAAAAATCACTTAGATGAGGCATTCAGCTCAGCTCATCTGGCAGCCACAAACCTGTCCTGCTCATTGTTCAATGCTGGGTGATCGGTACAGCACCTTCAGATATCTGGTTGAAGATTTTATGTCATCTTTTGGAATGCTGATTGAAAACATATTAAACAAGGTTGGCCCAAGACTCAGTCCTGTGAGAACCATGCTGGATCTAGCCTCATTATTAAGCATGCTTTAGGATCCACTAGAGATCCAGTTTGTAATTTATCTTCATGCACAATTGATGCAATATTTTGTTGGAGCCAAAACATCCGTGTCTAGAATTTACCAGTGTTTGAAAACCATTGAACCGTGGAACAGCCTGGATTGGAAGAACCTTAAAGGTGGGAACCTTAGCACAAACCAGAACTTGGTCTCAAGGCAAGACTTCTTTCCATGTTCTTAAGACTCTCAGAAAGCCATTTGGATAGAAATATGGCAAGTGGTTGTACCAGGTCTGCTAAAAGTCACAATGGTCTGCACCAGAAGGCTGCAGAGGGTGTGAGAGCAGTGCAGGAAGAGCAATGTGAGCCCTCCTTGTCTGTCGTATACCTACAGTGTAATTAGGATGACATAAATGCCACTGCTGTTAACATCCTTGGGTGATGACTGATGTATCAGAAAAATCCCCCTGCCGCCTGCCTCTCAGGTGTTTGCACTTACATATCACTTCCCATTAAACTGGTCTGCAGCACACCTGGGTGATGAAATTGAATTAGCTTGAATAACTGAATAAGTTTTAGATCTAGGACTGGCAGCTTGTTCATATAGATCTTAAATGCCCAGCAGCAGCAGCATAATTTGCATTACCCAGGCATGGATATTCAGAGCAGCAGGGCAGGGCTGCACATGGCTGGTGCTTGCTCTTAACCTCACTGCCTTCAGGAACCCTGCCTTGCAGGGAGAGACACTGACCCCAACGGAGTAATTGCAAATAATCAACCCTCCCCTCCCCTCCCCTCCCCTTTAATTTGAAAGATGAATGGCCTGCAAAGTTTCTCAGGTGCAGAGCAGTGTCAGGCTGCCCAGGAAGTGCGCAATTCCTTGCAAAAAGCAGCATATATTCCGATTCATTCTGATTCTGCCTCATCCTGCACAGCACAGGCTTGCTGAGAAGGGCAAGGCTTCATAAAGGCCTTTTGTGTAGCTCATTCTGAAATCTGGCATCAGCAGATGAAATGCAGACTGAGCAAGCAGATTTTGAAGAAATATTTAATAATTTATGATGTACTTGGCACTTGCATAGCACCTTTCATCCATGGTTCTTAAAAGACTTCAGAGATGTCAATAAATGATACAAGTAGAATAATGTCTTATTATAATAAAGCCATTTTGCATGTTCATAAAAAGGCAGAAATTGCACTCCTAAAAGAATAATTTTTTTAATCTATAACAAAAAAAAAAGAGAGAGCCTGTAATAAAGTGAGACATAAAAGTAGAAATCTTAGTTTCCATCTCTTCCTTGTAAACTTCTTGAGGAAATGGAAGTCTTTAGGCAGAATAATTATTTTATACTTTAAAAAAGAAATACCTGCTTGACTGGTGTTTATTATCCACAGTGCTTTTAAGGCCTCCTGCACATGGTGGATATTTGCCTTGCCAGCTGGAAAGGTTTTATCTCTGTGTAAAACAGCAACCTGAAGCCTCTGTGATTAGGCTTACCTGCAAGTATTTTTCATTTATATGTTGCTAATAAATAAGAAATTGTCAGTAAAGCCTTTTTCCCTCAAATGCAAAAGAAGTAACGGATGGCCATGAAAATCAGAGCCACCATAATCTCAGTCTCCTCTGGAGTTTTATTTTGTTTTATAGATTATATTATTTCCCTCCATCATCCAAAGTATACACAGACATATTAGATTAGATTAGAGAGGTAAATATATGAGGTTTTGCAATTAAAATTTCCAAAAAGCCTGTCAACTGATGACAAAGTTTAGGCTTTAATAAGGCATAAAGAGACACAGAGAGGAGAAGTCTGAGACTCAGAGCGTGGTACTGTCCAGCAGTATCCACTACCCAGAAGGACTGGTCACACTTGATGTTGCTGTATCCTATAGAAATGTCCTTTAGCTAATGGTAAATACACCAGAAACTCATCAAGTGATAACGTGGTGAATGTAGCTATGAAAGTGGGTTCAATAAAGGTCAAAAAATTCCAAATGCCGTTCAGTGGGATTTTGTGATTACTTTACCGTAACCCTTTACCCAGAGGATAATAAAAGCACCTGATTGTGGCTTGTGGATACTACTACTTCACATGGAATTAAATGAAAACTAAGAAATTAAATGGAACTATTCAGAAGGAAAATTCCTTAATGTACAAAGCCCTTCGAAATAGAATGTTACGTGAAGTACTTACCATTAAAAACATTGTCATTCACCAGTACTTACCATGTAGATATTATTCTGCTATGCTATTCCAAACAGTTGGGTTAACTGCGGTTTCTTGGAAAATGCATGGGCTTTAATTGCAGTAACATTAGCTGCATTAATGGCATGGTAGGATGTGGTAAATGTGCACTTGTGCTTAGGGCTGTCCAATATTTTCCACTGCAAGGGCCTGTTTGCTGCTGTTTATGTGCCACCAGGCTTTGTCCAGCAGGAACACAGTGGCCTTAGCCAGGTGGGTGTTTTGAACTGATGCCGCCGTGGAAGTGCCACGAGCAGGGGGCTGTGCAGCCACGGTGGGGCAGCTCCTCTCTGCCCCACCTGAAAGCCTCTAACACCTTCTCATTTTGAAGCTTCAGGTGTGCTTTGCAGAAGTACAAGATTTTGGAGTGTAATAGGGGATTAAGATGGCGTTAGACAGGTGAAAGTCCTTTTCACGCTGACTGAAAGAGACATTTTAGGGCATCTGCAAACACATGATCTGAGTAAGTTTGGTAGCATCTGACAACAAATCTTGATGCTCTTATATGCAGACAGACAAGCTTACCGTGTAGCTTTGCATTCCCCTTTTGCTTTCTTGGCAGCTTGCCTCTCTTTATGTGTTATTTGGCTCAATTCTGGCTTCACTTGCAGAAGTCTGCTTTCATTTTTCCTTTAAACACACAGGGTATTAGAAAAATCACATAAAAATATACAAATACCTGATGGTAGGGAGCCAGGCTCTTTTCAATGGTATGCAGTGACAGATCAAGCACACACTGAAATACAAGAAATTCGGCTTAAACATAAGAAAAAGTATTTTTAACTGTGTAGGCAATCTAATGCTGGAATAGGTTGCTGAAACAGGTTGCTGAAATGTGGTGTCTCCATCCAATGGAAATACTTAAAACACAAGTGGATGTTGTCCTAAGAAGGTGGCTGTAGCTGACACTGCTTGAGCAGGGGAGCTGGATGGGATGGCATCTGTGGGTGCCTTCCATCCTCAGCTGTCCTGTGAGCCTGTGAATACATCTGGTTTCTGTAACGTGCACAAATATACGTAAAAAAATGGTGACTTCATTATGTGGTCTGGGGACCTGGGTCTGTCTCAGCCGGCCCATGCTGCTGCTCAGAAGAGTTGACTATCCTGTGCTGGGGAGTGTTACATTTCCCCAGGGCTTCCTCTCTGGCACAGCCACTGTCACAGAAGGGACTGAAAACATCCTGAGACAAGAGGAAGGAGGAAAAGGATGTGGTTCAATTCCAAGTTGCTGGGATTGAAGACCTTCCAGGCCTCCTTGGGAGGGCTGCTGGCCAGGGATGGCAAGCACCCTGCTCCCATGTGCCAGTGCTGAGGGGCACACATGGCAGGAAAAGAGAACAGAAAAAGAAAGGCATTGCCATGTGCATCATGCCAATCATGCTGTCCACTTCAGGGTCCCATTCTGCAGGACCTTCCCTCCACTCTCTAGCCAGGAGCACAGAACTGACCTGGGAAGGGGACAGCAGCTGAAAAAGCTCTAGGTACTAGCCCTGGCACTAACTTCCACTTAAAATAAAAATCAACACATACAAATCCTCCACAAATAAATGGAGAGGAAGGCTAAGTGGAGAACATGAAGCTGCTTTGAGAGCTGCAGTACAGCTGATGACTGATTAGAGAGGTATCTTCACGGAGGCCCAATTACAATCCAGTGTTTAATTGCTTCTGGCCAGCATCAGCCCCCCTGGGCAGGAGGCAGCTGGTTGCCTGCAGTCCTCATTCCCCAGAGGAGTGGGGGGAAAAACTTTTCTGGTTCTGTGGATTGTTTGTCTTTGGCACAATTTGGAAACAAATCACTCATCATTTTTATTGCTCTAAATATTATGCTATTATTTTTCCTTTAAGTGAGGTAACCTTTAATTAGCTGCACGAGTGAAACCACACCATTCCTCTTAAATAACTTACAGTCAGTCTCATAAGGTGTGTTTTTGTTTTTGTTGTTGTTGTTGTTGGTGGTTTGGTTTGTTGTTGTTGTTGTTGTTGTTGTTGTTGTTGTTGTTTTGTTTTGGTTTTTTTGGGGTTTTTTTTGTGGAAAGGTAGCAGATTTTCTAACACCATCTACTCCTACCCTACTCATTGAAGATCCTGCTGCTGCAAGTCCTCCGAACCCATGGCATAAGTTTCTGCCATGACTATGCCTTTCATACTTCATTTCTGAGGGACAGGCGAGGTGTCTGAGGCTGCAGGGCACCTTGCTGTGCCTCACCCCAGCAGCAGTGTTTCTTCTAAGGAAAGGAGTTCCCTGCTCACATCTACCCTAGACAGGATGCAGTGTACTGGAGGAGCTTTGCAAACCCCCACTGCTGTGAACAAGTTACATGTGACTTTAACAAGAACTGAATATTAGCTGTTAATTTGTCTCATAGTCTCAAAATGGGTGTTCTTTTTAATAGGCATAAAATATATTTAATATCAGTTTAATACATCTTATTGATCATAGATGTAAATGAATATTTATATCTATATTTTTACATATGTATATATATATATATACACACGCATATGTCTATCTATCAATCAATCAATTAGTAAAGTTGGAGTTTTATGATCAATTTTCTGCAGGAGGGTTTCTGAAAGCAGCAGTTCCTGGAGGTATCCCATTTTCCTGCCTGTGTCCTGGCAGCAGGATGTCCTGCGAGCACCCAGGCAGTGCCAAGGGCAGGGCAGGAGCTGTGGGGCACGTGGGGTTGGTGTGAAGTGGTGGTTCAGCTCGTGCCCAGCCTGTAGCTGCAGATGGAAATACACCTCACCAGAGAAGGGAGTAGGGGGCTCTGTGGACCCCTCCCTGGAACAGATGACCTGTGGCCCTCACCTCCTGGGGCAGCAGTCTGCTTTCCTTCCTCCTCTCACACCAGCATCTCCTCTTCTTATTCTTCTTCCACTCTATGGGAAGGTTCAGTTTTGTTCCTGGTTCTTTTTGCTTGAAACAGGAATACCCTGTGCCTGCCTTGTTTGTAATATCTTCACAAAAGAGAATCCTTTTCCATTCAACCCCCTTTCCTTTGATTCTCTGTTTCTGGCACCAGACTCTCCAGGCTTGTGGAGCTGTGCCTTTCCTGAAACCTGCCAGTTACACCGGGCAATTCAGAGGAGAATGTGTGTGACAGTGACCTGGGACCTTGTGACTGCCCTTGTCCCTGCTGCTGGTCTGCAGGTAGCCTGGGACAAAATGGCTTCAGTCCTCACTTTACCTGCTCATAAAATGTGTCATCCAGCCTATTCTCCTGCATCAAAGTAGTCCCAGCAGGGCAGGGAGCAAGATAAGAGGGAAAGGAGAGAGAAAAGAAGGATTTAAAAAGGAACAGCCTGAATCAAACCCATGGTGAAATACATGAAGGTTCCCCTTGTTCTCCAAATCAGGTTGAATGATCTGTGCATGCAGACAGACTTCCAGGCTGGAAGGGAGCAAAGACCATTTTTTTAATTGCTTTTAGACCAACTCTAACTATAGGTAAAGTCCTTTCCAGCATTAGAGCAGCTAGTAGTTCAATCTTCAGGTAGACTTTCATTAAAAGATTAAGATGAATAAAAAACCTACTATTGAGTTGCATTTGTTATATATAATGGCATGTGAATTTAAAAGCAAATACTCTGAAGACAACTTAGTTTTCTGTCAGTCAGCCTAATACATTTCATATTCTGTGTATCAAGTGAGATCTTGTATCAGCTGTAATTATGGATGGGACTGGACCATCTAAACAATCTCTATGATGAGCTGGTTACACTGGGAAACAGAACCAAAACTGCAGCCTGTTCAGCTCAAGATTCCTCCGTTTCAGAAAGCCCCTTCCTGAAAATCAGGTTTTCCTTCACTGACTAATATTTGGTATGACTTATATCAGTAAGTGTGTTTGTTTGAATAGGGATTCTAAACTCCAAATGCAGGTGTACTGCAGTTAAGAGGTATTTAAACACACAAGTTACACTAAAGGAGAGCTATTTGAATGTAGATGTAAATTATTTAAATCTTTAGTAACTAGGCACTCTGAATAAAGTGTTTAGGGCAGTAAAGAAGTGGGATGCATATCTATGCAGAAAGTGTTTGTATAACTGTAGTGCATCAATGTGGGCTTAATTACCTGCTTATCTCAAACATGAAATCTCAGTTAAATGCATTTTAATCGTATTAGTACAACAGAGCCAGTACAGCAGAGGATGAACAAAACAGTGTTACAGGCTGCATCAGCCAAGCCCTATTCCTTTGTCCTTGGTGTTTCCAGCATGCCCATGGGTAGAGCTTCTGGATGCCACATGGAACAACCAATATGTCCACACAGGTAGTGGGATATGAACCTGGGGAGTGGAAGCAAGTCCTCAGTTTTCAATTAACTGTTGTAGGCACGGCATGGCCTTATGCCTGTTCAGCTCTGTCAGGTAACCCCTTTAGATATACTGGCTTGGAGGGCAGTTGTTCTTATGGAGTATCAATGGCTGCCTGGCCTGGGTTAGTTTGGAAGAAGCTCAGCCCCATCCTTAATGTGGTTGGCTATGTGGTTTCTTCAGGAGGGGCCCTGTGGCGCAGCCCAGAAAATCTGTCATTCCGTCCCAGTTTTAAAACAGGGAGCTCAGTGGATGAAATTGTGCTTCAAGCCAAGTGTTTCCCTGGGTCAGCATCTGTGTTGCCAGCAGGAATGCACTCCAACTCTTCCAGAGTGTGCATCTGGATCCAAATGCTGCTCTCTCCACTACCTGATAAATTCAGTAGTTCACCAAAGTTCACAATTCTGCACCAATAATACATGTCATCTCTTAGCTCACCCGCTGCAGGGACAATCCTGTGCCACAGTCCCAGACTCTGCCTGAGGAACAAAGGACTATCCTCTGCAACAAGGCAGTAAAACTGAGCATCTGGAGTGGGGAGGCAGCAGTAAGGATCAGTGCACTGGGTGTGTGCTTCCCAAAGAGGCAGTCCAGTTAACTCAGGCAGGTTTGCTGGCTGAGCTTGACGGGGACAACCAGTGCTGCCCCTGTCACCTATGAATGACACCCTGCTTAAATTAAGTGCAACTATAGTGTTTCTGAAATACCTGCTTGCCCTTTCTCCAAACTAGGCAAAAGGATTCCTAGGACCTAAATCATATCCCCAGCCCTATTCAAAGGTTTTATTTAGCGATGGCCTGTTGCAAAGCAACTGCTGGTGAAACATCCTGCAAGAAATGGGGTGTTTCTGCTTTGAGCCGTGCTGGGGTTTTGGCCATGTCTGTCTGGCTCTGCTGCCTTGTATGCAGTGCTGTGGTGCTTCTGCACTTGGGCCACTATGCTTTTGTAACTGAACATGGTTCTGGGCAGAATTGCCTGGGTCTGAGTGCCCGGGCTGCAGCTGGGAGGATGACAGACACAGTGGCAGCACTGCATAGGGTCATGTATTGTCTTGCTAAGGACTTCAGCAAATTGAGATCTTGAGAATAGCTATGGCTGGGGGAAAGTGTTTTATACATCAACATTTCTGTCTTTGACGTGTACAGGAAGTGCACCTAATGCTATGTCACTATCAGCATTTGTGAGAGTACGACAACTAATGAAAGGGCAGCCAGTAAATTCAGACAGTTACCTCTCATTTGGATAAACAGCTGAGCTGTCCCAGTTAGGGACTTCTCATTTCTGCAAAGACACACTGCTTGCACATAGGGAAGAGCAAAGTGCTTGTCTCAGATGAGTGGATTATTCATCTTTAAGACTAATCTTAAGGAAGATCAGATCTCTGAATAGCTTTGAATAACTTTGCAGGCTGTTGATGTCTGTTTTAATCCCATAAATTTATGGGATTGTGTAGTGTAGGTTTCATACAGATGAGAAAATATACTGGGTCAGGCATGAGGACTATCTGAAATCTGAAATTTGGCTCTGAGCATTTTCAGTCATTGTTTTTTCCTTATTGTGAAACCACAGTGCTACAAATGAAAAGACTTAGTTTCTATCAACAATTTTCTTTTCTGTTTAGAGAAAAGATTTGATTATCAAAGAGGAAAATATCCTTCAGATTGTGAGTTGCTGTGGTATAGGTCTATTCTGTTCTTGTGATACCATCAGAAGGTAAAATTGGCCAGCAATACCATACACCACACCAAGAAAAGAAAAAAAAAAATTAAAAACTAAAAAAAAAAAAAGGTCAGGAGAAACACACACTAGCGCACACAGGACCTTGAACTTCCACAAAGAGATATCATGTTACATTTTGCAGTGTTTCCTAGGAAACCATTTTAGTGTAAAAGGAACTCTTTGTCTCCTGCTCTTTGTAAAACTGTTTGAACCACTATACCTCGTAAAAGGTTGCTTCACAGACAATTTATGCAGCATTTAATAAAAGCTCAATCTGCAGTTTGCTGCACCATCAGAAACAGTATTTCTATCAGCAGTCTGAATACTTTAGGTTGTATTTGTTGAGAATTTATAAGATTATGTCATAATTTCCAGAAGTCAGACAAACAAAATATTTTAGTTTTCTTTTTCTTTTCTTTTTTTTTTTCTGACAATGGAATGCCTTTCTCTAGCAGCAAGGCAGTACATATATTAAAAAAACCACAAAGTAACTCCCTTCCTCCAGAAGGCAGAAATTGCTTTGGGAAGCTCTTATCAGCACCTTTTTAGTGGCATGTTTGCTGAAGCAAAAATGCCTTTTGGTTTCTTTTCCTTTGAACGCTGAGGAGGCTTGAGCAGGATTTCCGCAATCACGGCTCTTGCTCGGCGGTGAGAGCTATTGTGTGGCAGTGCCTGTGCTGATGTGTGCCACCTGCCAGCCCAGATCCAGCAGCCTGGGACAAAGGACTCATCTGCCCTGAGCTACCTGCCACTCCTGCAGGCTGTGCAAGGTGCCTCCTCAAAACAGGGCAACCACCCTGGTCCTGCTCTGCAGACAGGGCGAAAGCCCTGGATCCTAGGACAGGGCTTGCAGGCCAGAGACAGAGGTAGGTTTCCACTCAGGTCTTTGCCAGCTCTGTTATTTATCATCTTCCCTTAAAACCAGCACTCGACATCTGCTATTTCATTTTAAGGAGGATAAATGTGAGGGCTCACAGGGCCTCCACGGTGGCCAGCAGGCTGTCCTGTGCTTCCCCAGCACTTTGCTTAAAGAGCTGACCTAATGAGTTTAGTTCCCTCCTGTAGTCCCTGTCATTTACAGTTGCTATAATTTCCTGTCATAGCTACTTTTTTCCTCCCCCACCTCCTTGTGATATTGCAGGATTCATCTACAAGGCTGATGTGCTCTGACTGCAGCATGCTAGACTTGTCTTCGTCTTAATATATTATTTATGATGCTATTATTCCTTGCAGCAGACTGCCTGCCACGCTCTGCATACAGTTGCTGGTCTTCCAAATGCATCAAGGCCAGCAAAGGAAAACACTGATCTAATTGAATTAACAGTGGTTCTGTTAGCCTTAATAGAGTTTGTCATGAAACACTAAGCAGATGTGACAATGATCTTGGTTAGTTATATTTTTGTACCTTCTCCTAGACACGGTTACTGTTAGCCAGATCAGTGGGGAGGATAATTCTCCTTTGCTGATCAGTAATTGTGCTTACCCAGACATGTGGCAATCACTTTGGACTGATGGCTGAAATAAGCCAGGGACTTGAATAGCAGAAAGTTTTATATTCTGACGATAAACTTGGCTAATTAAAACAAGATGCAGATGGTACTACCACCTAGCAATTTTCACCTCACTTACTCTGACTCCAATTATAGCCTTTCCCTACTGACTTACACTGTTTAAATTACAGTCAGGGGGTAGATGACTATTTACCTGTTTCTACTCGTACAAAGACGTCTAACATGTCATTGTTCTGCACAAGGCACGTGAAGACGGACTTAGTACTTACTCTGAAAAGTATCTCCACTTTTTAAAAGAAAGGGAAAACAGTGATAAAAAGACTACTAAGAGACTCATTAGCAGACACATATGCATCAGCAGGAAACATATGAATATTACGCACAGAATGTGTCTCTCTAACACTTGTTCATTGGAGCAGGTGCCATACTTCTGGGAAATTAACTTAAATTGGATAAATAGAAAACTGGCCTTAACTAAGCCAGTCCAACCCACTTTCTTAGCTTATTATTTTCTTTAGACACTCTGAAATGCTTGATGTTGATCCCTTGGGTGACTTTCACTGCTCAGAGAAAAACACATTTACAAGGAAAGGGTAAGACCATTGGTCATCAAGAATGGGTTAGGTTTGCTTGATCCTGCCTCAGTGCAGCAGGGTAGATAATGCTATCACTTGAGGTCCTCCACATTGTTTTAAACAAGCTTTATAAAGAAACCTTATAAGCAATCTTTAGGGAGCAAAAATCCTTGCTTAATCCAGGGACAGAACAGCCTGCTAATTCTGTGGCAGAAGAATTATCTGAAATTGAAAACCTGAAATTACTCTGGCCATCATCTGGACCAGGTGTTGCTGTTAGTCCTGATCCATTACTGTTACGGCACTTTATTCTGGAAGCACTTTCCATGCAAACCAGCCGTGTGTATGGCCATCCTGCTGGCAGCAAAGTGCGCTGAACTGCACGTGCTTGTCCTGATCACCTAATTTCTTTTCACATGAGGAGTGTATCAGGTGTAAAGTATTCCCTGATGCAGAAGCTACAGTGGGGCAGGACATGCAGTTATCTTTGGAACGACACCCTTGTGTAGTTTGAAATGTATGTGTGTTGGAGGGAGAGGGGAGGAATGGGGCAGAGGACCAGGATTTATTTACAGAGACTTACTGTTTTGAGTCATTCAACTGAATTACATTTTGTGTAAAAATATGTATGCAAATTAATGCTAATTGGAAGGGAACTTCCACGCATCCTGGATGACATGCTAAATGAGGTCAATGCGAGTACCATTAGTACGATGAATAAGATGACACTAACTTGAGTGAAATGCTCAAAGCGTCCTTGTCCTTGCTTTCTCTTGGCTCCCTATTCAGCTCCAGGGGGCTTCTGCAGTGTGGCACCGGCAGCCCCTGTAGGGGACAGATGTCATGATTCAGACAGTGAGTAGCTCAGTGGCCTCCTCCCCTGTCAAACGCCACCACAGTGTCACTGCCTCTTCTGGGTAGGGAGCTGTGGGTTCTCAGAGGAGGGACCATTCCCTGGCAGGGTGCTGCTGTGGGTGCCTGCACTTTGCTTGGCTCGCCAAGACCCCACCAGGGCAATGTATTTCCTTCAGTTCCTCTCCTGAACCTTCCTGCCCAGCAGAGGGTAAGACAGGTCGCTGTCAGAGGATCTGTCCATGCCACCTTGAAGTGCACCTTTGGGGAAGTGTTGCAAGCGAATAGTGCTTTAAGGGGCTAAGTTCAAACCTTGCCTTTGGCAGCAGGTTTTGGACATGTGAGCAGAGCATTTACAGACCCAAAATAGCTTGTGCATTAGGGCACTTTCTTGCCCTCCCTCCTTCGTGCCTATGTTTTAAATGGACTTTCCTTTCACTGCCAAGAGGTGGAGGAATTGTGCAGAACGAGACATCCAGCACCACTGCTGGGCATTCTTGGGCCCTTTTCTCCAGGCTTGTCATTGCTTATGGAGGAATATTTATATTAATTTTAAAATAAAGGTCTATTAATCTTTGAATAGCTTCTGTAGGTGCTGCTTTTACAAAACATTTCAAACAACTATAGACAAAGGAATTTCACAAAGGATTGGCTGCAGGGCTGAAAATTATACAGGTCCCTAAACACCTGGAGAGCTTTTTCTTTCCCATTTGCTGCAGCTCTGGGAGTGTGCAGATCAAATGCAGCAGAGAGTGGAGCACTGTGTCACCGAGCAGTGCCCTCAGTCCCCAAGCTGGAGAGTTCCTCAGCATTACTTGGGCATGTCCCAGTCCTGGTAGACATCCTCCCTGCGTGCACACCACACATCTGCATGCCAGTGTGCCCAGCCTGCACTGAGAAAAATTCAGGCAAGTTTGTGGCCAAGGCACTGAAAAATGATGTCTGCAATGCTCTGCATTTGTGTGTCACATACGTGCCACATATCATTGCCATGATGGCAATAGGTCCCCAACAGGGTGTATAGGCAGGGCAGAAGAGCACAAATATTATTTGAGCAAGGGTAAATTACTGGATTAAATCTCTTGTTTCTATGGGGTCACATTGTCTCAATACCTACTCCTTTCACAAAACAAGTCCACTAAGCCTAGTAATGGACATAACCAAAGTTTATTTGTACCGTAGTCAATAGCTGTGCATATGTGATCCCATTTACACAAAATCAAGGTGTAGAACTCAGGTATAATGACTCAGGTATATATTCTCAGGAATAGGGAGATTTTACGCTCTTTTGTTATTATCTGCTCATTACTATTTTCTTGCAGAATAAGTTTCAGACAATATCCTCTAAATCAGGCCTGTGAAGCACAACAGATTTATGCCTGCTGGAAGAAAATACAGGGTACCCTGTTATTAACATGTAAAGTCTGGAGATGAAGTCACATCTGTATGATGATCTATTTTGGTGGACCATGTGTTCTGAAATCCCAGCCTTGCTCTTTTAAACTATTAAGTCTGTCATAAATATTTGACAATGAACAAGCTTATACAAGGAAAATGCAAAATATGAATAGAGGGAGAGCAAATGGGTGATTTAATATTTAATTAATTCCCAGCACCTTACACTATAGTCCATCTCCTGTACAAGGCAAAAAGTAACAAATTTCTTCCTCACTGTAACCTCATCTAAATGATCAGCATTGCATCTATTTGTATTTTTTAAAGGAGAAAGATAAATCATCATAGAAACAACAGAATCAGGAAACAAGAAACAAGGTAGAACAGTCTGGTTTTATTACTGTATGTAATCAAGAGCTTTTATTTCCCATCTCTCTTCCTTTTTCTTTTTCTTTCCTGCCTTTATCTTTTTTCTTTTACAACTGACATTAAGTTGTGAATTGCATGTTAGGGGGATGTGGAAATGAAGGGAAACTGGTGACATCACAATACTTTACAACTTTACAACAAATGGGAGTCTGAATTTGTTGCTTCTACCAGTGTATAGCAAGGGTGGAAAGCAAAGGCACACATAGGTTCATGAACCCCTCGAAACAGAGGGTGGAAGGGAACTGGGGTTGGGAAAGGATGAAAACAGAGGACCCACCAAATACAAAATGAACATTTCAAGGTCAACCCAGTAACTGTGGTGGATGTTGTGAAGGCAGATTGCTGCACAAGCTGTTGCCATGATTACCCATCTCTATGTTTTGGGAGAATGCTTTGAGGGATACTATCAAGGGAACCCTGCTTCAGGGGTTGGAGCTTGATAAAAAGGTGTTGAGTTGGTTCTTTTAAAAAAAAAAATTACCTTGCTACCTACTGTTTTCAAAGGGTTTTCAGTTTGTTTTTATTAAAACAACAACATTGCTTTGGATACAGATCTATCTACTCCAGTCTGCATAGTTCACTACTGGTGAACAAAACTGTTTCATAAAAGAAGCCATGATGAAAGGAAAGAACATGCAAGCACCCTTGTTACACACTTTGGTGTAGACCATCCAGACTTTATATATACCGTCTATAAGCTAGTGGACTTAAAATCTGTCTTCTCAATCATTCAGAAACAAAACCAAAACCCTGAAAAACAAATTGAAACAGAAACAACCACCTTACTCAAACATACTGTTCAGTAGATATATATATATATATATATATATATAAAAAGCTTAGAAGCGATCCCCATCATTTTTCTACAGTATGTTGACACAGTTATTGTAACAGATTAAAAACACAGCTACGTTTTTGCATAAACTGAAAGACTGGAAAGGAACTTACACACCTGCGCGCGCNACAATACTTTACAACTTTACAACAAATGGGAGTCTGAATTTGTTGCTTCTACCAGTGTATAGCAAGGGTGGAAAGCAAAGGCACACATAGGTTCATGAACCCCTCGAAACAGAGGGTGGAAGGGAACTGGGGTTGGGAAAGGATGAAAACAGAGGACCCACCAAATACAAAATGAACATTTCAAGGTCAACCCAGTAACTGTGGTGGATGTTGTGAAGGCAGATTGCTGCACAAGCTGTTGCCATGATTACCCATCTCTATGTTTTGGGAGAATGCTTTGAGGGATACTATCAAGGGAACCCTGCTTCAGGGGTTGGAGCTTGATAAAAAGGTGTTGAGTTGGTTCTTTTAAAAAAAAAAATTACCTTGCTACCTACTGTTTTCAAAGGGTTTTCAGTTTGTTTTTATTAAAACAACAACATTGCTTTGGATACAGATCTATCTACTCCAGTCTGCATAGTTCACTACTGGTGAACAAAACTGTTTCATAAAAGAAGCCATGATGAAATGAAAGAACATGCAAGCACCCTTGTTACACACTTTGGTGTAGACCATCCAGACTTTATATATACCGTCTATAAGCTAGTGGACTTAAAATCTGTCTTCTCAATCATTCAGAAACAAAACCAAAACCCTGAAAAACAAATGGAAGTATAAAATTTTAAAAAACAAATTGAAACAGAAACAACCACCTTNTAGCTACATGCACAGTCACACAAAAGAAACAAAGGAAAAAAAAAAACCCCACATTTTTCCCCAAAGAAGTATATGCAGCATCCTTCTGGAGCAGCAGGTAGCTACAGCAGGAGCCTGCCTGCCTGTCCTAGCTCCGTGTGTGCCCTGCATGCTGCAGGATGTGCGGCTGGGCTTTCTGCAGGGCTTGGCCCCTCTCACCAGTGCTGTCCCCAGCCAGGGGACATACCAGCTCCATGGACAAGGGTGTTAGTCATTTTCCTGCTGCCAGTGAGAATGATCTCCACGCCGACGTGCTGTAAAGGGAGAGTGGGAGGTGGGGGAAGACAGAACCCCCAGCATGGTGCCTTGGGAGCATCACCACCAGCGGGCGGTTTTGAGAGAGGACTTGGCACAGCTAGAAAGTCAAATTGGAGGGTATGGTGCTAGCCTAATTTCTTTAGGGATGTGGGGTTATGAAAATAACCGCCACATTCTTCTTTCAATGTCTTTACTCCAGTTTTTGAAGGGGCTTGGAGGAGGAAGGATCAATAAATACTTGCATTACTCAGAGGGGAAAAAGAAAAAGGTTTTACATACTACAGCTCACAAATATACACAACTGAGGGTGTAAGGCACAAATTTACATGTGGAAGAAAACAGGCTATTCACAGATATATTCCCACGAAAAACCCGTGTGATAAGACCATAATTTATGCATGGTAACAGCCGGCATATTAGCTAGTTCACACTGTTTGAGGATTTTGTTTGCCGTCTCACATGCAAGGTGAAATGAGATGGCACATCACAAGCTGGTGCCTTCACAGAAAGTATTAGCTACTGACAAAGCCATGTTGATAGCAATGGTGCACAGATGTGCAGCTTTTAAGTTTCTCTTGCAGCTGCTTTAGAAGTTATGAACTTGCGGTATTTGTTGCCGTCTTAGGTCAGAGGCCCAGCCAGCTAATTAGCTGAGAGACTTAAATAGATATCCCCTTTTTTTTTCAGCTAACCAGGCAGTCCAGGCACAAAGTTCAGAAATCCAGCTCCAACTTATCTAGCTCAGTGAATTTCTTGGAAAAAATAAAAGAGTTTTAATTAACTCCAGTTAATGAGTTTCATGTTAAATAGGTATAACTTTCAAGGTACTTCTCTGAAAAGCTGCTCAGGGACTGATAATGCAGGCCAGTTCCTTAGGAAAAACAAAAGTTGAACAATAAATAAGAGGAGTTACTCATGTTAACAGTCACATGTTAAAAGAGAAGGGTAGCAGAAATCTATGACATAATTTGCCCAACCCGGCATTTAACTGCTTTGACCAAATGGCTGTAACACTGAAGGGCATCATTTCACAGTACCTGCTAGTGGTAAACTTCTGCCATTGTTAAGTCAGAGTTAGCTTTATCAATTAATTTTTTTATTTCTTTTTCTTCCGTTTTTAAT
>VZTR01028883.1:38087-61081 GCA_013400775.1 Chaetops frenatus | reverse complement strand
GAGAATTTTTAAAAACACTCATAAACTGACCATACACTGTGTAGTAAGACATTTCATGATCAGGTGAAGCAGTTGAAATGTCTATGAACAAAATAAATTGGGAAGAAACATTAAATACAACAAAAGTATGAAAATATTTAAAAGTTTAGTAAAAAGTGATTCCTCCAAAATGGATTGGCTGTCAATAAATAATGAAACTAAGAACTTCCTTACCATTCAGGGCTACGAAGGAATCTGAAAGACAAATAACAGGGGAAAAATCATTATTTCTATCTTGTTTTTTCTTTTAAGTAGTTCGTTTCTAGTAACCATTAATATTTCAGCTGATATTTACAAGCATGTGATTTTTATACTAAGGACTCAGGCAAAGCTAATATTCAGACATACCTCAAAAAAATGTCTGGCTCTGAAAGTGCTCATGACCAGCTCTGTACAGGTACTGCAAGGGGAGTGCCAGTGTCCTCTCTGCTTTCTCTGCAAGTCCTAGTCTAAGGCAAGGCATTCCAGGCTATGCAGCCAGAAATGTGAGTCAATGAGGACAAAACTCAGGTGACCCAAGATCACATGAAGTAATAAAATCAGCTGCATTAGCAGGGAATGAAATCTACCCCTGTGTAGTGTCAAGGTTCAATGCATCATTCAGGGCTAAAGAGGGATTTAAGCAGGGTATGGGCTTTGTTGCTCTCTGCACAGAAGCAGATCTCTCTCCACGAACACAATGTGCTGTTCCTGAATAATTTCCTACCCTTCTTTTACATGTAACTGATATCAGGCCCACTCCACTCCTGCCTAACCTACTTGCCCAAGGAGAGCAGAACTGGCTGAAAAGGGGCAAAGATACACCAGCTGGGAACTGGCCTGATTTTCGTGCTAACCCATTTTATAGAGGAACAGAGGGGAGGCCTATGTATACACCTCCTTCAAAAATCTTTGACACAGATTTTATATTACCCTATCCTAGGACAGAGACTGAAATCCTTGTACTCCTTCAAGCACAGTGATCACAGTAATTAATGGATCTTGAATGAGGATACACAAGGCATGAGAAGGCTCTAGCTTTCTCCAGAGCAGCTGACCCACATCATGTCCCATGACACAGTCTAGCCCTCTGTTATTTTTCTCTATATTGCAGAAGTAATGACTCTCTCATTGTACATTGATTCCTCAGCTTCATCAGTTTTATTGCACCAGTGCGAATTACATTGACAAGAATGTGAGTCTTGATTTCATGAGATTTATAAATAATATTTACAGCTCAGAATTAAACCAACCTCAGTGAGAACATTTGGAACAAGAGCTGTCCTGAACACAGATTTTGGTATTCCTAAAGGCTCAGAAATCAGCATGCAAGGTTTCTTTGCATGCAGTGCAAGCTATGCACTTTTAAGCATTTCAGTACAAAACTGAAAATGTTTAAAGATCGTGTTTAAGCTTCCAGCTCATGTTGTCACTAATTAAGGTTTACCATTAAAATTTCTTAGGCAGTACCAATAGTACCTGACCCTTAATACCATGAGGTTGTCCAGACTGTATGTAAAATTCCCTAAGATTCACAAACTAAGCAGCTGTCATTTCTTGATCTGGATCCAAAACTGAAGATATATTTCACTGTCTCACTGTACTGCATGGGAATGTAGTCCAAGTCACAGACTACACCAAGAAACCAAGCCACTTCTGTACATTTACATAAACAACCCAACCACCAGGGCTAATAAAGACAGTGACCCCAATTCATTATGCCATTGCTGTAATCAATATCCTCTAGAGCTGAGCTTTTCTCATTATGCAACCCCTCTTCAGTCCAGTGTTTTTATAAATCACATGAACTGGGCTATTTTCCTCAAACACATTTAAACAATAGTTCTTCTTCTGAACCTGAATCATTAGCTACATTGCTGCCCCTGTTGTAGCTTATGTTGCTACTAAAGAATGCCTGACAGGTAATGATGATTTGAGGCATTCAAAAGGATACTGTGACACATGGTAAATAGAGGTAAAAGCTTTGCTTACTTTGGCAGTCACCCAGGCCATCTGTATTGCCACGTTCTATGTCCTGTTCAAATGCCAGTCTAAATAATAAAAAGAAACAAAACAGTATGAATAACAACAGTTGTAGGCATAACCAGAAAGAAATTATCATGTGTTCAATTGAAATAAATTCCTGCTGCAAAACTGGCTATTTCTTTGGAAATTCCACACAAAGGCTGGAAAACCACAACACACACATTTGAGCTATTCATCATTGCTTAATGATTTCTTGGCTTCTCATGATACTTTGTCTTTATGTTATTACTTTTCAAAAATCCACTGCATGCCTCGTTACCAAGGGAAGAAAAGACTTGCATTTTTTACACAGTTAAATATATGATGTCACCAGAAACAACTGTAACCCTACCTTAATCTGTGCACAGAGTAGATTGGGTGCACTGGCACTTTGGTGTGAGAAGAAAGCCAACCCACTGGGCAGGTACTGTGCTTTGAGGAAGGCAACCTGCATTTCAGGGATCACTGAGGTACCATACTGGATGAGGCTGCGAGGCATAAGGACCATCCTACAAAAGGTTCTCTCTTTCCCTCGGGGGTGCTACTGACAAACACTCACAAGCTTTTCTAGCTGACGTGCTCAGCTTATGCTCCTGACCTCTCTCTGTGATTTTGGATAACTGTTGAAGCTGTTCTTTCAACTTCCTGTGTGGTCAAAGGTGAATGACAAAAATCTTGGAAAACTTCCAAATATAAGCCCTTGTCTATATTAGGATCCTACCCTTGAGGCATAACTCCCCTTTGCAGACAACTCATTCTGACTCTGTGTTCTTAAAACACCTGTTCCACTATCACCTACTCCAGGAGGGTGACTCACATCTCTGCCTCCTGTTGGCTAGCTTAGTACTTCACCAGATATTGTCACAGCTGCTCTGGACACCCTTCCTAGAGCACTGGAAAGAACAAGAACTGCCTTGCTTGCTTTTGGACTTCACTGCAAGCTGCACAGCCTCTATCTTGATGGATCTATTGAAAGTGGGAGCTGCATTTAAAAGTGAGGTACACAAGTCCCCTACAACTTGCCGAGGAAGTTGAAGAAGTCTCAAGCACTTCTGAAGTGATGAAAAACCTGATATGGACATGGGAACATTTGAACATTTTCCTACCAAATGTCAAATCAGGAACAGCCCACACTTGTGTAATCAAGACTATACAGACACCTACAGCTATAGCATCCCCAGAAGACAAAATAATTTGAATTGAAATAGCAAATTAAGAACAAGACAGAAGCACAGGGATTGTAACTTGTCCATTATACACTGAGTACTTGTACAGAAGCAGGGTTAAGTGGCATCAGATGCGGGGCTGTCAAGGCTCTGTGATGTCTGTGCTACACTTCCACTACTACCATGAAGGGATATAGAAGTATAGCTCAGAGTGGACAGTCATGTAGTGTGTCAGAAGTGGCCAAGAAATGTGAGCTCTGATGAGGGTTTGCTCCCTGTAACCTTCACAGGCTTTCATTATCATAAAATAATTAAATTCTACTGTTAAGCAAGGGGAGATCCAGCACTTCTCTAAATCTCTTTTAAGCCCTTAGTGTGCTCTGTTATTCTTCTTAGTAATGCACAGTAAATTAGGACTGGTTTTGTTTTCAGTGGACAAATTACTTCAGTAATTTAATTTGGATTCTATTGCCTCTTTAATCAGCTGTGATGGCTCCAGTGTAGGCTGGTCCAGACATATCCATCCAATTCACTCCTTTCAATAATACACAGACCTTAATACAGCTCTTTCATTTCCTTCTTTGTCCTTTTCCAGCAGTTACCAATCAGCTGACAGTTCACATCAAAAAAAGTTTGTGAGACATTTCAGGGGTGAATGCAAATAAGGTAGAAACAAACACTTCCCACATTTTTTCCCTCTCTAAAAGCCTCATGTTCCAAACAGCTTTGCCCAAGACTGCTTGGCACCACCGCCAGAGCTCCACAGCCCATCCAGCCAGAGCCCTTACTCACTTGGAGCCAAGGACCAGCTGCGTGCACAGCCCGCTCTCCTTCACCCATCCGCAGTATGGGTCTCTGGATGCTATGCAGGCCCTTTTGGGAGAGAAGAGCACAAGGTGGCATTTGTGAGTGCTCCAGCTTCCGCAGTGCCCAGGCCCCGGGCAGCCCCACGAAACACATACTTTTTGCATTTGCCGTGGCGCTCACATCGTCCCAGGGGAACCTTGATGACACAGGTGGAGAAGGCGACGTACAGAGCGCTGTTCGGCTTGTCAAGCTGCATGCCCATGATCCGCTTGTCCTCCATGCCATCGTAGCTGCACCTGATTTGGGTAAAAGTGAGGTGTGGTTACAGGTGGGCTCTGCTGGGAAACCGGGGGAAAGCTTAATTATCCCCGAGGCTGAAAAAAACCCCACAAAAGTCTCCCGCCAAGAAATCTATAAGAAAGGTAAAATTGAACAAGTCAAGGAAAAAGAACACACAAAAAACGGCCACTAAAAATACTGATAGCCATACAAGCAAGTATCAAAATTGCATGGGATAATTAAGAATTGGAGAGCGACAGCACAGCAGACAAGCTTCTCATGGCCCTTCTTTTTTTGGGTCGATTCTTCACCAGCACTCAAAGTAGCTGAAATTTCTGCATGATTATGGCTCACTTCAAAGCCCCCTTAGGCATATTTGAGGAAGAATGAAATGTGGAAAATTTCCCTTGGAGAGCAGCTTGGTGCTTGTTGAGTTATTTGGAGAGGAATCAGGGTTTTTTATAGGATTAGAAAATTAATCTTCCTTTCCAGAACTTCGCTTTAAATTATCCATCACCTGCTGCATAGGATGGGCTATTTTCTACACATACTGAATAAAAAAAAAATCTTATTGCAATGTAGAGACTGATAAGCAGACATCCTTTCCTTAAACAATTTAAAACTACTCCAAAAACTTGGCTTCTATAACCACTTCCATTTCCATGGGACAAAATATCCTCTGGGAAATCAGAAGTTCAAAGTCACCCATACATGAGTACAAAGAATCAGATACACACTTTTCAGGATTGTAAACATTGATCTCCTCCAGGAAAAGGCTGTCATTTAGGAAACCAGTGTTTCCCGTCCGTGCCAAGAACTTCAGGATGATTCCCTTCTCTGACCCCAAGAAAACCACAGTGTAGTTCTGATATGGCCCAGCAGCAGAGTCAACAGCAATTTTGGTCAGGCGATATCTAAAATAATAGAGCATTTTCACAGATAAATCACAGAGATAATCACAGAATTGTCATTTATTTAATCACTTTCTACATATCAGATAAGTATATGGTAGATGTCTAGCAACCATAAAACACATTTGAGCACTTTTCCTACCTGACCATAAATCAACATAGAGTGTACAAATTTGGCTCTCCACATGTTGGGGAATTTTCATGTGTTTGCATGCCCACATATCCAATAGCTAGCAGAAGTACCCAGAAGTTCACGTGTCTAGAATTTCAGAAAGCTGAAGGGGTGCTAAGAGTCTGAGGGCATTTAGGAATTATCCTTCCAAAAGGTGATTTCTTCAGACAGGGATAGAGAATCAGCATAGTGAACTGTTGTAAAAAATTCAAGCTCTGTCACATTAAAAGCAGTTCAAATAAATTCAACATTTTGTCAGGAAAAGCTGTGTCAGTGCGATAGTGAGATGCTGAATACCATTTTACGTCAGTAAAAATAATCACACAACTGCCACCAAGCAAGTTCAGCGCTGAGGTGATATCAAATATTGGGATGGCACAATTTATTGAAAAAAAGTATACTTGTGGTTTGGTACCAGTTAGATGGTACAGCCTATGAAAGGGAAGCACTCTGTGGAGCTTGCTGTTCTAATCTTTGGTTGGAGTATAGAACCTGACAGAAAGTACATTCCTATAACAAAGTCAGACCCTTCCAGAGGTAAGTGCCCAACACAATAATCTACCTTTGTTCAGAGAAAGAGAGGAAAATATGGCAAAAGTTAATCAGATTATTCTGTTCACAGCTGGAGGGCAGATAAGTAGTGTAATGACCACAGCACAAAGTGGGAATGTATTTTGATAGGAACGGGATGGTGTATTTAACACTTGCTGATTTATGAGTCTTTGTTCAAATCTGTTATTGTTTTTTTTCTTGTTGCCATAGAAAGGATGCAGATTATGCAACTACTTCTGCCTATATACTTCTGCAAACATTAAATCTTACCAGTACATAATCTGACAGACATCTACATATCCTGTGAGCATATCCTGGCAGACATGTTTGTATCCTGTGTACGCATTCCTCAGTTGTCTGCTGATCCTTGCCCAAAATTTTTACAGAGCCATTTCAAACACTGACCCATAAGCCAAAAGGTGGGTAAACCTTCCCTGCACAGCATTTCATACAACATCTGGTTTCAGCACAGCATGGCTGGAAAAGACTGAAGTCTTTCCTATCTTAGAAGTTGCTCAGGGGGTTCTGTGGCATCTGCTCAGCTCTGCCACCATTCCTAGCTGGATTCATGTCCAGGACACCAAGGACATTTACAGAGCTGGAGAGTATTTGAAGCAAGGCTATTAGCCCAACTTGCCAGCTACAATGAGGACAAGAGTTCACTTGGTGTACGTACCTGACCATTGTTCTCAGGAACCAGGGTCGGTTGACAATGGAAGGTACAGCCTCGTCCATCAGTGGGTGTGTTTTGATGAAGTTCAGAGTATCATCTGGGAACTCATTAGATGTTACATATTTTTCTAAGGATGTAGACCCAGCACAGCAACCAGGCCTATATGAAACAAGAGAGTAAAGCCAGAAAACTTACTTGACATTGAGGGCAAGCTTCCTTTTGTGATGAAGCTTTCATTGAAATCTGATGTGCTTTTCAGGAATTTAACTTGGAGGAGGATCGAGAAGTGTGGTGGACATGTTCAGTCCCTCAAGGGAAGCCTAAAATCCTGCTCTATCCTCCTTTCAAAAGCACTTCATGTTCCACTTAAGGGCACAAAGTAATTTTTTCACCAGGAGTGTAACACACAGAGTTTGTAATTTATGCACTTATATGGAATGTAAACACTGCATGTGTGCATTTGGCTTGATGCTTCCCAATGGCACAGGTGTTTTCTCATCCGTAACTTTCCTAGTTGACTGCGCTTTCCTAGAATAAAAGCAGTCCCTATAACACAGAAGGAAGTAACTTTTTTTAACAGGTATGAAAGAATGCCACTTTTAGTCATGTCTGATAGAAAACAGACTACTGGGGAGGACTAAGCCAATAGCACCCATGTAAACACAGGTTTTACCCTTTGTTTAATTTGGATGAGATGATTTAAGAATGGTAGCACACTGACAACTTTCACTGAAAAGTTATCTGCCATTCTTTGACAACTTAAATGCAAATCTGCTCACGCTACTTCTAAAATCTACCCTGCTCCTAAGAAGTAGTGCAATCTTCTAGCCTGGACCAGCTGTGTGCACAGCCCGCCACATCTCTCAAAGGAAGCAGCAAAATGTTTTGTTTGTTAATATTGTGTAAGTAATTTTCTGCAATAAAAGGTCCATTCGATCCCATTTTCTAGAGCACTATGATTCTTCAAACCTTTGAGGCAGTGTGAGATGGGAAGAAGAAAGATGGACCATTCACTCATAAACACATTGCATCATCCAGTTTTCATCTACTCTCATGTGTGTAAAAGCATTGACATCAAGAGTAATGTCAACATGAACAAAATATAGGACTGGTCCTATCATCGGTGTTGCTTAGATTTAGATAAATATTCAAACATCAGGCAAATAAATCTTGTGTGGGAAGGTAGCATAGGACTCAAAGGAACTAGCTGTGTCAACATGTCTGGTCTCACAAGAGCTGAGCAAGGAACATTACAGGCAGACAATATGTGCTCTTGCCTCTTTATATCCAAAATACTTTAGCTGTCTTGTAATTGTACGTAGAACTAGCAGCAGATGGAGAGAAGGAGAAACCAAGGGCATGACTGGTTTCCTAGGTCCTTGCAAGGGCACTGGCCCATGAGGCAACATTCCCAGAGAACTCGAGGGAGCAGCCTGCACCTTCTGGCACTGTGGTGCCTACAGTTTTCTGTGTATCTAATCCGGAGGCCTATTTACTCCTAAATCCTAACAGCATGATTGGATTAATCCTGTTTTAATCTCAAAACTGATTTAGTCGAGTCAACACAAATCTGAGCAATCCCTGCTGTCTGGCCAAACAGGGAAGAGACACTCCTGAAGGGCTCTGGTAGGTTTCTCAGAAATGTTAGGATCAATAGAGGCAGTAACGTTTCTGCGTCATACTCAGACACCCAGATAAAACTGACCTTATTTCAAAGGTGTCTGTCATGTACTTCAACACAAGTTAGAAGTAATGATTGCTTCTATAAAGCAGATTGATGGCCAAATGTTACGAGAAGCACTGTTCACAATTCACTTCACATTATCTCATTCACTTCACATTATCTCCTTCAGGCTTAGAAAGACAATATTATCCCATCTTCATTGTAACAGTTAGCTTGCTATTGGCTCATCCCAAACCCATAATGCAATTTTCTCTTCTTTCCCACTGAAGGTGATGTCTCCTTCTTCTTTTCCCCTTCCTTGACAATGTATCTCAGTAAGGTCCAAACACATGACCTTGGAGCCATCATGCAGCCTTGCCGCTCCCAAGGCAGATCTTTGTGTCAGCAACTTGTTTGAAAAACTGCAAAATGGAGAAGAAAATCCTGCAACCCTGCTAGAAGCTGCATTACTAAGGCTCAGACTGAAAACAGACACAGAATATACGAGATTTTCCAGTCACCTCCAGATTCTTCTCTTGAATGACAACTTCAGAATAAAGACAGCACAGTAATTTTACACTTGGCAAATCTAAAACATAATGGGCCAAATTTAGATTAGGCAGAAGCTCAGTGTCCACCATGGAGCTTCATAGAATCACAGAATATCCTGAGCTGGAACCAACCAGCAAGGATCCCTGAAGTCCAGCTCTTAGCCCCGCACAGGACACCCCAACTATCACATCATGTGCCATGAGAGTGTTGTCCAAAAGCTTCTTAAGCTCTGTCAGGCTGGTGCTGT
Organism: Chaetops frenatus; assembly: GCA_013400775.1. NCBI lineage: Eukaryota > Metazoa > Chordata > Aves > Passeriformes > Picathartidae > Chaetops > Chaetops frenatus. The sequence continues at coordinate 52,016 of VZTR01028883.1, read as the reverse complement.
GACCACTGCCCTGGGGAGCCTGTTCTAGTGCCCAACCACTGCCCTGGGTGAAGAGCCTTTTCCTAATGTTCAACCTAAACCTCCTCTGACAGAACTTCAGAGCTCTGTCACTGGTCAGTACACAGAAGAGATCCCTGTCTGCCCCTCTTCTTCCTCCCAGGAGGAAGTTGTAGATTGTGATGAGGTTTACCCTCAGTCTCCTCTGCTCCAGGCAAGCCAAGTGGCCTCAGCCACTCCTCACATGGCTTTCCCTCTAAGCCCTTCACCATCTTTGTAGCCCTCCTTTGGATGTTCCCCATAGCTTTAGATTCTTCTTATATTGTGGTGCTCAACACTGCACAGAGTACTTTAGATGTTTTTTTCTATCGAAATTGTTTAAGATCTCACAAGCAATGTAAAATATGCAATAAAGTGGTAAAGCTTAAATGAGATAAATGTATTTGATTTATCTATATGGATTTCATTATCTCAGAGCAAAATGCCATTGGTGTAAATGAGTTAACAAGGGTCTGAAAGGTATGAAAGGGTATGAAATGGTACTTGTAAGAAATATGAAGAGTGTAGTAGAGGAGACGCATGCAAACACGTGGAAGTGGGGAAAACAACTCATAGGAGGAATGAGACAAACTGAATCTCCAGTTTGGTGGAATGCTCTTTTTTGCTCTTCATAAATCATCCACTGTGGCACTTAAACTGCATGTTAATCATAGAACAGCAAACTGCAGAACTGGTGCAGGCTTTGTAATGAGATGTATCTGTTACTGAACAAATTTGAAAAAAGTGTGTAACTCATACCACTCTTAAGTGATTATTCTGACCAAGTGAATCTGATGCTGGCCTGATATATATTACACAAGTCTTGTTTAAGTGGAAAAATCCCAATTGCATAGTTTAGATCTAAATTCACCTCAACATTTACTTCACTGTTGCAACAAGTATAATTGTATCTGCACCTTAAAAGGCTGTTCAAATTGTCAAAAAACCTCTGTAGCCTGCATGAAGGAACAGAACAATACCACTATACATGAAACATACCTGGGCTTGGGCACTCGTTCATCAGGAACTGGTGTCCATGTGGAGTCTGGAGACTTTTGTTCTTTGAACCTCCCAGTAAATACATTGGCAATGTCAAGCATGTCATAGGCACAGACTGCAGAGCCAGGGATGCTGCAAAGTGACATTTCCCAGAAATTATTACTCATTCTGCAGTTACGCATAAAAAACTCGAGCGAAAAATGTGCTCCGTAGAATTCTTCCTGTCACAGGTTACTCAGTCCTGAACTCTGAATTCTGTATGGACAGGAAAAGCCAGCCCAATGGAAAAGTCTGAATACCAATCAGCAGGCAGCTCCTGCCAAGAGAATTTATTTCAAGGCCTCTACAGAAAGAAGTAATTTCAATAATCCTGAAGAAGGGAAAGAATTGGTGAAACTCTGGCTATCACTGGCAATGCATGAGGAGTAATGGCCAGTCTCACTCAGAACCCATTATTTAGAAATTTAAGGTCTTCTAAGTCATAACTTATCCCAGCACCAACTCTTGTAGTCCCTGCCATGCCTTAAAAACAGTCTACAGACAGTTCAGATGTTGGTTCTAATCAAACCGGAAGCATGCTGCAATGTGCTATTGACCCAGGTTTTATATGCAATTTGTTCATGCTCCCACAGCCTGATACTCATGAAGTGTTCCCAATGAAAAGGAGTTAACTATGCTCAGGAATTTACTCTTCTCAATGAAATGTAAAGAGCTTATAGAAGCATATCTGATATTATTTTAAGATCATAGCATTTCAAATTTCAACTTTTTGAATACTTGCATGCAACTTCAGGACTTCATTGTCCAAACATAGTTATATTCTTAGCTACATACTTTCTGAAAGGCTTAGGGGTTTACCATGATCAGTCACATGGAAGCATGAAATATTCATTTATCCCCCTTTCCCTTTTTTTTTTGTACATGAACTACTGTATTTGTGTCTGACTTCCACCAGTTGATTTTATTGGGTAAATAGCATGAACCCAGCTGGCTGAGGCTTTCAATCCTGCTCTTAGCCAGTAGGCTATTATACATCAAAGAAAAAATGTAGGAACTATAATACTGCTACAGAGGATTAAGCTAAACTCCTAAAGTTATATAAATTGATAGAAAAACAACCATTTAAATAGTAAAAAATTTCAAAATGCTTTTTACTGAAGAAAAACAAGCAGGGAGACTGTATGGTAGGGTCTTACTTTGATCTCCACAGATTTGTCTTTTTATACGGAAGGAAACTTCAAAGCCCTATATTAATGTGCTACTACACAACAGGACTTTTAAATGGAGGCAGCCATATACATGTTGGTGTAAGAGTAAGAGATGGTCAAGGTTGTATTTGGCCACACAGAGGACCTCACCCTAAAGACAGCTCAAGACTCACTCCAACTAGAATATTTTGCACATTGCTGAATTAAGTCCTTAAAAAACCCCAACCATAAAATCCTGAGGTGTGTTACACACAACTAAAAGTGCTGAGACCCACACTCAACACACAGCTCCACATGGATGGAGGCATTGCCATGCTGAAAGGACTGCAACATCTTTCACTCTGGAGGGTGGAAGTTTGCAGGTCTGTAGTATAATAAAGTGGTAAGGATGGAGCACTGTGGGTCATAATCAAGGTGGTTCAAGCCACCTCTGAACTACTGGAATACAGCTCAATACTAGCTTCTACCCAAGTGACCTCTGATTACACTGAGGAATCCCTTCCACTTCACTCTAGAAGGAAACTTTTTTTCTAGAGACCAAAGGTATTTGTTGCAACTTTTCTTTAGTGAAGGAGGAATGAGAGATGCATTGATGTCAGAAGCAGGTTTCATAGAACTACAGAATCACAGAACATCCTTAATTGGAAGTGACTCACAAGGATCACTGAAGTCCAACTCCTCCTGCACAGTACACCCCAAGAACCACACCATGCGCCTGAGAGCATTGTCCAGATGGTCCTTGATATCTGTCAGGATTAGTGCTGTGGCTGCTTCCCTGGGGAGCCTGTTCCAGTGGCCAACCACCCTCTGGGTGAAGAACCTATTTTTTCTCATATCTAAGCTAAACCTCTATGATTCATCTTCCTTGAGTCCTCTTACAGGTCACCAGATAACAGAGATTGGTGCTTGCCCCTCCTCTTCAGCTCATGAGGAAGCTCTGAACTGCTGTGAGGTCTCCCCTCAGTCCCCTCCAGGCTGAACAAGCCAAGTGACCTCATTCCCTCCTCATATGGCTTCCCCTCAAGCCCTTTGCCATCTTTCTCACTCTCCCTTGGTTGCTCTCTAATACCATTACATCCTCCTATTACTGTGGCACCCAGAACTGCTCCCAGCACTGGAGGTGAGGCTGCCCCAGAGCAGAGCAGAGCAGGACAATCCCCTCCCTTGCCCGACTGGTGATGCTGTCCCTGATGCCCCCCAGGACAGGGTTGGCCCTCCTGGCTGCCAGGTCTGCTCATAAGCTGTCTCCAAGATTATATGCCTTCCTGTCACCTTCCATGATGATTCTAGCAAAATCTGGGGCCTATAAAATAGTATTTTGCTTTTTACACCAAGTACTTAGATTTTAAAATGAAAGATTTAAGGAAAAGAATTATTCATGACAAACCACAGGAAATACTAGCAGAGTGGGAGGACAATCTAAATTTTGTGAATTGCAAGATACAATCTATTTTCTGATGTTGAATCCCTATTTGTTCACCTGTTTTTATTAAGCCAGATTGCATGAAAAGAGATCATCTTAATTTAAGCTTGTATTCCCTATTGGTGGCATAATTATTCTATTGCAGTTCCTATGGCTTTGATGTCAAAAGTAGTGATCATGCATTACAGGCCCAGGCTTAGTCTCATTTGAAGTCAATTCTGTGAATGACCTCACTGAGGTCAGGCTTTGACAAGGGTTGGCAAGGGTACAGCCAAACTAAATGAATTTCTTCAATAAAATTCCTCTTTCGGCTCAAATGTTACTCTGTGAAACTGCGATATAAGTTTTAATTAGAAAGGCACTATTTTTTTAACTTCTCTGGGAGTTCTCAATAATTAGATACAGTTACTCTTCTAATAACTTCCAGAGAAACAGGCTGTAATGTGTAACAGTAATAAAATCTCTACAGATGAACTGATGCTTTTGGATAACCATTCAAACAATGAAATACGTGTTCTGGGGACCCTTCTTCCCAGCCAGCAAGACCTTGGTTCTCCCAGGAGAGTCAGGGGGCAGCAGGGTCAATATGGGGTCAAGGATCAATGCAAGAGTCACCATGGATCCATGAAACAAAGAGGAGGTAACATGGCTCTTGGAGGTTTAGCTATAAACAGGACAGACACAGTCCTTTCTTTGTGAGGAAGAAAATACTGTATTTTCTCTCTGGAATAATATTCTGCAAGTTACACTCTGCAACGCTTCTTGGTGTCTAGTGTGAACTATCCCCTTGTAAAGAAAATTATGTCCGAGAATGTGCCCAGATAGTAAATGGCTGAAAGCTGCCCTAAGTCATCAGGTATGAAATGAAGTAAGCAATACCAGGGTACCTTAAAATTAAACACAAACTATTGGTAAGTGCAGGGTACATATTAATTGTGTGTCATGAGCCATCCCTTCTTGTAAAAAGAAAGTGAATGAAGTAAAAAGAAACTGCTGTGAAAAGCAAAACAAAAAGGAAATAGAAGGTAAAAGGTTATTGTGACTGTTACCTATTATATGGAGTGGAGAATGTAGCTAAAACAACATCCCGGCCATTGAAATGGATAACATCTGTAACTGACTGCAGTATGTTAAAGTAGAAGTGTGAATCGCCAGGAACTGAGCAGTTCAACCGAGCCTTGAGAAAGGAAGTCCACTGTTTTTCCAGCACTCTCTGAGATCCTCCCATGTCATTTTTGCAAACCTGGGCCACCCTCGGGAAAACTACCTGGAAGGAACAGAGCAAAAATAATGGAGAAAATTAAGTGTTTGCTTGACCTAAAGACTTCACTGGAATACTGCTTTTAAAACATTTGGAATAACACAGCAAGGTGCTTAATTTAATACCACTTTTCTATAATCTATGAGAAATAAGAAACAGAAAAATTAAGCTTTGGAACAGTGTGCTGAAAGAGATAAGACTGTGGCATTTACTATACAGCCACAAATCCTTCAAGAGATCTGTTCTCAACCCATATAAAACTCATTTCCATACAGACTACTTAGCTTTCTATTTCCCCAAACAAAAGCACATTTCACATTCACAATCCCTGCAACCCACACTGCTGCTCTGATTCTTGCATTTTCAGCACTTAAAAACTATGCAAATCTTGCTAGGCTTTTATTCCTGCTCTCCACCTTTGTGACCTTGGTCAGCTTTTCTGACTGCTTAGTCAGACAGCTATTGTGAAATTAGCAAAAATGGAGAAAGTGTTTAATTATTCTTTGCAGAATGGCAGAGCACAAAATTCCTACCCTTGTGTACTCAGCACTCTTGTTCATATTTCTTACAGAAAAATTTCTTCCTGCTTTGGAATCCGTTTTTAACAAATATCTACTATGTTGAACTAACTCCACTAGCCTTGTTGTTTTATAATTTCAAAAAAGAGACTCCAGCATATACCATCACTGTAAGAAACCACACAGTTTCCTTTCAAGACAGTGCAGTGTTTCACCCCAGCCAACCTTTTGGCTTGAGCAATAGGAATCTTCTCAAAATGCTGACCTTGTCATCATGATTTATGGTTCTCATTGCAAGGTCACTCGTAACAGCATTGGTCCAAGAATAGCATAAGTTTTCCTCCTCCTGAATCTGACAAAGTAATTCAAAGCAATGTTTTTGCCCTTACCTTTCCCATGCTGTTGTATTCCACTGCTATTTCCCGGAAGAAGAAGTATATGTAATTGCCATAGTCAACTGCCTGAACAAAGAAAGGTTCTAGAAAAAAGACAACCCAAAAAATTTAATTTAGGCACCGTGTACAGGATTCAAAGAGAAGCCAAATGCATTCACACTTAACATCCAGAGGTGAAATGTCTGTATTTGACAAACTTGATCAGTTTTCAGAACAAACAAACCACTGCTGCAGAAGAATCACTGTCTGGGGACAGGAGAGCTGGGAACAAGTCTGTGCAACACTTCTGCAGGGTAGTTAATTCTCTGCCACTAATACATCTGCCCTCCATGGAGTAAGAGGAAAGGTAAACAGGCATTTATAACTGTATCCCAAGGGGTCCAAGCAGTGCTCTTTATGGCATCCAGGCTGTGAGCTGAGGGAATAACAAACCACGTAACTGTTTCTGCCCACGCATGTCTGTAGCAGCAAGCAAAATGGGACACCCTAAAGTTGACACCTGGCAAAACATTTCTGCATGCAGAAAAAGACTTGAAACTATGGCTTTGCTTTCTGTTAAAATCACTCCAAATGCTAACAATTCTTAACACCTACATGAAGCTAAACAGCACCGTCCTTAACAATGAGGGCATTTAAAGCACAGAAATTGCCTAATTCAATGGCAGCAGTACAATCCTTAAGAACTGTAACAGAAAGACTTTGTGCAATATTCCCATAATTTTAGCTTCATTAATGAATCTTAACATTATAGGACAAACATTCTATACTTCACAAAGCCTTGATTGTTACCTAACAGTGCTGTGGCAGGAATATTTTCAAACACAGCCCAAGCACACCCTGCAAGCTCCAAATTTACATCCAACAGATGTAAACTGGTGGATTTCAGCTTGGAAAGCTCACTGGAATACATATCTTGATCTACCCAGCTCACAGCTTCTGTCAGATCCAGTAACTTGGGGTCAGGAGAAGAGAGAAAGAGATAAACAGATCAGAGTAAGCAACAGACGTAATCTACTTCTTTCTGACAGAAAGCATTGGTGAAATGAAATGACAAAGAGGTCTGTCAGAAATCCAAGACTCTCATCAGAGATGCTGGTTTTTTTTGCCTTGTTTGTTTATCTACCTTTCAACCACTTGGAGTCATGTTTAACTGTCCGCAGCGTTGGGCTGTCTCCAAGGCTCCGGTAGATGACTGCATCTATGGCAAGGAAGTCGGTCACTGTGGCAGAATACAGCTTTCCCTCTGGGGAGAAAGGAGAGAAGGAACAAGGGGGGAGGAGCATTAGAAATAATACAATTGCCTTCTCTCCTCAGTCAGATGAGAAGGGGGAAACAAAACCATCACAGTCTCCTTAGGAACACTGAAGAAAGGAAAAAATCCAGCTAGGTAAATGGAACGGAGTACTGAACAAGCAAGTCACCGCTTTGCAAAATGGTATCTTCTGTGGAAGAAAATAACCTTATGAAATAATTCCTCTTCAGTTTAGGTACATCATACTGAACTACCTTATCCAGTCTCATGTCACTAATTCAATGCTCAGAAATTCTGCCCAGGTATGTCAGCAAAACAAATGTAACAGAACTGTTAGTTTTAACTGGAAGTGCAAACTAGACAGGGCTTGAAGACTGTCAGCTAATTGACACTCATGAAAATTTCCCCCCTTGAGAGCATTTCTGCTCTGCCAAAGATCACTAACAAAAAATTAAATAGCATGCTGGCAGCCCTGAAAAAACAGGAATGAAAATAGATGGAGGAGGATTGTCCATCAATATTTCTTTTCTAGCATGCATTTTAGGCATTTCCCTTATAGATTATGCATTCCTCTCTCTTAAAGAATGGAGGACGAGTGACAAGAAAGTGCCTACAGAATGCCACCCCAAGGACAACCAAAACATACAAAACTATAAGGACATAAAAGCATAGGATTCAGCAACCTTTTAAAATTTTATTTGTTGTCTATTCTGTTTGCAGGTCATGGTAACTGCACAAGACTGTTTTCATGTGTGAGAAAGACCTTGGAACATGATGTCTGCTAGAAGCACAAGTGATGCAGCATGAGAACACAAAATTGTGTCTCTATTGTGTCTGCATAGAAATCAGAATTGTCTACACATCTTTTGACAGAGATTATGTTGGTGTCTTGGAGGCACCAGCTCTGAGGACATTCCCAGGACAAAGCAGAGAGGCTTCTATTGGTCAAGCTCTCCTCATTATACTTTCAGACAACGTTTAATTTAAGACTGAGACTGATTAATGCATACAACTATCTCAAAGGCCGTTGCCAAGAGAATGGTGCTAGACTCTTTTCAGTGGTGCCCTGTGACAGGATGGGGAGCAATGGCCACAAACTAAACTCAAGAAGTTCCATCTCACGACAAGGAAGAACTTCTTTACATTGAGAGTGGCAGAGCACTGGAACAGGCTTCCCCTGGAAGTTGTGGAGTCTCCCCCTCTGGAGCCACTCAAACCCCACTTGGACATATTCCTGTGTCACTTGCTGTAGGTGACCCTGCCTTGGCAAGGGGGGTTGGGCTGGATGACTTCCAGAGCTCCCTTCCAACCCTGGAAACTCTGTGAGTCTGTGGATTTCAGCTCCAGATTTAAAATTCAGACTGTTTTTTATTAGCAGGACTGTATGCTTTGTTCTGACTCATGCAATCCTTGCCCTTATTTGGCTACGTAAGAATGATCATTTTTTCTTAACAAAACAGAAAAAAATAACTACAACATGCTTCCCCTTAATTTGAAATAGAATAAAAAGCTCAGTTGTTTAGATATGGATGTCTGAACTCCTGTTAATACAACCACACTCTTATTTTCTTTCCTGCCATGTTCCTGTGACCAAGTACAATTTGCACATATCAGCTGTAATAACTACAGGCTGCAAGAAGAGCCATATTCATGTAAGTGCATCCAACAAACTCAGATGATCTGGATTAGTGCCCTAAACTGTTCTGAAACTGCTTTTCATTGCACTTGGAAAAGTTAGCATGGGTATCAATATATAACAATGATTTTCTGAAGCTAGCAGATTTATGGGGCACATTCTACAAATATTTATTTGAACTGTATCAAATTTATTCTGAATCACCATGAAGGAGTATGGTAATTTCTATAAATATTCTCTTTATTTTCAAATAATGCAAGGATTTCTTCAGTGACAAATCTGGAGTCATCTTTCTGAACTTCATCTGCAATCAAAGGGAATGTTTAGAATAGGCTGGTCATAAAGGTTTCTTGTCCAATACACTGAGAAAGACCCTTCTGAAAGGTCATTCAGACTGCACTAAGGATAGAGAGTCTGAGATACATGNGGTGACCCTGCCTTGGCAAGGGGGGTTGGGCTGGATGACTTCCAGAGCTCCCTTCCAACCCTGGAAACTCTGTGAGTCTGTGGATTTCAGCTCCAGATTTAAAATTCAGACTGTTTTTTATTAGCAGGACTGTATGCTTTGTTCTGACTCATGCAATCCTTGCCCTTATTTGGCTACGTAAGAATGATCATTTTTTCTTAACAAAACAGAAAAAAATAACTACAACATGCTTCCCCTTAATTTGAAATAGAATAAAAAGCTCAGTTGTTTAGATATGGATGTCTGAACTCCTGTTAATACAACCACACTCTTATTTTCTTTCCTGCCATGTTCCTGTGACCAAGTACAATTTGCACATATCAGCTGTAATAACTACAGGCTGCAAGAAGAGCCATATTCATGTAAGTGCATCCAACAAACTCAGATGATCTGGATTAGTGCCCTAAACTGTTCTGAAACTGCTTTTCATTGCACTTGGAAAAGTTAGCATGGGTATCAATATATAACAATGATTTTCTGAAGCTAGCAGATTTATGGGGCACATTCTACAAATATTTATTTGAACTGTATCAAATTTATTCTGAATCACCATGAAGGAGTATGGTAATTTCTATAAATATTCTCTTTATTTTCAAATAATGCAAGGATTTCTTCAGTGACAAATCTGGAGTCATCTTTCTGAACTTCATCTGCAATCAAAGTGAATGTTTAGAATAGGCTGGTCATAAAGGTTTCTTGTCCAATACACTGAGAAAGACCCTTCTGAAAGGTCATTCAGACTGCACTAAGGATAGAGAGTCTGAGATACATGGGAAAAATATTTCTCTGAAGGAGTTTCTCTGTTTCGATGCTTTATGAATTACTTGCTACAATTAGAGAATTTCTACTGTATATTCCTGCCTGTGACTATAATTAAGAAATCACATACTACCACTATCATCATCATCATTATTCTTGAAACAAAAGGACCCATTTATTTGCACTATAAAGAGTAAAAAAAAAAAAAAAAGAAACAGGTTATAAAATCGCTCCTTTGTGAGGCAGATGATGATACCTCAAACAAAGTAGTGCTTAATAGAGCCCTTTGACTATAGATTCATTTAAGAATGGCTGAAATACTTGCACATTCTTAAATCTTCAGAGAAATAACTTCAGTATTTCAATGTGAGCACTCAGGCTCTGCTTTATAGCATCACACCTGCTGAAGAGGACTCATATTATCACGGATGATGTCTTTATTATTTTCACCACCTATCTTACAGCCAGATCTAAGAAAAGATCAGCAGGGTTCACACTAAGAGAAGGTCAATAAGGAAATAATTTAATCAGGATTTCATGAAGAGATATACAAAAATACCTCACAATCAACAGCCAAAATTAACCTCATCTATAAGGTCTCATTCTTTCTAGCTATTGTGGTAGAAATCAGAGCTAACAGTATTCTGCTGCAAGCAGCCTAAATCACCACAAACCATTACACTTCTCTCCTTTTGTCTAAAGCAGCTGGTAAGACCATATTAAGATGTTTTCAGCTTTAAAAAAAAAATCATCACCTTCCCTTTCCTTCTAGATCTAGAAAAGGGCATGCCACAGCATTTTCCCTAACTTCCTTTTATTATGAATGTTAACTTAGGCTTAGAGTTGTTAAAGAGCATATCCTCCTTAATCCTCATTAAAGCTTACACAAGCCTTGACTCCTTTGACGTTCACAGAAGCTGGATGCAGCCAGAAACGGTGCCTCACACTCACCATATTATCAAGAATAAAGGAAATACTGAAATATTGATCCAGGAAACACAGGTTTCATGCAATGTTGATGACAGTGAAGTTAATTCCAGAGAAGGGAAGGCTTTTTTTGCTAGGGATTTCCTTATGCCCCCTATTTTTAGTCATTGTTTTCTCCCTTTGACACCTTTTAGGTTTAGGCATTCTGGGTTCAAGCAAGAGGCACAGTGTTATTACAAGCCTGGGCTACAGGACAGAAAGTAAAAAGTTTATCTCCATCACTTTACCTGCAAACAACGCAACGTTGGCATGCTTTGCATCATAGGGGCACCTGGCCATTCCACTGAACTCCTCTTCCAGATAGTCCAAGGTATCCATCTGAAAAATCAAAGGCAGCTCCTCAGAAACAAAACTTCTTACCCAGGATGAGGCTTATGACAGTGTTTCTTCTTTTTTGGCAGATGAGAATGCCCTTTCTCTAACTCTGCTCCTGACTACAAAGCAGAAACTTGACAAAAATCATGGTATTAAATAAAGTAAGTCTGAAGAAAGTACGTCCAGTAAGTCAGGCATACTTTTGGAGCTAATCATTCTCACCCTGACACATTTCACAAAAGCCTTCAGTCTCTATTTTATCTGTACCCAAGGTTTGTTTTGAACTGCAGCAGGCTATGTGGTCTGTGGTTGAGGCAAGGGTCCAAAATTTACCCTCAACAGTTACCCAACAGAAGTGCTCTTATACACAGAAAAGACTGCAAACCACGGCAGTCAGAAGAAACAACACTAGGACAATTATCTCTGTGTGCATTTTTCTCCCCCAAGTCCAGAAATCCTTCTGCTCTAGTCTCAACAGTGGGACTCTCTTCCTTGATTTGCATATTTAGAAAAATGCTCTTCAAGATTTACTGTATCAGTTGAGTCTGTGTCACAGAGAAATCCTCTTACCATCAGGCAATAATTAATCTGTGCAGGAATTGTAAATTCTAAGGCTTATATGTAACTCCTGGGAAATAAATTCACCCTGGGCACTGATAATGACACAAATATACAGACTGACTCTATAGGTAGTGCACGAAGGTTTGGTGAGCTAAGGGAGAATCGTACACCTCTTACCTTTTTAAGATTCTTATACTACTGATTTTGGGAATAAGAAACTTTGTAGCATATTCAGGTAAATTGTCTAGCACATACTGTATAGATCACATACAGTAAAGATTCACAGAACATGAAAAATAACCCACACAGCACCATCAACAACTTAAATCAACTTTTAATTTCTATGTTAACGCTTCCAAGTCCTTCGGTGGGTGATTTGTCATAATTTGTTTTCTGTCATGTATCCTTTCTGTCTAAATGCACTCTGAGAGGAGTCGTGTTTACTGAAAGGCTGAAAAGCATTTCATGTGATAGTGAGAGGAAATGAGTTACAGTCCTGAGTAAGTTTTCCTGCACCAAGCTCCACACCCTGGGCTCAGCCTCGCAATCATTGGCATGCTTGAGGGACAGCCCTGCTTTCTGTTTGGCACATCTTTAGTTCTCTCTCTGTATAATGAAGGAATGCATGGAGGAAAAGCCAGGGCAGGTGTTGCAGAGGCCTTCTGCAGACTGTCAGAGGGATCACTATCCAGCCCTGCAGCACGGAGAATGAAAACTTTGGAGTAAGGGTGAGGAGGCCATTTATATGCCTCACATCAGGATGCCAAAGAAATCTGTATTTTTATCTAAAATACAACTTCCTAGCAAGGAGACTGGAGGAGATTTGTTAGCCTCATTAATGGCATTCAGAGATAAAAAATTACAAACTGTACTAGAAGACTAAATACAGCCCTGAGATCAAGAATCTTCATTGCATACTAGGTGCAGGTAAGGAAAGAAAGAACAAAAGAAACAGCTGTTAACAGAGCAGCTAACTCTACTCCACAGTTACCATGACACAAGCTTGTATTCTTACTCAAATTTCGTTCTTCCTCCACAGACTGGAAGAAAATACTATCCTGCACTTCTCTCCTGTGTTTTCTAAACTGCAGCCATTATAGTGGCTAAATGAGGTAAAGCACCATTGCACAAAAATCAAGGAAGAGCAGCAGTCACAGTGAATACCACTAGGGGAGTAGTTTTCCTAGATGTTAACATCTTTATTCTGTTTTTCTTTTTACAGTAACTCTGAACCCAAAAAATGAATGGCAATTTTGATTTTTGACCAGCATTAGTAAAACTGAATTTTATTTTTCCAGAAGAATTATGAGAAATGGCCTGTGGGATGTAACAGTGCCTAGAAAAGCAGAGGCTGGATGTCAAATGCCTAAATAAATTAATTTCAAAGCTACTCCAGAGACATCCACTGTTGGGAGTTATATCAGAATATAATGGTGAAAGCCTAAGAAAATAGGAAATATTTCAATAAATGGGTCCTGTTGGAATGCAGACTACTGGGATACACTATATCAAAGGAATAAATTGGCTTCAGGGCATTAATGTCAAGGATGCATGGACCAGCCCAGTTTCCACACTGCTCTAGATAACGCTCTTCAGGTTCCCAGCAAGTGAGGAATACATCACTGTCCTGCTGTACCGTTACTAGTGGAGATTTGCTGTTCAATCACTCTCACAGCACACAATGCCATAGGATCTCCACAGTGTCCCTGTCTGGGGGACTCACAAGAAACTCAGGTTTTGCTTGCTGTGCCCTCAAGCATCTTGAAAACTGGGTTTATGACTGAGAACAGCACAAGAGAAATTTTAAAACATGCTACTCAAAAGTAACCCCCAGTATTCATCTGTGACTTGATGTGAGTGTCAGTGACAAGCTGAGGAGCTTTCTGAGGAGTGACCACATCCCCAGGCAGGGAACTGAAGGACTCTGCACCTATGGAGGGCAATGCAAAATGGCAATACCCTTGATGTGCAGGAGTTGTAAAGAACTAGCAGTTCAGTCAGAAATACTCGCAGAAATCCAATCAGCACTGAGTTCAGTAGCACTGAAACAAATCAAGACAAGTGTTTCAGAGCTGAATGGTGCACAACTGAATGACAACCTCATGCTGCCGCC
>VZTR01028883.1:7345-27539 GCA_013400775.1 Chaetops frenatus | reverse complement strand
AACTTCTCTCCAAACCTGGTGCTAAGAACTCTTGAAGAAATAAATTAAGACACCAGGAAGGATTTGCATTCAGAAGTTTAATCCTTCTGACCATGTCCTCCATGCATAATTCCAGATTTTACTGTCAGGCTATTTTCTGTTCAGTAATGTTCCTCTGTAACTCATGGATCTAGAACAAACTGGGGGCTTTCATGCCCACCTCAGCATGCCATGCTGCAGAGGAAAAATTAACCCACGTTCTATTCCTCCAAAAGGATCAAGCCTGTCAAATTTTTGCAAGAATTATTAGCACTGCCCTTCTGAAGGGTGAAAATGTTGGTGCTGAAGATTCGGTGGTGACACTAGCCATGTTTCACCTGGGTTCACTTCAGAGCAGTCCTTTCCTGTTCTTGTATCCCAGAGCCACTCAGATGTGCAGCACATCAGGTGTGCTCTGGAGTCTTGTCTTTCAGACTGCTGTCCCATAGGACAGACAAGTTTATGGAAACCACGGCCATTCCAAAGCACAGTAAACATAACCAATTTTAAAACCAGATTCCTGAACAACAACAAAAAAATTGAACACAAGCCTGCTTCTGGCTGCCTTGCTACTCTCCCTGGCACACTTTTAGAGCCCCAGATGCTAAAGACTTCCTTATAAACATCTGAAACTTTGGGACTTTGGACAGTTTTCTTTGCCATTATCACAATTGAGCTGAGGCAAATGTGAAAGAATCAGTTAAGTCAAGCCTGATGTTCACAGTAAAATGCTCAGAAAGCTCTCCACCTGTTTAGCCAGCAGATCTCAATATGATTTGCAGCTGTTGGTGTTATACTAGATTTTGGAGTGTTTGCCAATGTCTACTGGTAAGAAAGGAGAGACCTTCTTTCATAAAAGATTCTTTGTCTTGATTTGTTTTTTAGCTACAATTCCAGCTTAGGAAAAAATGCCTAATGCTCAAGTAGAATCCATCTGACCTTAAAGAAGTAAGTTCAATTATTTGTATTAGAATAACAAATAGAAAGACCATGTGAAAAAGTGAAGTTCCTATATTAGTACCTGAGAATGAAAATTAGCTGATATAGGAGAAATCAAGAAAAAACAACTTTATCCACTGCAACTGTAGCAAAGTAATGTTGTTTTGAAGTCCTCTGGCTTCTTATACTTACAGTTGCCATGCGAAATACTGATAGGCTCAGAATCTTCTGGGAAACCAGCCCCAGCAAAGTGTAGCAGTGTGAAATATAGCAGCAAGGCTTCTGACCTCATAGTAGTTTAGCTGTGAGGCTTCACTTCTTCACTTCACCCTGTGGAGGACAAACAAGAGTTTAAACACCTTCTGCTGAATCAGAGCTTTAAAAAGTCTGTGGAAAGTAGAGGGAGCTTTTCTTCTCAAGCCTCTCACTGTACCTGAGGAGGCATGCTGTGCTTCTAACCAGAAATTGCCCTGCAAAGCCAGCTATTCTTCAGCCCATGCACCAGCAGGGGCACATCTTGCTTGAGGGTAGACTCAAGGACCTGTCTGTTACAAAATTTTCTGGCTCTGCTGCTTATATGCAATAAAGACACTTCATCTCCTGTGCTGGTCGACAGCTGACAAGACTTTTCCAAGAAATAATTTATTTTCCCCTTCTTTGGTTTACATAATTAGATGATGACATGATGACACACACCATAAATAAAAAAAAAAACAACCCACACTACATTATTCTGGTTTAAAAGAGATTTAGAGTTATACTACAGGACTGATTCATACCCTGCAGAGTTGTGAATCAAGTGAAGAAACACTGAAAGAGCTTGATGGAGCATTCAGAACATTTCATTGGTCTTTACCATAAGAATATGTACCCATAAATTGAGGTGTCACAAAACCAATACTGCAACTTGTGATAAAATAAGGAAGTAACGAACTGTCTAAATCCAGCAATTTTTGCCTTGTGCTCCACTGATGCATGCATTCATTCATTCATCCATTCAGATTTCATGTACAAAAATATCCCTAAATCTTTAAGATAGAAGGAACCACTGGGGCATTTGGATACAGTGAAAGAAAATAGCACACAATACAGTAAATACTTCATAATTCCCAGGCAAATGTCACAGAGACATTGATCTGTAGGGGAAATCAGTGCAAAAGTGGGGTTTTCTTTTAATCCCTTCCAGAATTTCAATCCTTTGATGCTGACTGTCAAAGATTCCTTTTGAATAAAGTTATTTTACAGTGGTCTGTCAGTCATTCAAGATCTATGTGCAGAAAGTCAAACTTCATAACCTACATAGTCTTTGAAACTTAATTTGGCAAACAAAGTGCTAACTCGCCCTTCTGCAGCACTATTTAATATTAGATACCTGTGTCTCCTTTCTGGATGCCAAAAAAAGCATTAGCAAGTCTTAAATGTTGGATTCCTCATTTTTTAAGCAATTGATAAATGTCACAATAATTAATTTGCCTCTTCAGATATTTGCTTTCAAATAAAATTTCAGTTGCTATAAATGGTTTGGAGCGGGGGATCTGTTGCAGGGTGAGAGAGTCCTTAAGGACTGCTGATTTATTAGACTCCCTGTGTTAGCCTATTATTATTTCAACACACAAATTGGAAATTTAGCTGATTTTCTTTTTCTATTAACAAAATAACCAAGAAACCAAATTAGACCAAGANNAAGAGTAGGAAAAAAAAAAAAAAAAGAAAAGTAAGGCAATGACTGACACCTTAACTGAACAAAGTTTCAGATAGATGGTGAAAGATAAAAATAGCAAGAATATATGCAATACAGTGCAGACACTGTCTATTATACCTTATAGGAGAATGCATACTAAAAGATAGTACATACAAGCTCCAATAGAAGTATTTCCAGCTAGCACTGGCTAAGCCAATAGCTCTGTATGATTACAGACACAGCTATGTCTGCCTGCAGACACTTTCTTTATGCATTTCCTCCATTTGTCTCTTTAGTCACCTCTCACATTTTCTCTTGACTGTTAGCTCTCTAGGGTAGGACCTGTTTCTTTCTACTTGTTGTTATTTGGAGCCCTTTGGAGTGCCCAAAGAAGAAATAAGCAGCAGAAGTAAATAGCATGCTTGAAAAAACAATTTCCCTCAAAAGGTTTTAATTAAAGGCAAGATATACACATTAAAGGGCTAATTCCTTTGTCTCTATGCAATTTTTCACTTTGCTGGTTTTTTGCAAAAAATTTTGCCTTTGTAAGTACACTGCAAAATGACAAAACAAAATGCCTTACTACACGAATTGATTGAAATTATTTTCACCTTGAAATTGCTACAATCCAAAAATGCACGAATCTTCTATGAAATGTACATGAGGAACAACAGTTTAATGGGAAGAACTTAGGAAGCAATCAAATTCTTCCACTTAAACTCTATTCATCTACAGTATCAGTCTGCAGGCTAACAATCCAGATCACTTGGCTCACAGTGAGACTCTGGAGCATAAAAATAGCTGCTTTCTGTTACTCACAAAATCCACTATCTAACAACATGCATGCTGGAGGAAGGCATCACAGTACTGCAGACACAGCTCTGCCACTCTGCTTTAGAGCCTGAAAAACTTTTCCCATGGGTGATTCTGCACCATCAGTCTCTACTTCTCATTCAGATGTGTGTACTGCTCCATGTAAATTTGTATGGGAGACAGCTTCCAGGAAAATGAACAATGACCAGCATGTTTACTTTGTGATTCCATGTACATGATATTGGGCCAGATCTGCTTTCTTTTACCTGGGAAAAAAAACCCAAAAAACCAAACAAACCAAAAAAACCAACCAAACAAAAAAAACCTCAAAAAAACCAAAACACTGAACAGGCAAATGAACTGACATAGATTGGTAGGTTTCTAAGCATATAAAATTCTCTTGCCTTTTTAAGAGGATCCTTTTGGGGAAGAAGAGAGGAAAAAGAGAGCAAAAAAGCATAATTCTCTGTTGCTCTGATGCCAACATCAAATTCACAAAATGTGTATGCAAAATACCTGCTTTGACATGTCAATGATTCATGTGGACTATATACGTATCAGTGTCTGTGCCAGTAAATTAACAGTGAGGAGGACTAAGTTGCATCCAAAGGCAGATTTTTATTCAGAGGTAATTATTGAAACATATTGCCACTTTTGCAGTTCTTACAATGGTGGGAAGAGCCATACAGTTTTAGTGGCATTTCAGAAAACTGCTGATTCAAGAAGGTCACACACATTTTCAGTACAATTTTTACCGTGGCTGGGCCCCTGGGATTGATGCAAATGTTCTCACTTGCAACTGTGTTGAAACTACTTTTAATCAAAATGCTTGTGAACACAGTGTTTGATGAAGACGAGTAGTTAGACAGTGATGCCAAGTGAGTACAAGCACAGTCTCAAAATTCAAGTTTTGCGAACATCAATGAAGAGCTCTCCATCTTTCATGCAGAGATCTGAACTACAATTCAATCTGGCCTCTACTAAGCCATACTGGTTGAGAGAGAATTGGGTCTGAGAACTCCAGTTCTCCTGGTACAAAATATTGTTACTCCTGTTGAAGGAAGCTATTGGTAACAGGAAGAGTGAGTCTTGATGGTCTTTTATTATCAAGCATGCCATTAAAATACAGTCCTGCAAATATTTAAGAGCATGTTTTATAATCTATATCTAATCCTGTGGCTTGTAGCCATTGAACTGGCAGTGTACATTAGATTTCTTCACAACTTCAAGAAACCCACAAATAATCTGCTTTTTGCACTTCTAAACCAAAGAAAACATAGATTTTTTGGAACATACATTAGTGTTCTGATTCTTCTTTCTGAAGCTGATGTTTCAAATACCAGTGTAAGACATCTTGTTCTAGCCACTTCTGTGTTGCCTCCTTTTTGTCATATTATAATTAAGTGTGAACAAACTACATGATCTCTTAACGTATAGAAATCAAAGTTTTGTCTTCTGAGGTGGAATAGGTTCCTCTGTTTGTACACTTCAGCCCAAAGATGAATCACTTCTACGTAGGATGTTTGGATATTAGTAAAACATAGTTGCTATTACAATTATTTTTACTTAGTCCAAGCCTATGTACACATATACATTTACACTTCATATACATGCTTGACATAGAAACATTTACTTTTGTAAAATTCATGTTGTTAGCATGAAGAAGTTTCTGAAGCCAAGAAAACAAAGATCATTTCAAAACAAGGAGAAAAGTCTAATTTTACTGTGCCAGGTGCCTTCTGAAATGGCTATCCATTGCTATTCAAGACAACAAGAAGTCACCATGATGAGCTTTGCTTTTTACTGTCTGATATTTTTAGCATTTACAGCAGTCTGAGTAGAAATGCATATAGAATATCTGCTTGGCTAAGGAAAGAATTACGTGGTTCCTGCCACAATACTCTAGTAAGCAGGTTACTTTATCTCCAGCTTGTGTGTTCCAGAAGGGTTACACAAATCCATTGAAAAATCTAAACGGAATAGCGAACTTCCTGGTAAACTCCATAAAAGTGCAAGGCCAGATTTGATCCTGAGAACAAATTTAACAGCAACAGCAATGACTGCAAAGGCACATCTTGAATGAAGGGGTGCTCTTCCATGTTAGAAAAACTCCCATCTTGTTGCTTCGACCTCACTGTACATTCAGCTAATCTCAGCGTAACTCCAAGAAATTCAAAGTATGCAACCATGTCAGAATTTTCCCATGGCACAGTAAGACTGCTCTGTAATGAATAGATCTTGTTATTTTCATTTATTGCAAAACTTCTTTCTACCATGATGGGTTGTGTTCATACACAACAGCTGCACTTCGATCCACAAATTACTAAGCTTAATGTGAGGAATCACTGGATAAATTTCCATGGTCTGTGTTATGCATGAAGCAAGGCCAGAAAACCTACTGGCTCTAAAAACCTGTGACTGTTTTCAACAAACTCTTTCATTTCTACAAGTACATAGGAATAATTTATTCTTCAAAAAGACAGTCCAGCAAGAAGGAACCGCATTTAGCTAAACACTGAAGAAACCAAAAGGTAAAGCCAGATTAATTTGAACTACTGCATAAGGAAAAAATGCGCAACAAGGAAAGCAGCAGCCTGCATGAACTGGTCCTGGAAATACTCAGCAAATAGCCTTTAGAATCATAACCAGCAAAAGCAAAAGTACCATTAAAATGCAGGGAAGAAACTGATTTGACTTTCATAACAGAGGTTAAAAGACTGGAGATTCTTCTGTGGTAAGAGCTTTAAAGGCACACAAGTGATTTAGGAGCCCAAGTCATACTTCAGTGTCTCACCAAAAGAGATTCACAGAGCAAGATCTGCCCATACATTAAAAGCATGTATTGATCCACACAGCACATGCCTTGCCGTGCTGAAGGCAGAGTACAGAAACCAGCTGGCCAACCCACCAGCTGTTCCCTGCTATGGTACACATTTGCCATGAGATGTTGGCATGCATCCTTCAACTCTTATGGCTAAGCCTTTGGAAAACTCTGAGTGGAAAACACTGTCACTGCTATTTACCTTTTTAAATTCACAGCCCCTAGAAAATGAAACAGAAGAGTTCCATCTTCAAGTCGGAAGGGACTTGAAGATGGAAGGCAAGTCAGAGGAGGGAATTAGGAATAAGGCAACAACAAAAACAAGAGAGGATCACAACCTGAAGACTGCAGCTTCCAGAGAATGAGGAAAGTTAGGCTGGCACCAGCAGAGCTGTTCAGGAGTGCATCCTTTGTCTATGCCTGCGTGTGTGGTGTGTTAGCTGCTGCTCAGCCACCTCGCATGGCTGCACCAGGCAGCAGAAGGACATGTGCAAAATGCCTGGTCTGAGTGGTGCCAAGGGGATCAGACAGATGTGAGTGAACAGAAGCTCAGCGGGTGCTTGGGAAGCTCAAGAGAGATGAGACACAAGTGGCTATCAGCAAGACACAGTGTGGAGTGCCAGACACTGCAACTGAATTGGCAAAGGTAGGGCAGTGCCTGGGATGGACAGCTTTTTTACCCATGCTGTCCTTTCTCTATCAATTGCTGCTCAGTCACCTGAATGGTGGTGCAGGTGGCTACAGAGACTCAATGCCAGCTCTGTGCCCATCATCACTACCAACTTCCAACATCTTTTCATGACTGATGGTGCAGCCATCATTCATCTTTCCTCTCCTGTTCTGCTCCTGTTGTCTCTACAGCTGGCCATACATTTCATGTAGCCAAAAAAGCACTCTTGCACTCCAGGTAGCTGGCCCTTATGCCAGAGACACTGGTGCATGAACGCATTGGGGTAATCACCTGTACTCCTTCAGATCTCATGGTAACAAGGGCTGGCTCCTGAACACTGGTCAGGAGAGAGAGGCGGTGTCTAAGGGAAGCCCACACCGGTCTGGCAACACTGAGGACCCTAAATTATGTGTGTGAAGCACCACTCTATCTCATTTGTGCATACAAAAAAGTTCTCCCTGACCATAAGAGGACTGCATGGGTGCCCTCGTCTATACACGCTTTACTAGCATTTTAACTGGATTCAGTACTGCTTACTCATTGCCCAGCTGCTGTTGGCTGCATGCCAGGCATGACGATCAGGCCCAAGGGAAAGACACCAATAAGAGAGATTTTGCCTCATATAGTAAGCAACAGTACCTACCTTCATCAAAAATAATAATATGAACTTCATCACTAGTTTAATGAAATACAGATACAGGGGCCATGCAGATTTTCTTACAAAGACTTGCAAAAATGCATCTAAAATAAAATTTCTGCCCAAATACAAAGTATTTTCATGCAAGTTTCAGGGGTAATTGCTTATTTTGTTCAGGTCTATGCAAACCTGAGTCTATACTGACTTCTGTCTCTCTGCATTTGCACCTTTAGAAGACCACACCTCAAAAGGCACATGTCACCTATGATATGTGGCATCACTACCTCCTGCCTCAGTAAGCAATAAACTGAAGGGATCTGGACAACCCCTAGGCAGCAGTGATGAGCCTCAGCCTGGCAAAAGGGAGTAGCAGGTGTCAAGTCAGCAGGCAAAACTCAGCATGCTTAATGCTGGCAACCTGTCCTGTCAAGATCCACATTGCTGCTCCCTCCAGTGCAGCGCAGAAAGAAAATGCAAAGAACAAATGGAGGCCTAAACGGAAGAAACCCTCTGCTCACCTGAGTGAGACATCTCTGATGACTGCAGCATTAATAGGATGCTGCTGTTCAGAGAGGGAAACAGTCAGATGGAAGATGAACATCTCCCAGATGGAATTAGGAGCGTCTCAGGCCTATCGATTTTGGTTATAACCTTTACTGTAAACAGTCCACAGGGGCCTCATCAGCCACCTGTTCAGTGATATTTGCATTGAAATATAGAGCCAACGCAAATGACAAAATGGCCACAATTTCCTGCTAAAGCATCTGCTCTAGCAAGATGCATCTACCTGAGCATCACCACCAGCAGCAAAGGTACAGGTTTTAAAAGGAAGGGGTAATGCAGTGGCACTACCTCTCTCACATGGCTCTGAAACAACAAATGCTCCATTTGTCAAGATGTTGATGGTGGTGGTAGTGATATTATATCATGCAATATTTCACTTTCTAATAATTGCTCAGTTTTATACAGAAATCAGTCTTGCCAAAACTGGGAGGAAAGCCATCTGTGCCTGGAGGATAAATGCCAGAAACATTTGCAATTTTATTTTGGGGTTATAAACCTGCAGAATGGAACAAAGGCAATGTCTAAATAACTTCTTTCACTCAGCACCCCCAATCATATACAGCAATAGATCTAACTCTGGAACAGCTTGGTCAGTCATTACAAAGATGTCTTTATTATTTTTAAAAGTCTCACTCATTTAAGAGATAAAAATAGCTCTATTGATTATTTGAGGGACTTCAGCAAAACTCTGTCAAGACTCTGAATTGATTTGAGAGCTAAATGTAGCAATCACTGCCTTTTGACAGGAGAGAACACTATCTCTAATACATACTTTGCTTTTTCATCTCGCATGCTTAATAGAAAACAGATACACTAGCAGCAACACCATTACTCTCTCCAACACTCATTTTGCCTGGGAAATATCAGTGCCAGTCAACTGACCTTCTATTCCCTCATCTGATAGATGGAATAAAAATTATGTAGCTGCAGGTGACCCAAAGATATAATGGGAGAAAATTGCACCCTCCCTTTGTTTCCTTTTCTCTTTGGATAGCAAAGGTAAAACACCAAGACTGGTATGTTTTCACAACAAAATTTACAAATGTCACAGATTAAAAGTAAGACACAGCCCTGCAGGCATTGTTTCAGTTGCCACATGAACATTGCAAGGGCATGTGGAGACAGGACNGATCTTTAAGGCCCCTTCTAACCTCAAAAATTTCATGATTCTGTGAATTTATTATCCCCATGTCTAAAGCTTGGTGTAATCAAAAATAACTCTCCTTTGCTTCCTGTTAATGCAAGGAACACTCAAGCACTTCAATATGAGCCCTGGCTGTATTCTTCAGGACACTTGTCCCGTTCACTTGAGATTGAAGTGTCCATGTTTTAACATGATGAAGGAGTAGAGAAACACAAATCACATTCAAGTCAGCTGTTTATCAGAGCACACTGCATAGCTGTTGTGCAATTTGGCCAGTTCTGCCCCTAAATCCATTTATGCAAAAACCGACTCATTAACCTGCCTTGATTTACCTGGAGAGAAATAGCAAATTTTGTCAGGTTATTTTTTCAAATGGCAACCAATCAACTTTGCCATTAAGTGGTTTGATACCACATTAAATTACATACCTACCCTAAAACGTGAGTGAAATCTACTGTAGCACTTCAAATACTCAAGCCATTTACATAATAATTACTCCAGCAGTGGACAACACACTACCTGAAAGTGACATTCACCACTGCAGAGCGCACCAATTGTTCCACACTTTACTTGTTTAATCATGGCAGGAAAACTCAGGTCAAACCTCAGCATCATATTCTGGGCAGGGATGCTCAGCACAAGGGCACAGTGTGGTCAAGCAATCCAAGTTATGGCAGGCAGAAAGTTTTCCTTTTGGAAATGTGGCAAAGTCTTCAAGAAAAATTATGTTTGTCCCTAACAAATAAAAAAAAAAAAATCCAGATAAGAAAAGAGTACTCAATATGTATTTATAATTTTAGCCCCTAATTTGTTTATGAATTAGTTATGTCAAGTTTCTCTATACCTTACAGAAAAGTATTAAAGAAAAGCATGAAATAGCCTACTACAAAAACACAGTATGTCCAAAAATGAAGAATGTCCACAAAACAAATGTAATCCCTAAGGGAAAATTTTAAAAGTAGCTGTGGATAGACACAGGCAGAAGGAAAAATCAGAAGGCTCCAAGTACTAAGAAAACAAAAATTAACAGAGAACATTGTCTCTCATCACCACCTCTGAAATGTCTCTCCCTCAGACAACCATCCACTCCCATGTGTCCCTAGAGTGACAGACATTCACCCTAATTTAAAAGGCTCAGATCACAGGAAGGGTTTTCCCATTAAAACTTTAGACCAATTTCATAGATCTCTATCTTTCATGATTACTTTTCCCTGTCAATGTTTTTTTTTTTTTTTTTTGCTGGTATTTTTGGAAGTTTTAAAGGAATGGAATAAATCTGGCTCTGAGACACAAAATCTATGTAGTTTGCTTTTCCTCTGAGATGAGCATGATGCTTACAACAATCTAGCACCTGCAGCTTGCTAGTAATTGTTAGTTGCAAGTGGTGGACTCTGAGCTTTGCTCTGTCTCAATTCACACCCAATAAATTCCCACATTTTCAATCATTTAAAATCCAAGAAGTTTTATGGACAAGTTAATACTAGAAAGCCTCCTATCGAAAAGAATGTCTTTTGACTAAAGAGATCACCTCAATATGCACCCATGACATATTTTCCACTCTCCTCTTCATTCCAACACTTTAGAGTTAAGAAAATGGAAGGCATAGCAAGAAGTCAGCAGATACCTAAGAAATATACTATTTCCAAGACAGTGCTCAGACATGTGGTACTGTATGTTAACTTGGACATAAAGTTAATTACTGTAATTCAGTGTATTTTAAGGGAAAATGCTATATGTAGATAAAATCATTAAAAGTCTGAATATAAAAATCAAAATTCCTGTAACTACTAGAATGGTTCAAGATAAACTTAATTACTGAGGGTCTATTATTGAGAAGAAACATCAAATATCTGATG
The DNA here is from genome assembly GCA_013400775.1 of Chaetops frenatus. Taxonomy (NCBI): domain Eukaryota; kingdom Metazoa; phylum Chordata; class Aves; order Passeriformes; family Picathartidae; genus Chaetops; species Chaetops frenatus. The sequence goes on along the minus strand of VZTR01028883.1, from coordinate 16,396 downwards.
TGATTGCATGGGCAAACTTAAAATTGAGGTGGTGTGGGTCAGAAAAAAAATAAGAAAAGAGATTTTAGTTAGAGTACGATAAGTCCCTGCACCACAGAAATACACTACTGACACACATTCACCCACATACTGGAGAATACAAGCATCCTTACACATTTGTTCACACCTGCTTCTTAGCACAGCATGAGGGAATTAGAGCAGCATAGAAAACGAAGTCAAAGCAGCATTGACAAATGCCTGTAGTACAAGCCACAAAAGCAGTAGCTCTGTTATTATTTGCTTTGCTTCTTTGGACAAGCTATGGAAAAAAAGGTTCAGTGTAGCAAGAGAGAACAAGCCCACTGAGTATGACTGCCTGAATGGGGCATGATGGATGAGCTTCCTTGCAGATAGGAAAAGCCTCTAATCCATTCTCCGGCTCATTGCTAGAGCGAGGCAAAGTCATTCTCTTCTTCTACAGGAAATAACCTCTGCCTTTCCAAAACCACGTGCAGGGTTTTGAAAAGGACAATCCAGACTGCCACCCAGATGAAACCCCAGCCTGTTTCCAGGTCCCACACTAGGGCGGGCTCAGCTATGCAGCCCAAAACCCCGAAGCAAGACAAAGACTTTTCTATATTGCTTGTGCTTCCTATAGCTATTTTAGGAATGATTGCATGCATTCAGGTTCTAACAACGAATAATGAGAGATGGAGGAAGAGAAGTTATTTTCATGGCACCAGCACTCAGCTAATGACTGAAACTGAAACTGAAACACTCCTAATACTCCAAATAATTTTATGGAACTGGAAAAAACCTATTCTATGTGTAACAGATTTCAAGCATCATCCCAGCAATGAAATAACATCCACCAGCATCAGGATGGGAAGGCTCTTGCTCTGGGGTTCACTGATGAAAGGTTGACTCTAACCAAAATATCAAGGCTTTCTCAGACGACCAAGGACCTGTTCCAAGACCTCCCCCTCCCCCACACCCAGCAACCTCAGTCTGTAATGGTGGGCGACACAGAAAAAGCAATGGTTCAGTAGCTAACTGCATCTAAGTGAATTCAGCAAAACTGCTTCATTAGTAGTAACACACAGTTAAGGGTTTTTAACAAGTCTGCCAGGTGTTTTTTTAACCCATGTAGTGGTTTCAGGTTGCTTCCTCACATGGCAGCCCAAATTTAATGTAGTGGGTTGAGCACTCTGGCCTAACAACAGTGCACCCACTAAACTATTTACTCATTTTCTATTGTGGGATATGGATTAGGAGAAATGCAAAGCAGGCTCAAAATCTTAAGGGTATAAAGATAGTTTTATTAACAGAACTAAAACGAAAAATAATAAGAACTACAATAAACCTTCAGACCCCCTTCTTCCCCCCAGCTCATTTCTCTTTTTTCACCAACAACTCTTTTTCATCAACAATATAAAGAGACAAAACCTAGAGACTTTTAGTCAGTTTACCACCTTTAAAATAGGCTTTCATCAGTTCATTTAGGGAGAGGGGTTTCTCCTGTCACGCCACAGAGACTTTACCACAAGAATATAGTTCTTCTGTGGTTTTATATCACAGTGAATCAGCCACCTGGAAGGGAAGTCTGTTCGCAATGTGACAGTCCTTCCCTCAACACAGAGTTCTTCTGCAACTGTGGGTGGGAAGTAAGAGCTCACCTCTGTTTCCTGGGGTATTATTTTAAGGATGAGTTGTTCTGGTAGGAGAGTAAAGAGTTGAGGCTTTAGTTGATTCTTGTGCACAGTGCACATTAATCCCATCAAGACATGTTGGTTGAAGTTAAGTTAGAATGTTGCATACCCCCAGTTGCATTAAGGAGTCATAAGGAATAGTCTGATATATCTCAGTCCATTACCATGGTCTTAAAAAAGAATTTCAGCTTAAAGCATCTCGTCTTTCTCCTCCCTCTGGGCTTTCGGCCCCTTTTTCACTGACCTCGGTGTCTCCATGTTGGTTTCTTCTGTACAGAGGGAGTTGTGATCTCTCGCAGGCTCCGTTGTTGGTCACACAATTTCTGCTGGGCAGCGGCCAGAGCTGCTGCGTTCCTTTCCCAGGGAGGCTGGGGAGCGGGGGCTGCGGCACTGCTGAGGAGAGAGCGGGGCAGGGGGGTGGCCGGGATCTTCACCGTGCCTGGCCCTGGCTGGGTGGGCCTTGCCCGGCCCAGCCCGGCCCAGCCCGGCCCAGCCCGGCCTGGTCCCGCGGAGCCGGCAGGGCCCGATCGAGAGGGCGCAGGCCCTGCTGTTACCTGTTTGGAAGCTGGAAGGAAGTGAGCAAGTCTCGGGTACCTCCTTTCCTAAATGCTAAATCACAGAGGTGTATCTAGTTTTTTTTAAGTGGTTAAACAGAATGTCAATCTTAGAGTCAGCCCTGCAGGAAGCTCTAAAAATCCTTCCAGGTAACAAATTACTTTTTTAACTCATGACAATCAATCCTTCCTAGCTTGCTCAACAGAACTGAAACTCCTATGCAGGAACAAGGGAGATGACTGCATAGCTGATGAACTGCTGCTGTTATTTCTTACTCTGCAGTTCTGCTGCTTATGTGATTTATACCAAATGCTGCAGAAAGAGTTTCCTCTAACTGTAGGTTGGCTTCCATAATGTGGACATTGAACTGATCAGCTGCCAGGAGCTGATCTACAGCCAAGACCCAAATTCCTGCCAGCACTTAGAAAGAAAAAAAATGTACAAAAGACATTAGCACAAGAGAATCAAATCACTTTTCAATGAGACTTAAGGCTGTATGCGTGGACTGTGTTGAACTCACTAGAAAAGACTGAGGAGATCCAGGTAGGCATCAAGGTATGGTGTTCTCAGCTGGACTCTAGCCTGGCTTCCCCCCATGCCTACAAGCGTGACCCATGTCTTAAAGGCTGTGCTTCCCTGCACAGTCACAGAGCAGTGACTCTCCAGCTTGCAGCACAGTCACACTGCAGCTACAACTAAAGGGCATTGGCTTGTTTTTGTTTATGCCAGTGAAAATGCTGACACTGACATCTGCTAGATTGCAGAGCACTGATTCCCGCTGGACTTCAGAAAGACCTGTAGCTGCTTTACTGCTTGTACCATCTGCATCAACTTACGCATGAGGTTGCTTTACCTATTTATAACCCTTCCAGTTACAGAGAATTGTATATACTTAACACTTTCATCCTCATAAAAGTACACGGATGAAGACTCAGTTAAATTCTGCTAACTTTACATGGGTTTTGGGAAAAGTCTCCCATCCAATGTTAGGAAATGGAAATAACCACATCCAAATTCCCTGTGGAATTTGAGGTTATACCTAATCTTTTAAAAGAAGAAGTTCTTCTTTTGATTTGCGTAATTACTCTCTTAGAGAAAGCAAAGCAGATAGCCTTGATCCTGTTCTACTGTATTTCTTTTTGTTAAAATTTTCCTGTGAGCAATCCAAAACAGAGTTAGTTATTTTTCTGTGGTAAACATCACTACACCAGCTTGAAGTATGAGATTCTTTGCACATGAGTGCCCCTATATTCAACATATGCTTATGAAAAAGTAAATTTTGCACTGTCTATGACCATATATATTTATAACTTCTGGGATTCCGAACAACATCACCAATAATGCCAAAAAAGTGTACTGCGGTGGCTCAGTAATAATAGATTTTTTGGAAGCCTTCTCTCAACGACTTGCTGCAACAAGAGATCTGAAAGAGCTCTGGAGAATACATTTTCAGGCACTTCCCCACTTCTGATGGAAAAATGTATATTTGAAAAAAACCACTTAACCTAAAAAATCTTTTCTGGAAGCTCTGAAGGACCTGCTACCTGACACCTGACACCTTGGGGTTGTTAGCACCAGTTTTCCTAGACACCAGCCATAGAGGTACCTTGATGAGACAGACCAGAGTTTCTAAATGCTTTCACAAAACTTTCAGAAGGAAGAAAAACCTTTACTTGGTTCACTTACCAGAAAACAATACTTTCTGCATGTGAAGTAAGAAAAAGTCCAGCCAGAGAACAAACAGAACATGCCAAAGAAAATTTTATTTTAAAAACCCCCAACACATAAATTTTGAGTGTCTTTTTACATGTTTAAAGCACAGACGAAAAAAGGTGGAAATTTATTGATTATTTAGCTCATTCTATTCCAACGCCTACCATAACATCACTCCCCCATGTAGAGCTAGAAAGCAATTTTTTTCTGTTAGAAAATTACCATGCCTCTTTTCCCCTGGGATCCTAGAAGTATTACTTACTGTCCCAGGCAGGAAGAAACAACCTGCACAGATCTGCATGGAGGAGCATGTAGACACAAGGTGTGGAGGCCCTTGAGCCTATAAGGGAAACTCCCAGGGCAATGCCCTGGAGGAATCCAGCATAGCCTTCAGGAATGCTCCAGCACTTAGGGTGAGAAAAAGGCTTCCCCCATGGTGCCCTGCAGCAGTATGTTAATATACATTAGTTCTGTTCTTCCCATTGGCCCAGGCTTTGCCCACCCCTATTGCTCATAGATGTCTCTAGTTCTAGAGGTTTCTTCTTCCCCTGTTTTCCCATCGGTTGTGGCTCCACTGATTGTCCACCCTCATGTTCTCTGTAGGTCACTGCCCTTTGCCCTGCCCTTGTACCACCCCTGTGCCCGCTGACCATTGGCCTCTGACCCCATACTTGACCCTGAGCACTGCATTGATTCGGGGTCTTTTGTCCCTGGAACCCTTCGGCGTGGGGAGCAATAAAGCCTGCTGGAACTCTGTACTGGAGACCCTTCCTGGCTTCTATTCCCTGAGCTATCCTTGGTGTGTGTGAGAGGACGAGAGGCACTGCCTGAGTGCTCACCTGAGTGGCTTCTGGAGAGGAGACACTTTTGAGTGGCATCCACCATCCACCTCCACGCCACCACAACGAGGGGCAATGCAAACCTATGACTAGCAAGACAAAGTTGTAAACTGGCAATGCTCCACAAAAAAAGTGCTTTTACAAAGAATAGGACTGGTTTGTAAGACTGAAAACTCTGATGCCTCCATGATAAAGACTGTGAAGAATGCCTGCATGCTTCCTTTCTGGATCCCAAGGAGCTCCCCACAATCCCTTTCCTTCCCAGCACTGACATGTAGGGTCTCTCTTTCTCGTAAAAGGACTTGGCTTTCCTTACGCAAGAACAGATTTGGCTTTCCTAATACCAGAACAGATTACTTCCCTTCTTCACACACACCCTTACGTTCCCCAAAAGCTGAGAACATTATTTCTGCTGCAGGCTCATGGGTACAGATTGTATCTTGCCTCCTTTTTTGGATAGCTTAAAGTAGATTGCTTGTGCTTCCCATAAATAAAAAGCTAGCACTTGATGTTCAAAGGATGACTAAACTTGGAACGTATCTTTTAATGTACATTTTAATTAAGGTGACTTGTGACTTGATTTCTCTTAGCTAAATGTTGGTAAGCTCTGGAGGCAGGTATTATACTGAAAAATCAGGAGGGAGAGATGTGGATGCTTTTTGCCATGAAGAAGACGGAGAGGAAGCTCCTTCTTCCTGGAGTCCACCAGGCACATTCCTTCTTTTTCTGTCCTGGAGACAGATTGACTCTCATGTTCTTTCTCAGTCAGCAGAGCTAGGTACCCTCCTTTCCATTGACCTGCCAAAGATAACTGTTTCCTTTAGCATGCAACGAAGTGCGTTTGCTCTGTTGTGTGTTTCCCAGGGGTGGGACACAGTCATCCAGAAGAATTTTGCCTGACTTGAAATGAAAATGAGGACAGAGATCTTTTCAACACAACTTAAAACTTCAATCTCCTCTCTTGCTCTGCATGCGCAGAAGAACACAAGGTCAAGCATATTAGGACAAAAATCCTAAGCCAGGCATCCATTGTAGAGTCCTCCTGCCTAGTTCTCAAGTAGGATTAATTGGCCTGTGTGAACCGACATGCACAGACTGAAAAAACCTGTCCTTTCCAGTACGCTGCTTTCAAGGTATTTATAATGCAAACACAGACAAAAGGTATGTTCTCTTCTATGACAAGCCTGAAATAAAGCAGCTCTAATTAGCAAAACCAGATATGGCATCTGAGGTAGCACAGTTTGCAGTGTAAGGATAAGAAACCTCTCCTTTGGGTTTATTCAGCAGCAAGCAGACAGATTCCATTCCTTCTTATAACCTGTTGTTCTCTTTGACTCTGTCTATAGCTATATCCATAAATATATAAATAGATATATAAATAGATCTATCTATACAATAGATGGATTTCCAACAATAGCAATTTGATTACTGATTGCTACTTTGTCACAAGCCCAGCACACATCATCTCCAGCCAAGCAACGTCCTGCATCAGCTGAACAAAATTGTGCACTAGGAAGCCCTGTCAAAGTTATCATTTCTATTGCTGGCTGGACCCTCCTATAAATTATAGGACTGTAAATTACTTTCTGTCTGCCTTTGTTGGAAAAATAAAGTTTTGGCTACAACCCATATGGGAAAATACTACTTGGGATTAAAACAGTTCTACCAATAGAAAGAAAAAAAGGAGCACCATCATTAGATAGTATTGTACTGGAGCTCCTTTTGGTTAATTTTTCCTCAATTTGTGCTTCATTTCACGAATGCTAGGTGCACTGCAATTTTCATTAAAAAAGGCCTTCTCTTGAAAAGTTACCCACACAGACAACACACACATGTATGGATAAAGGAGTTTTTAAAAAAAAAAAAAAGTACAGGTACCGGAAAAGCTGTTCCCAACTGCAATTCTCCTGATTCAAATACATAAGTTTTCTTTGGCCCGGTTTTTTCTCTAAGCAAACATTTTAGTTAAGAAATTGCAAAAATACTGACAGCATTTCTACAGCATAACAGCATCCATAACTGACTTCCAACACCCCAAACTTCTCACACCAACATTTTGGGCTCAAAAAGTTGAATGAATTCCACTGCTGACCTCCAGCCCGGTACCAAGTTCTTAAAAACTGAATCATCCACACATACACACAGATGGGATGCATTCCCCAAGATAGAGGAGCTATTGCTCACACTTTCAGTGAGGACACGGCCTTGGAGCAGAGTTTTGCAGTTCAAGGAGCACAAACATGGTGATTCATCTCGCTGAAAATATTCAACTCCAAATCATGCATTTTTTTAGTTTTTCCATCATTACCAACTGGTCTGTGAGAGAAACATTTTTTCTAGTTATACATACAAAAGTCATACAAATAATAAAAGAGTGTTTACTGAATCTTTTTCCTAATCAGCAGATTTTAGAAACACTAATGTTTGAGAAACTTTGTGCAAGATCTGGGAACAGATTACAGAATTAACCCCTAAGTCTTTCTTCAATACTAAGAAGAATGATGCCCCACATATTTCAGTTGTCTTATGAAAGATTTCCATCATTCTGTACAATCAGTCAAGTTAAATTATGTTTGATTTCTTGAATCAAACATCTGGGCTCAAACAGAATAATCCAATCACCACAACAAATTCACATTTAAAAGCAAACCTTGGTCACAACCTCTTGGACAAACTGAAGGTTTAATCTGCAAACAGTTATCAGATTATACAACTAAAAGAATACCGTTTCACTCAAGACTAATTAAGTTTAAATTCCAGTGTAATGAGAAGGAAGATAGAAAACATTACTTCTCAGAGAGAGAGAAAGAGAAAGAGAGAGAGAGAGAGAGAGAGAGAAAGAAAGAGAGAGAAAGAAAGACAAAAGGGAGTGTCATGAGCACTAGGGATGAAACAGAAGAATAAGAACAGCCATCTCAGCACATTACAGCTTTCTGCTAAAGCCACAGCCAGATCTGGTACAATATAAATGGCAGCAGCAAGTCCCTTGGGACTGCAGTGTTGTGTGAAGCTTCACACAAAACATTTTACTGATGTCTCTTGGGGACCAGAGGAGGCTAAAGGGTTTTTTTTAGCTAACTACTCTATTCCTCCCAGCCCCTCCTCCCAAACCAACACTTACCTTACTTCTTCTTCAACAACAGCAGCAGTTAAAAGCCTGCACTGCTTCAAGGATCTCACACTTGGTAAAGCTCTGGAAGTTTCATTTCTAGGTAGAAGCTACTAAAATTAAACTTTATAAAGCTTACTAGTCTGTATTTTTGGCATCTGAAAGCAATGAAGGCTTATGAGAGACTAGCAGGTATCTCTGAAAAAAGGAATAAACACCACTACACCTCAGTCTAGCATTGCTTACCACTTACTCCTCCCCCTCCCCTTATTTTGCTGACAGCAAGATAGACAATACATGAAAATTTGATTCTCGGTAAGCCGAGTAATGCAAATTAGCTTAATGAAATAGATGACTTTGTGTATGTCCCTTTGATACTGATTAAGCTCAAGTATCCACTCAGCTAATGACTAAAGCAATACCATGAGAGCCCTTGTGGAGGTGTCATAGCTATTCTTTGTTTTTTTTCAGTAGCTCTTTACTCAGCATTTATTTCTCAGATCCCCCTGTCCAGGCCAGCGTCCAAAGAGCAGGCAGAAGCAGTTAACAACTTCAGACATGAGTGACATAACATAAAAATCTGCAGTTACTTTATACAGCTTGGGCCTCAACATAAAAAGGAGATACGGCTTTGTGCCTTCAGTTTTCAAGGCAGATTACTAGTGCTGCAAGGGGCTGCTTTGACTCTGTAATTATAGCCACCTTAATAATGATGTGTTCAATGGCTGCCTACTGCTGATTCCCAGACAGTTTAATCACTAGGCATTCAGCTGTAGAGAACTAGCCATCCTTCCTGTCATTTGAAACATGGGACATATTGTGTGAAGGTGGTGTAAATGAGCTTCCCCTGAACTAGCTGGCTAATATACTTTCACCATTTAAAGCCTAAGTTATAAAATAAACCAGTAAAAAAGGATAATGTATTGCCTCTTCGTCGTGGGTTAAAAAGTAATTTTTTCCCAGCAAGGAACTTGGCTACTTCTTTCAGGTATGAGAGAACCAATTAGCTGGCTAGTTCTAAGATGGACACTCTGTTTAGCCACTTAAGAAGTTGAATACGCCTCTGTGATTCACATTTAAGAAAGGAGAAGCCTGGGACTGTCTCTCTTGCTTCCGGCTTCTGAACAGGTAACAGGGCAGCCTGGCA
>VZTR01028880.1:371983-390069 GCA_013400775.1 Chaetops frenatus | reverse complement strand
CCGCACTACAGCTCCCGGCGGCCTCCGCGTCCCCGCCCGCGCTCCGTGGGGTGGACGCGCCGCAAGGGCTGCTGGGAGATGCAGTCCCCGGTAGCCCGGAGCGCTCGTCCCGTCACCGGTCCCACGGAGCAGCTCCGCTGCACCGCCTCAAACTGGGGGGTTCACCCAGGGGCTTTCCCCAGGGAGGCTTTTAATGTTTTCCAAGACAATACTGTAATATTTTAAGTGGAAAACGGGAAATGGGTTCAAATTTAAATAGAGTAGGTTTGGATTACATATTAGGAAAGAATTCTTTACTGTGAGGGTGCTTAGGCACTGTAAGAGCTTCCCCAGGGAAATTGTGGATGCCCCATCGCTGGAGGCATTCAAGGCCAGGTTGGATGGCGTTCTGAGCAACCTGGTCTAGTGGAAGGAGTCCCTGCCCATGGCAGGTGGTTGGAGTGAGGTGGTCTTTAAGGTTCCTACCAACCCAGATCATTGAGTGATTCTATGACTGTATAAAAAACCACATGAGGAATGTTGCAGATGCCAGGCAGCATCTGTCCCACCTTGACTCTGCTTAAAAAGGCTAGACCCTTCCATCTGACACAGATGTTCCTGTCTCCTAAAAAAATACAGCATTTCTCTGTGACATTAGGACAGTGTGGTGGTTTCTCCAAACCACAGCTTTTTTGACCTCGTGAAAAGCCCTGAAAGTGTGAGTCAACACATTTAATACTGACACCAGAGTTTGGCAGGACTGCACCTGCTGGTATTTTCAAAAACAGTAAAAGGTGACTTCACTGGGGGGGTTTTTTTTATGGGTGGGGGGTGGTTTATACATGTACTCAGTGAGAAACAAGCCACATTTGCTTCGCCCTCGAGTCCATCAATGCCGTGCCGAGTGCCACTTGGCCTCTCTGTAGCTCTCCCTGCGGTAGCTCCAGCCGTCCCGGTGCCTGTCCTCGTAGTGCTCCTCGCGGCCGCCCCGGTAGTGGTGCTCGGCCTCGTGGCCCCTCTCCTCGAAGCCGTAGTCGTCCCTCTTGCCCCGGCCGTAGTCGGGGCCGCGCTCCCCGAAGCGCTCGCGGCCGAAGTGGCGGCTGTCCGGGGGGTAGGGGTGGCTGCCCAGCCGGCCCTTGCGCAGCGCTGGCCCCTCGGGGCGCCGCGGCCCCGGGGAGCCTGGCGGGGCGTGGAAGGACTGGGGGTAGCCAGGAGGGGCAAAGCCGGGCTGCTCGTACTTCCCGCCGAACTGGGGCTGCTGCCGCGCCGCACTGTTCATCTGGAAGGGAAAGAGGCAAAGAAAGGGATGCTCGGTTTGGTTCGCTCGCGGCCTGGCAGCGCTCGAGCCAAACCCCGCGCTGGTCTCTAAGTTCACACTGCTATAAATAGCAGGACGGAGCAGGCTGCTTGTGAAGTGAGACTGAATGTGAGCTTACGGGATAAGCATTACCCACTTCCTCACCCACAGCTGGACTCCCACAGCCCAGAGCCCCTCCCAACTGATCCCTCTGTACCAGGAGCTTCAAATCTTCTGCAGTTGTCATTTCAGCACTCCAAAGGTGCATTCCCACAAGCTGTGCCTGTGAGTGTGTGCACGTACCACCGCTTGTCTCTGCAGGCTGGGCGGGAACCCCGGGGCGGCCATGCCATCTGCAACCCTCTCATACCTGCAGGGAAAACACATCAGCTGGTTCAGCCTGCAATACACAACTGCTGCACTCCAAGGGGCATCTGCAGCCCACTGCTGTTCCCTCCACATGGAAGAAACACCAAATTGCATTTGGAAGCAGCCAGGAACACCCAGAACCATGCCATGCCTCTCTCCAGTCCACACTCCTGTGCTGGTGAGACTCGTACCTGCTGCAGTTGGATGCTGGATGAGGCATCCCAGGAGGGCTGGTGCCAGCAGCTCCGAGCTGGGAACAGGATGGATTGATATCCTGCGCTGCATGACTGCTCCCTGGGGAGAGATAAGTATTTCAGGAGACCCACAAATACCAGTTAAGGAAATTGGGTGTGAAGTGAGCTTGCAGGGCATCAACGCGTTTTGAATTGGGTCTCAAGTTTCATCAGTGATCTGCAAAAGCACATGGTCCACTTACCAAAACAAAGCACTGCAACTGTCTTAATTTCCACCAGAAAGGGCAGAGATATTGTAGCCAATGTGCCTCATTTAACCACCATCACATGCGATTTTTAATGCTCATGTGATAATTTAGAACAGATTTCAGAGGCGCTGCAGGAATAACCAATGAAAACCCAAAGATTAGGCTCAGCCAAGGGGTTACACTGGCCATGAGGGACAGAAGGTCCCTGGTGGAAGCACCGGGACACGAGGGTGTGAGGGGAGCAGAGCTGGCAGATGAGAGACCCCTCAGTGAGAGGGTCCTGTAATTTACCCGATTAACTATGACTCTGTTACAGGCTACGGGCAGTAGACAGCAGTTCACTTTCCCTCTAGAAAACGGGTTATTTAAGGTCCCTCCTGTACCTGATCGGAACTGGATGCGCATGGGCCGCCCGTACAGCTTGATCCCGTTGAGCAGCCGCAGCCCGTACGGCACCGACTCCTCGTGCTTGAAATTGACGAAGGCGAACTGCTTGGGCCGTCCATCCCGGTCCTTCGGGATCTTCACGGTGATCACGGGGCCCGCCTGGCATCGGGGGCGAAGGCGTTAAGAAAACACCGGGAGGAAGCGCCCGCGGCCGTGCACGTGCGCCCCGCCGAACCCTGTCCCGCGACGGCCGCCGTAGCCCCGCCAGCCATGATAGCCACAGGCCCCCGGCCGCGCCCTCCCCCGGTACACACAGCGCGGGCGCCGGGCGGTACCTGGTGGAAGAGCTCGAAGATGAGCTCCTCGGTGACCTTGGGATCCAGGTTCCCCACGAACAGCGTCCGGTTCGCCTCGGCAGCCGCCGCCCCCATGGCCGCGCCGAGATCTGAGCGCGACGAGCTCTCCAGCGGCTGCGCCCCCCGCCCCGCACGGCGCTTGGCGTGACGTCACGGGGGCGGTGCGTGCGCACAGGCGCCGCCCCTTTCCGGGGGGCGGGGCCAGGGGAAGGGGGCGCTGGGAGCGGGAGCGGGCCCGGGGGTCGCGCAGGGGGCCTGGGCAGCACCGCGGTCTCGCCAGCCCCGGCTCGGCGGCAGCTGCGGGCACAGAATCCGGAATCCGGCCCGGATGGGCCCGAGTCTGCCGGGGCACACGGGACGGGCGGAGCCCGCGCCTGCGGAATTCACTGATGACCTGTAATTAACCAACAATGGCAGCAAACCCCGCTTCTCCTGAGGGGGTCGTTGATGCATCACGTGCAGCGGCCCCGCTGTCGCGACAGCGCGTCCCTGTCACGAGCCGGCGCCCAGGCCGTGCCCCTTGGCGGGCAGTGCCGGGGTTTCTCCGTTTCCCCGTTATTCCCTCGCTGCTGTGAAACGGACGGGAAGCTGAAGCGGGGGAGGGGGGGGCAGCCGGCCGGTTAAACACCGGGCTGCAGGGTGAAGACCCCGGGGGGGTTCGGGAGCAGGGGAGCCGCGAGGGCCCGCGTTCCGGGGGGCTGCATCCCGCCGGAGCGGGTGGGCTGTGCCCGCACCGGCCTTCCCGGCGATTTCACTTCTCCAAGGACTTTGGGAAGCAGCCTTGGCTCTCCCCGGCCGCTGCAATCCCCTGGGCATCCCAGAAGATGCCGCATGTAAAACCGGCGTTCTCCATCTGGAAAAATTTTGAAAGGGGCAGTTGAGCCTTCATTTTTCATTAGAGCCCCACGCGCTGCGGCAGATCCGATTTCCTTGTTAATTGGGTGCTGTTCATTTTCTCCACTTCATTACTTGCCGCCGCACCTAGAATTTATATCCATTTGGTTTAATCGCATTCGCCTGGTTAAATTCCAAACAGTCACTCGCTCAGAAAGGGAATTATTACCTCACTTTGCCAGGACTTCCAGTTTGCCTTAATTTCCCTGGAGCCTCGTTTACTTGGCTCTGCCTGTTTTCCCTCGCTGGGTCCCCTTGGGCCTGGCTGGGAGCGTGTGGTGCTCGTGCCATCGGGGCTCGTTCCACGTGCGAGCGCCACAGCCCTGGCCAGAGGCCACCGTAGGAGCATTGCCTGGCACAGCCTCGCCCAGCCCAGGCTTGAAAAATACACGGTGACAGAACAGGAGCCACTTCAGGTGCTTCAGAGACGCTCTTGGAATTCTTGCTGGTAAATGCTGGTAAAACTCTGCCTCCGTGAAGATCGCTGTCGCTTCCATCCTGCCGAGAGCCAGCCCCGCTCCTCGCTCCTCCCGTGCCACGAAGGCCCCTGCTGGGCTTCGTTCGCACCTCCCCTCTGTGCCCTTCGCCCCACGCTCCAGCTCGACATCTTCCTCAGCGGACTTAACGCTGGCTCTGCAATTTCCTGCCGAGCCTCGCTTTTCCGATAATAACTCGCTTCTNGCCCGCCGTCCTGAGCAGCGCAGGGGACACGGCGGTGACAAATCCTTCGCCGCCACCGCCACAAAGAGGCAGCAGAGCCCCGCACTTCTCGCTCTGGCAGGTTCCCCACAGCAGCTCGTCCTCCTCCCACTCGCCCAGCTGGAGCCGAAATGATCAAACAGTTTTAGGCTCATTACCGACTCCAAATCCACATAATTGGCCTTTGCTTTTTTAAGGATGCATCGTTAGAAGCCACAGCAGAGAAGCTGCCGCATCATTGTCAAACTGATAAGTGCCAGTGTAGATCCAAGGTGCATTTGCTTCACAAAACTCCTCGCTGAGCCAGACCTGCCACTGCCAAACCCTCTGCTGAGCATGTGAGGCATGAAAAGGACGACAGCTAGAAAGATGAACGTGGTAAAGAGGTTTTCTTCTGACAGCAAAGCCAACAACCAGTGCTCCCTGCTCCTGCAGCACTGGGACACAGGGCCCTGTGAGAGCCCTGCTGGCCAGGCAAGCTGACCCAGGGGCATTTGCCAGTGCAGTGCTTAGCTTTCAATCCTTACAGCCTCATTTTGTTCACTGAATGACATGATCTGGGGGTAAAAGCACAATCTCTCAGCATCCAGAGGCCTCTGAGCAGGAGTGGCAGAGCATCTCAGAGCTGGCAAGACTCATTGCCCACACTGCCAGGTCCTGGGAATCATAGAATCATGGAATGTCCTGGGATTGGCCTGCCCTGGGTAGGGACACCTTGCACCAGACCAGGTTGCTCCAAGCCCCATCCAGTCTGGCCTTGGACACTTCCAGGGATGGGGCAGCCACAGCCTCTCTGGGCACCCTGTGCCTGGGCCTCACCACCCTCACAAGGAAAGATTTCTTCCTAACACCTGATCTAAACCTCCTCTGTCAGTGTGAAGCCTTTCTCTCATGTCCTGTCACTCTAGGCTGTAAATAGTAAAAAACTCTGAATAGTCTCTCTCCATCTTTCTAGTAGGCTCCCTTCAGGCACCAGAAGGCCACGATTAGGGCAGCCAAGAGAGGCAGCCCCCGAATTCAAGGGAGCCCCAAGAACAGCTCTGACGCTGCAGCTTCCCAGCTCCATGAGAGCTTGGCTCCTGGCATCTGATTTCCATTTCCCCCCGTACTCTTATTTCAGTCAAAGCGTGTGATTAGGGCTGCAATAGCTCCATTGTCACCTCCACTTAAGTGCTGCTCTGATGGGTGGAAACAGCATCTCGATGTTTACAGTGAGGAATGCATGGCTCTGCTTTCCCGGATAACGCACCAAATCTGCCGCTGCAGGGAGGGAGAATCACACGAAAAATGAGAAACACCTGCAGCAGGCTGGGGAGGGGGGAGGGAAGCTCTCCCAGCCTATGAGGGAGCACATTGACCTCATCCCCTCACCTGGGCAGCATCTGGGAGATTATAAAGGGCAGAGGGAGCTGAGGGTGGGGCGTTTTGGTACTAGCAGCACTTCAAGCTGTTGTTCTACGTGGCCTCTACCATGAGCACAGCAGCTGTTGGTGTCCCAAGGAGGCGTGGAAGCAGCCAGCTCGTGTGGTGGAACACTGGCCTGAGGAGGTGCTGTGGTAAGGATGGGCATCCTTTAAGGGCACTGCTGGGTGCCAGTGCTTTTGCAGGGGTTGGTTCAAGGTGCCTGGTTGTTGCAGAAAACATGCTGAGTTTTCCCCTGTATTTCTGTGGTCAGAAATGTTGTGCTTCGAGGTTCCTGTCAGAGTCAGAGGAATGCAGCCACTGCTGTGCCCTTCCCTCTGTCCCCTTCCTCCCAGGGGCAGACACTTGGCTGAGTCTCTGTCCACGGGCATCAGTGGGATCTTAGTTAAATGCTAATTAACAACTGGCCGTGCTCCCCGGAGGCTCTGCCCACAGAGGGGAGTGGGAGCAGCCCAGGGCCAGGAACAAAAGGCGTCTCTTCCTCGTGTGGTGCAGAGGATCCCAAACAAAAGGTTCCTGTTCCCTGCACTCCTCTCCCTGCTTCTCACTCTCCTTTCTGTGCTCCCACTCTTCAATGGGGATTTAAGCCGTTCTTTTCCTGGTTTGAATTTCTCTGGGCTGCAACAAGAAAGTAGCAATTAACTGTTATAAGGCTGTTTTATAGTCCTGTGCAAACCCTTTCCATCCACTCTGCTTTAAATGGGTACACTTTTATTCCCAGTTTTCAGGAGTGTAAAACTTTACAGCGTTTTCTGCAAACCTTCATACTTTGCTTTGCAGTTTATTGCTCCCTCTGCGGATATATCTCACTCATAAATATGGCTTCCAGCTCCCAGTACTTGACTAGGAGCTGCAGTGCCTCGGAGTGGTTCCATTAATGGGCCTTTTCCTACGTATCGTGGTGTGATTCATCCCAAACCTCTGTCTCTCCTCTGCCCGAAGGTGCAGAGCTGTGTAGAAGAGCTCTGGCAGCAGCAGGTCTCTCAGCCAGGGCATTCCCGTGCCAGCAGCACACCCCTATGGCTCTGGGAGGTGTGGAAGGTGGCTGTGGAGAGCTCAGTGGGAGCTGGGGCTCTGTGCTGGGGTGGCTTTGGGCACTGTCATTGTGGAGCCTTGGAGCAAAGGCTGTCTCAGGTGGAGAGTTTCCTCTTCTGTGTATTGTTTACAGGTTATTTGTAAAAAACTTCCTTTTCCTATGATTAGCATAGAGTCTCTCTGCTCTCCCTGTACTGAGAGGGATAAATAAAGAGGTTGAATGTTGAGGTTCCTGTGGTTTAGGTCTGACAGGGGTGTGTTGCTTCTCACCACCCCGTAGTTTTTCTTTCCATGGGAACATTGAGGAGCTCTTTTACCCTACTGCCCGTTTTTTGGAACACTTTGGAGAAGTGCTGCACTTGACACAGGCTCAGGTGTCCATACCTGGAGCCAGCCAGGTTTGTGAATACCAAGCACCAGTGCTTTTGTTCTTCAGCAGCCAAGCTAAAAGCTGGAGGTGGAGGTGCAGAACAGGGTTCTGTGCACTGCTGGTCCTGCTGGGGTTCTGGGAAGGGTACAGGGCACTTGGCATCCCTGCAATGATGGTGGGCCTAAGGGGAGGAGTGAGGGTCCCTGCTGCAGACCCCAACCAGCCCCCTTTACTCTGGGACTGCCATGGCACAGAGGATTTGGAAAGGTGTGCCATATTAAGTGCAGCTTTCAGATCCCCGCGTCCTACATGGTAATTTCCTTGCATTACAGCGATGGCAGCTTTAAAACCTCCCTCCTCCTGTCCCCTTTTAACAAAACAGAAAAGCATTTAGGGCCGATTTGTTTGGAGTCCAGAATGGCAGCGATTACAGCAGCGCGGTGCATTTGGGTAAATGGAGAGATCCTGGTTGTAGGAGTGACCTCTGTTGAAAGGGTGGCACGGGGTGGGGGCTGCTGTTTATCCCCCCTGTGTGTGCCCTGCGCCGTTACCCAAACGTGCTTTGTCTCATCCCTTTGAGCATCCCACCGCTGCATTAAAGCTGCTTTTCCAGGGAAAAATAAAATCTGTTTTAAAAAGCGGTGGCTGCCTGGGTCCATCTCCGCAGGCAGGCGGGGTGCTCCCCCCAGCCCCCGGCTGCGGGAGGGACGGGAGCAGGGCGGGCACGCGTTGGCAGCGCCGCGTTAGCAGATGGTTTATGGCACCATTTGCCAGTGCCGGTACCTGCCGACGAGGCTCCAAATGTCAGAGCCGGGCGAGGGAACAGGTGGGCTCTGTGCGTCTCTGGGGCCCCACCAATTCACAGGCGAGAAATTAATGACAGGAACAGGGACAAAGTCCTATTCAGGGTGCAGGTGACTGAGCAATTCCCTTCTGGCAGGCGGAGGGAGGGAGACCTGCCGCTGTCGGGCTGCCTTTGATTGTGTTGTCTGAGCCAGCCTTAAATGTAGCCCGCGCTTGAGACCAGCTTTGCTCCTGCTCAGGGCTCTGGAAGCAGTGGCAAGTCTCGCTTAAAATAATGAGCACCTCTGCTAATTACCTGAGACTGCCTCTTTGAACCGCAGGCTGTTGCTTACATCATCCCCACAAAGGAACCGAAGGTTTCCTTCAGTCCCAGAGGGAGGGAGATGTTCAGAGCTAATGACATCAGCCCTGTCAGGAAAGGGTAAACTGTTTGCACCCACACAGACCTGGTCCCGGTGCCAGGCATGGGGCAGGAGATGCTGGCAGGAATTGGGGTGTTCCTCGGCCCCCTCCCGGTACCCGCTTTTGTCCCACCTCCCTCCAGGAAGGAGAGCTGTGCAGGAGGGAAAGTATGGGTGTGGAGGGAAAAAAGAAAAGTACAGGAGTGGTACCGTATTAAACAAGCTGTCATCCACGGACCCTGTATCAGCACGGTTTCGGTTTTGTCTGTGCCATCTTTATAGAACTCCTGAGGGATTGTGGCCTGGGAGCGGTGATCCGGCACCGGGTGGGAGGGCGGCAGGGCTGGTGCGAGCTGTGCCGGCGGAGCGCCGGGCTCCCTCTCTCGCCTCTAGGAAGCACTCTGACCTCAGGGAAATGCTGCTGCGCTCCCCGAAACGGGGAGGATCGCTTCGAGCAGAGCTGCGAGAGTGCACAGCATCGTTAGGCTTGGTAACGTGCTTTTTTTTTTTTTTTTTTTTTGGAGAGCCCTGGCTTGGGAGTGGGTGAGAAGTGAGGTCGAGGGCTCCCAGCATGGCAGAGCTTGGGACTCGGCAGTTGTCTGTCAGCTCAAGGGAGAAGGTTCTGGGAGATGCACCAGCCTGGTCCCGGAGCCGGGAACCCCTTCCCGTGCAGGGGTTCCCTCAGAAATGGGGGTGAGGTGAACGCCGGCCTTGGAGGATGTGGTGCCTGGAGAGGTTGGGTGGTTCGGGAGCCACTCTGGGCTCTGCTGACGAAGCTGCCCTGCAGAAGTGCAGGAGAGACGAGGCTTCTCGGGAGCAGGCGGCTGTGCCCCGGCCCGACGAGCCCGTGCAGATGGCGGGGAGATAAACGACACCATCTCCGTACTGTAGTGGCTCGGCCGTAATTCCTGAAAGACATTTATTGGAGGCTGCCTTCCCTTTTTCAGGGCTGTGACTCCTCGGGCAGGGGGAATTGCGGTGGGGAAGGTAGAAAGCGCAACCCGGCGTTACTGATGAGACCGGTGCCCAAACCCCCATCCATTCCTCTCCTCCAATTTTCTCCTCTGACAATTTATGGGTTGGTTTGATGCTTGAATAGCTGAGTCTCTCTAGTAATATGTATTCTCTGTAAGTATTCCCCGCTGTGGCATATCCTAAGAGAACTCCATCAAATAATTATCTTCCCTTTTATTTATTCACAGTCTTTTCACTCGATCTGCATCACGATAAAATATTCCAATGGCTTCCTCTTAGCACCGAGCCTTCCCCAGATTGTAAAGTGTATTTATGTACAGTATTAAATCCGCCCTGCGCCGCTCTTTATCTCGCTGCTGTGCCCGTTCGATGGTGCCGTCATGCGCTGGCCCTGGCCACCCCCTGCCCCGACTGCCCGTGTCCCCGTGGCACTCACGGAGCCTCGGCCACCTGCCCGAAGCCCAGGGCAGGAGAGGTCCGCAGGCGGCCAAGGACCAGCTGCAGCTGGTGCTAAAGGATGGAGAGGGGCAGCCCCACCAGGGAACCTTCCTGTCGTCCCTCGCTGGTGCTTCCAGCCGGGATTTGGCTGCCTGGCAGAGCCGGGCTGCCCGCCGGCAGCGGGAGGACGTGACTGCAGGGCAGCCGAGCGCAATCAGAGCAGAGAAGAAACCAATAACCTCCCTTGCCCCCTCCGGAGGTGCTGGAGGAGCAGCGCTGTCCTTCTCCGAGGACTCCGCGGGTCTTCCTGTGCAGCCAGTGGCCTCTGGGGAAGGATGAATCCCTAAAAAGGGACTGCCAGCCAGGGGCAGCTTTTCCTACAGAAAGAGGCTATTTCAGGGGATGATGTGCAGGCTCTGAGAAAAGGTTTCCAATCCTGATGAGTGCTTGGAGCAATCCTCAGAGAAGGTGCAGGCATGCTGCAGCACAGCTCTGACCTGTAGCAAGGGACATCCTTTCTCCATGGGATAGCAGGTCCATGTCTGCAGCTGGGATTGCTGCAGGTTTTGAAAACAGCCCTTCCAACACCAGTATATCCTCCTTATCTTCCTGTGGATTTCTGTGTGCTGCACAGCAGCCTAACAGGGAATACGTGGTGGTGTACATCCCTGCTTGCTGCTTTAAAAGACCCTGTGCAGGAGCAGTGGCCTTTCCACCCCAGGATGCACAGGGGGCATCTTGACATCTCTGCAGGTGCAGATCATCCCAGGGAGTTCTGGACTGAAGGGGCTCTTGTGGTCACATTCACAGTCTGTAGCAGTGCCAGGGATTCTGTTAGGCCAGAAGAGCTCTCCCCACTCCAGGGCTGAGGGAGTAAAAGTGAGTTTAAGTGTGGTTTTAGGTTTGCTTCTGCTGCTCTGCCCACAGGAGCATTTCCTGAGAGCCACAAGGCAGTGGCAGCACCAGAACTTTCTGCCATGCTGTGTCACCAGGAGGCAGGAACAGCAGTTAAGTTGGTCACAGAGAGGAATAACAGTGACCATTCACTATTGTGGATTTTCTTCCCAGCTTTGCCCACAGTCAGCTTGGTTGGTGGGCAGGTGGGCCAGGGAAAGGGGTGTTTTCCAGAAGAGGGAGATGCCAGAGGAGGCATGGTGAGGAGGATGAGGATGATGACCATGATACTCCAACTCACTTGGCTCTGGTACCTCTTCAGAGTGGCATCCCCTACACTCCTGGAGACCCAAGTTCCCCAGCAAGGGTTAACAGAGTGTATAAAATTGATTGCGATTTTAGTAATTCAGTATAATCACAGTCTACCAGCAGGTTGCTTTTCCAGCAGGAGGGTTTGGAATTATTTTCTGGAGTTTGCAATATAGAACTTAAATTAAGCCTCAGAAGTCAGAGGAGCTCTGCTGCATCTCTAATGTGGTGCTAAATTCTCAGCAGCACATTCCCTGTATTAAAGCCTTTGCTGGCAATTAGGTTCATTAACTATCACAATACCTTATTTATTACTCGGCATGCCATATGGTTTCCCAGCTAAAGAATGGCACCCGTTCTAGCACAGACCATTTGGCATCATAAAAATGTTAACAAATAATGTTATGGCTCTCAAGGGCAAAAGGGCTCGCCGGGCTGCAGGTCTGCACGGCAGGAGAGAATATGAAAACATTTTTCTTCTATGGCAAAATAAAGAATTCCTCGAGACAGAAGTATTCAAAGACTATCCCGCTTGCATCACGCAAATGGGAGTTTTATACATGCCCATAATGGTTCTGTCAATATTTGCAGCAGGCAGCGTTCTCACTCATCTCCTTTCCTTCCCCTCGCTCCCTCTGAGCACGGACAGTGTTGGAGCACAGACAGGAAGGACCCACCTCCATCTAATCGTGCTGCATTTATGCCTCTTGACTTTTATTTCTTCTGATGGCACTGGCTCTTTGGTGCATGCAGCTCTCAGGGACAGCATCAATTATCCAGCACCATCCTTTACTACTGCCCAAGCTTCAGCCCTGGGCCGTGCACCGAGGCACCCGGCGTGCCAGAGAGTTCACTGCAGAAGAGACAGTGTGTGTGGGTAGAGGGTGAAGCTTCACCAGCAGGAACAGCTCGTTGGGACTCCAGTGACAGAGCGTGCAGTTAGGCATTCTGACCCTGAAAAGGGCAAAATCCCAGTTGTAGTTAGTTCAGTGCTCTTGGGAGGAGACCAGGACCTGTTACAGCCCAGGCTGTGAGCCTTAGGCAGGGTATGCCACACTCGGTTCCTATTTTCAGCAGGATTAGGATTACGAGAGCCAGGGACAGCATTTCAGGTCACAGGGACTCGGACTGTCTTCTCTTGGGTACTGTGTGGCCAAGGAGGAAAAGGTACTTCTCCATTCCTGGTCTGTGAGTGGATTCTCCTTAAATAAATGTATCCAAAGGGTGATTTTGGCAAAGTGCAAATTAAATCAGAGTAGTACTGGAGGCATAGATTAAACCAGACTTTGTGATCCTTTTACAGTATCCCTTGACAACCTCTGAATTTCCAGAAATGGGTCAGAAAGACGAGTTTGAGGCACAAGTAGCACTGCTGCCTAATTTCCTAGGCAATGCTCACTTGGTGCCTAGGTGAGG
The DNA here is from genome assembly GCA_013400775.1 of Chaetops frenatus. NCBI lineage: Eukaryota > Metazoa > Chordata > Aves > Passeriformes > Picathartidae > Chaetops > Chaetops frenatus. The sequence continues at coordinate 377,582 of VZTR01028880.1, read as the reverse complement.
TTGTTTCCTGGATCCTGCTCTTTGTTGATTCCTGGGTCAGTTTTCTGATTTGCAGGAAGACAGTTCTTCCAGTGTGGGAGCTGAGTAATGGCTCTGGGCTCCTGCACATGGGCTCTGGTGGTCTGTGCACAGGTACCTGATTTCCTGCCAACGATCAGGTGGGTCAGGGCACTCCCAGGGCTCAGTGCCTTCCTGCCAAGAGCAGCCAGTGGTGAGGCTGGAGCAGCTCTTGGATAACTGCCGTGGTGATGATCACTTCCAAATGCTCTGGTGTACAGAACAACTGCTGTCTGTGGGTAGTGGCAGCCGTTAGCCTCTGGGCTGGAGTATCTCAGCCCACCTCCCCAAGCAGTTTTGCACCCTACCCGCCCTGTTGGTCCCTCTGCACAGCTGCAAGGACCTTTGGCCATCTGGTGATGCCAATAGCCAGTTTTGTAGGTAGCACCGTGATGCCAATGCTCCAACACTGAACTTTTCATGGAGAATTCTTTGTGAATGGAGAACTGTTTTCCAAATGGCAGAGACAAATGGAGTTCTGGTCCGTTTGTGGTGGAATTGGCATTTCCCAACCAAAGATGTAGCACCTGAGGCAGCAGAAGCAGTGGAGGGAGGGCAGGCCAGTGAGAAAGAATGGACTGGTTTCCAAAGGGAATTAATACCTGGAGAGGAGCTGGGGGTGGTGGAAGCAGCAGCACTCCCAGTGACAGCCATGTCACACACTCTGCTGCCTCCCCCCGTTTGCATCCCTGGCTGCTGGCAGGGACACGTGGAGCCTCTGGCCCTGGGCAGATAGGTCTTATCCAGGAATGACTTTACCAGGAGTGTTTACTTTCATTCCTGGGACGCTGATCGAGCTGTTCCAGCTAGGAATGTGCCCTGGCCGAAGGGGGACCCTGCCAAGCTCCCTCCAGCATGAACAGTGCACGGTCCAAGGGCACTGGAGCCCCGTCTGGACTGGCCTCCCGCTCCCGGGGTGACCTCACCACAGGGCTGGAATGTGAATCCTGAGTCCATGGGATTGTGGCAGTGGATGTGTGTGCTGTGACCAAGCTGGAATACACCAATCTCTCATGACCTTTGGGAAGGATTCATCAATATCCACCCTGAAAGGGCAGATTGTGAGCTGCCTTGCTGCACCAATGTTATCTGATTTGGTCACCGAGGAATCTGTGACCAGATAAGATAGCGAGGCTTTATTGTGTCTTCTGGCAATTATTAAGAAAATAAAATCAGTTAATATCTAACCTTGAACCTAGACCAAAACATTTAGCCTCAGACTTCGTTCTGCCTCTTTTGTACATTCAGGAGTTGTACAGTTTAGAGGGCTGTTAGGAATGATGGAAGAGATGAACAGGAATTTAATCTGAGCCTAAAATACCATCATTATGCAGCTCGAGCATCTCAGAAATGAGGTCTGTGCCATGTGTGATGCAGCCACTCGATCTTTTTGTCCTGGTGCAAGAAAGGGGAGGAGGAGGAGGAGGAGCCCCTTTGGCAGAAGTTTCCCCAGCTGTGAAGGCATTTTGTGTGAATATTTAATGCAGAGATATGTTAAGAGCAGGCAAAGGAAGGGAGGGAAAGTCTTCCATGAGTGTGGGCTTTTGTTTGCCCTGTCAGAAGCAGTAACACGTTCTGTGTGCGCACACAGAGCACATAAATACAGATAAATATCCTCTCCCCTGGAAAGAGAGAGCTGAGGACTGTGCAGCTGGAAATGTGACACAGAGTGCTGCTAGAGAGGAAAGATGGAACGAGGGCTGGAGGTGTTTACTGGGTGACTGGGATTCAGGATGTGGCTTGCTCTCTCCAGTAAATGAACTTGAGCATCTTGAGGGCACAGAAAGTGGCTGCTTCCAGTGGGACTGAGGATGCTGCTTGTGGCCCTGGATGACTTTTTGGTTTTGAATTCTAAAGCCATTTAGGGGCTCTTGGAAATCATCCTGTTAAAGGAAGGGAATTTTAATTGTTGATCTTGTGCTCAGAAAAGCAGGCACTGAGTATTTAAGTCAATTGTTATTAGTGTGTGAACTTGGGCATGGTCCTCCTGGAGAAGGAACAGCCCTGGGTGGAGGTGCAGCCCTGTGCCCCACTCCTGAGGGTACCAGGCAGCATGAATGGTATCTGGACAGACTTAGAACACCTCCTTCTCCAGTGCTATATCTATCCTGAGGAGAGTCAAAACCAAAGGGAGACAGGAAAAGCAGGATGAAACTGGAACACAATCCCTCACTAGAGTATCCCCCTGTTTTGGGAGGCAGAACAAGCCCCCAAGAGTGCTTTGCTGAGGTCCTGGTGTAGATTCTGCTCTATTTAAAGGACGTTTTTTCTGGGATGAACTTTACCGAACACACATGCAGCCTCCACAGCACCATAAAGTCGGGGCTGACATTTAATGCCTCGGCACATCTCTTTCCTTGTCCCATGCAAGACATCAAGTATGTCAGGTTAAGAGAAGAGAAAAAAGAGGAAAAATAATTACACAGTAAATTAAACAAGGCCAACCCCCTCCCACTTATTAGGGCTTCAAAAGTTGCTACCTCTGGCTCGAGCTCTCTTGCATATATACTAAGGGTAACACTAAAAATAGGTCCTGTACTGATGGTTGGGTCACAGCCTGCTAGAGGAAGACATTTTTATTTAATTACAAGCCCATCAGCATGTTGCTGGGAGGGGGGGAAATCCATAAACACGGCGCTCCAAGCTGTAAAGTTTGTGCTCCTTCGCTGAGTCACTGTGGCTGAATTCCCCTTTGTGTGGGGGATTTAGGGGAGGAATGTGGGAAGGCTGGCCCGGGCTGCCGCCCTCCTGAGTCACTGCTCAGCTCATCATCCAGCCCTGGCAGGCTCAGGGCCCTAAGCCACTAATTAGCCTCATTGTCTTAGGGCTGCAGCATCCATAACCTGGCACAGGGAGGGGGGGAGGATGGAGGGACAAGCTCCTGGAAACCCATGAGCCGCACGTATCTCCTGGCACTTGTGTTCTGTGCGTCACAACCCACCTCTCAGCAGTCCCAGAGGGACACTGATCTGCTCCTTCCATGGGATGGCATTGGTTCCATCGTGCCTGGATGTGAGAGGAGTTGTAACTTGCAGCAGGAAGGATTTTGGTGCACAGGCCCGGTGTGCAGCAGCCCCGTTTGCAGCCATGCGGATGCAGTGGCGCGCTGGCTGCTCGCTCACGTGGCGGTGACACGATGATCCTCGTCACCTCTGTCGCGTGCTCCAGCAGGGCCGGGGGGCTGGCGGGAAAAGGTGGCCATGTGGGGAAGGGCAGACAGGGGTTTCTGCAGTGACAGCCCACACTGTCCTGTCAGCTCCGTCCAAACTACCAGGCTGTCGCCCTGTTTTTGAAAGCCTTCTGAAAAGTTTATGATCTCGAGTCAGATTTTTCTCGTGCATTGTTGTCAGGGCCTAGCAAGCTGGAGAAGTTGGAGCTGTGTCCTTGCATCCCTCTCTGGGGTGGAATGGGGGACATTATGTGTCTAACAGTGCTGGAGGAGTGTGTGTGATGCAAAAGGGCATTTCTCTGCAGAGAGTGCAAGAGGCTGCTGTTTTGGGCATGATGGAGAGGAGCCACCCCTCTACCTTTTCCATTTATACAGGGTGGGTGATGCTGGGGCACCTTCTGGCTGAAGTTGTCTTCCAGGATGTGGATTTTTTTGTAGACTAAGCTTAATTTCTAACAAGGAATTTCCTTTCTTACTGTAATTGTGGAGACTGCTCAGTTTTACTCTCCTCTCCATGCACTAGCTGCCTCTTGGTGAAGCATCCCAAGGCTGCCCTTGCCATCCTCCCTAGGCATACAGGCTGCTGTATTGCCCAGTCCTTGTCTTCCCACAGACCCAGTGCTGCTGGCCAGGATATTTCCACTGGGGAAGTAAATGTTCAGGTCTCCCTGTCCAAGTAATTGATCAGGCTGAGGGCTAGAAGTGGATCTGAATGGATCCCTCATTTTCCTGGGAAGGATGTCCATGCTTCACCCAGTCCTCACACAAAAAGCCCTTCCTGAGGAACCACCAATGCATGGATTTAATGCTGGAGGTTAATAATAATTGCACCAGGCAGCACATCATTGCCCCGTATCTGGTTGAGAGATTTACAAGTGAAACTCGTGGCAGAGGAAGAAATTGCCTCAATCACTCGGAGTAATGGCACATGGAGAGGCACTTGGGCGTGACTGCTACTTAACATGGAGCCCAGCTTGGCTTCATTTAGCTGCTGGTGCCTTCCTAATAAACACGTTACACTACAAGGTGGGGATTAAGATCAGAAAAGTAAATAAATTGGAAACTGATGGGGAGAGATGGGAGGGAAATGGAAGGTACCAGGGAGGAGTGGATTGGCTCCCATGCTGGGACGTGGGGAAATGACCCTGAAGGCAGTGGCTGTAGCTTTCCAAGCATCTCCATGGGCCTCACCTGAGGGCTGCAGGTGCTGGGCAGCCCACTGCCAGGACATGTGGGGTGTCCCTGCTCAGGGTCACAAGCTGGTTGCTGCCTTCGGTGAACACTGGCCATGGGAAGTTGGTGTCTTAAACAATTCAGTAGCTTTTACTATATGTATTAGAGGAGGAACAAAAAGTGCAATGCACCAGTTGACAGGAAGGACTGGGGGGTTAATTTTCAGGATGCTGCCTGGGAATTTAGCCGTGGGATTTCCATTATTGCTAATGGGACTCACGCAGCTTAATTTCATGTGAGCTACACTAAAAACATACCCCTAACTGCCTGCAAAATTTCAGTCCTGAAATCAAGCCTTTTAAAAGTTAGAGAAGGGTAAACAAACACCTGAAACCACCGTGTCTTACTATTTCCCCCTCTCAGCTGTTTGGATTTTAAAGTCTGGAAGAGGGAGGAACTTAAGCAGTTTGAGACAATTAAAAACCCCATCCTGCAGGCACGCTGGCTGCCTGTGTGGTGCGTCTCTGCTCTCTGCCAATTACAGCAGCAGAGTTATAACCCCCGAAAAAATAGGAGTAAGCTGATGCCTTACCCTTAACTATAGTACGGCGAGCACGGCGTTATCACACACGTCTAATAACCCACACAGCGCTGCCGTGCATCGTGAGGCCTCTGTTATTAGGCTGTTCTTGTTAAATGACTGCTATCATCTGGTCCCAAAGTACATTAAATCCCATTATAATTATAAACACACTTCCCCATAACGTTCTCCTTAGATTACATTTGCGCTGCTTTACCCCAAGGGTGTCTTTGTACTAATGCCGTCCGTGTTTGTTGTTTTAGCTGACGACGCCGGGCCCTGCGCTGGCTGTGTTGCGCCACGGGTGCAGCAGGGAGGGAGGGAAGGAAGAAGGGAGAGCTGTGTGGCTGCCACTCTGCCCCTCCCCGAGGATTACACAGGTCTCTGGGTGCGCTGAGCGTGGGCACCGCCGAGGAGCTGAGGCACACGCACGTCCTCGGTCGAGGATGCTCAGGGCACGCAGAGCTCCCTCGGCGCGTGGCCCGCCGCTCGTGCCGCTGCCTAGCGCTGTTGTTGGTGTCACGGTGTGGCTGCTGACTCCTCGTGCGTTTCGCTCCCTTCCCGAAGCCGACCCCTGCGGCACAGCCCCACAGCCCGTTCTGGGGTGCAGGCACCCGCCA
>VZTR01028880.1:356105-371487 GCA_013400775.1 Chaetops frenatus | reverse complement strand
CCCCCCGCGTCCCCCGCCCCGGGAGCGCCGGGGGGCTGCGGCTCCGCCGCTTCGCCGCGCACCTGATGGGGCCGCGCTGCCGGCGGGACGGGGCGGCCGGAGCTGGAGCCGGGCGGCGGCGGGGGATACGCACCTTCCTCTCCCTTCCCTCCCTTGCCTTCCCCGGGCGGCGGTAGCGGGGACGCGGCTCCGGCAGCTGCGGATCCGCCGAGGAGCGCGGAAACTTTTGGGCGAGTCGCTGCTGGGCTGCGGGCTAACTTCCCTCTCCTTCCCGCTCTCTTCTCCTCCCCACTCCCTTCTACTCCCGGCTCCTTTCTCCTCTCCTTTTTCCCCCTGGCTTTTCTCTCTCCTCCTCCTTTTTTCTCTTTTTTCCCCTTTTCTGTCTCTTTCGTCTCTTCCCTCCCCGCTCCCCCTTCCCGCTCCACTCTGCTCCTCTCCCCCTTCGCCTTTTGTTTTCACAGATAGTCGGCACACAAAGCTGGTCCCAGATTTGAGCGACGGCGAGACACCCTGATGTGTGAGCCTGGGGCGTGCCATGGATCTGACTAAGATGGGGCTGATCCAGCTGCAGAACCCCTGCCACCCCACGGGGCTGCTGCACAAAGCCAACCAGATGCGCCTGGCGGGGACGCTGTGCGACGTGGTCATCATGGTGGACAGCCAGGAGTTCCATGCACACCGGACCGTGCTGGCCTGCACCAGCAAGATGTTCGAGATCCTCTTCCACCGCAACAGCCAGCACTACACCCTGGACTTCCTCTCGCCAAAGACGTTCCAGCAGATCCTGGAGTATGCGTACACCGCCACCCTACAAGCCAAGGTCGAGGACCTGGATGACCTGCTCTATGCTGCCGAAATCCTGGAAATTGAGTACCTGGAGGAGCAGTGCCTGAAGATCCTGGAGACTATACAGGCCTCTGAGGACAATGACACCGAGGTCGCCATGGCTGATGGAGGTGCCGCCACCACCGCTGAGGAAGAGGAGGAGAGGAAGTCGAGGTATATCAAGGGCCTCTTCATCTCCAAGCCCACTGGTGAGGAGGGTGGCTATGGTGGCATGGCCAGTCAGAGTCTGCCAGCAGCCACAGTGGAGCAGAGCCCCTCTGCCTCCGCATCCTACTGCTCCCTCTCTTCCATGAGCCCCACCAAGGCAGCGGTGGACAGCTTGATGACCATCGGGCAGTCACTGCTGCAGGGCGCCCTGCCACCCAGTGCCCCTGAGGACTCACGCTCTGCCACCACCTGCCGGCCCTCTGGCCTCGCCGAAGTCAAAACAGAAGCAATGCAGGTGGATGAGGCCTCCAGCCATGACAGCCCCCGGACAGCCGAGCCCGGTGCCTCCAGCGGGGAGAAGCCTGATGAGAAGGGCAAGGAAGGACCTGGCACCCCGACCCGCAGCAGTGTCATCACCAGCGCCCGTGAGCTGCACTACACCCGTGAGGAGGGTGCCGAGCCAGCCCCTGAGCCTGGCCAGGGGCTGCCGCTGGGGCCGGAGCCGTCCGCCGCTGCCCCGGGAGAGAAGCCTTTGGGCATCTACTCACTGCTGCCGAACCACAAGACTGAGCCGGTGCTCGGCGTGCCGCCCACTGTGGCGTCTGCCCTGCACGTGCAGCCGGCCCTGGCTGTCTCAATGGACTTCAGCGCCTATGGCGGGCTGCTGCCCCAGGGCTTCATCCAGCGGGAGCTGTTTAGCAAGCTGGGGGAGCTGGCAGCCGGCATGAAGACAGAGAGCAGAGCCCTGGGTGAGCAGTGCAGCGTGTGTGGGGCAGAGCTGCCGGACAACGAGACCCTCGAGCAGCACAGGTGAGTGCCGAGGCCGTGCTGTGGCATGCTGCACCGGGCAGCAGCCAGGATCTCTCCAGAGCGTTTCGGTTTCTGGCCGAGCGTCGTACGCTCTTGTGCAAAGTTTCCCTCACGTACCCCAAAACCAGCCTGTGGAGTAGCATTCTCGGAGGGGTGGCTGTTGAAGCTCCCCTAGGTTTGGTGACCGTGCCAGAAGGTTCCTTCCAGTGAGTGCTGGCTCGGGACAGCCCGGATGAGCTGGGGCCGTCAGTGTTTCCTGTGAGCATAAACCCCACCAGTTTCCGTGGTGGGCATCAACCAAGCAGCTCACAGTTGCCACCCTTTGAGTTTAGGGATCTGCGTGTGGGGAGATGCAGTGGGGACAGGCAGCACTCGCCCACCCTCTGCTGAGAACTGGTCCCTCCTGTGCCAGCGCCCGGGCACGCCAGCACGGGCAGTGGTGGCAACATGTGGTGACTTGCCAGCCTGGGGGGTTTTGTGCTGCTCAGTTTATTCGGTTTATGGAACATTTACACTTTGCACAAAGTGGCGCGGGGGTCAGGCTGGGTAACGCCGAGGGGAGCGCAGAGGGCTCGGGCTGCCGCAGAGCCGCGGGTCTGTCCCTGCGGGGACGGTGAAGGGCTGAACCTCCAGTGGCTACAGAGGCGGCATCGGGGCTCCCCTGCTCGGGGTGGGGGGATCTGTGTGCTCACTCCCAGCCCCGCGCCCTGGGGCGTGCTGCGGTGGGAGCGTGGTGCTGGTTACTGACACGTGAGCTCAGTGCTCCGCTGTTTACTGCCTTCTGGTCGTGGTACAGGGACCAGGGCTTGTTCCCTGATTTGGCTGGGGAAGGGAGCCGTGTTAATTACCACGCCAAAAATCGGCGCCGCCACTCAGATCCCATGGCTCTGAACGAGCTTCGGTGAGCGCTGCTCTGGCCCCCGGTGTGGCTGCAGCCCCGCGACAGGTCAGCAGCGTCCTGCCGAGGGAAGACATCACCGGCATGGTGCCGTAGCTTCTCCCTGCCTCCTCTGGCTGCGCACCCTGTTAGATTTTTAATGAATCAACAGGTTAATTAGTCCTGATGCACACAAGGCGCTCCAGGGCCGGTGTCCGTGCCGGCACGGGGCACTCGGTGCTGCCGGCGTGCTCGCCGCCCGCCAGCGGGGCGGGATAGCTGCTCTCGGGTGCGGAACAGCGGGTCTGAGGGTGCTGGCAGCAGCGCCCCTCGCTCTGCCGCATGGACCCTGCGGGGAGCAGCCTTCACCCCTTGAGAGGTCTGGGCTCCGTGTGGGTGCACAGCCGCTTTCGGCTTTGTTTCCCCCTCTCGCAAGGGGGAGAGCTGGGGCTGGCGTTGGTTACGTGCCCGAAGCCGCCTCGGCCGTGCGGTGATGCAGACCGAACGTCACCGGGAGAGCTGCAGTGAGGGCTCAGGGAGAATTTTAACGTGCCGTTCTGCCACGGTCTCAAGGCTCTCCCTTTCCCCCTCCAAGCCCAGAGCAGCAATTGCTGTGGCCGCAGTGGAGGGCGATGCTGGGGGCTGTCCGGAGGCTCCTGTCGCCGGCCGTGAATCTGTCCAGAGAGAGGGAGAGCTGCGCAGTCAGATCCTTCCCCGCGTGGTCGAGAGATGAGGGAGCATGGCCCAGCTGTCCAGCACGGCAGTCCCTATTTCACAGCGCCTTCCCGGGCTCAGCTTGTTTTGACAGCCGCGGCTGCAGCCGTAGCTTATTTCTCACTTATTCATGATTCTTATCGTGAGGCTGGGCACACGCCGTGCTGCCCGGGGCTCGGAGTCTGCCTGGAGCACGGAGCTCAGCACTGGCCCCTGCCAGCGGAGCCTTAAAGGCAGATGCTGAAGCCAGCACCAAACCCTGTTTGCCTGTTCTTGCTTTCAGACCGATTACCTGGCGCTGGCAAACTTTGCAGGGTTAGCCAAATCCTTTGAGCCGTGTTTAAACTGATCTGTAAGACCGTCCATGTTGAAAGGCATTGGGTAACAGTCCAATGAACTCACTCGACGGCCCCCAAAGTCTAAATCCCAGGCGGTTTGTGTGTAGACAGGGTCTCATGTGGCTTTTTTATAGTGTTTGCTTTCTAATACGTTGTGAGAATTACCATTTGGGGAGGATTTGTGGGATCCTATTGTATTCGTGGAGCTGTTAAACAGCATCTGTGCTGGGCTGGGATCTGCAGCTCTCTGCCGGAGCAGCTCTGGTGGCAGCTGCACCGTGCTGGCTGCGGGCTCCTCTTTGCTCCACTGCCCGGTGGTGAGGGGGCCTGGGGATCTGTGCCCTGTGCTGGGGTCTGGGCAGCACCTCCCTAAACTGGCTGGGGGGGCGGGGGGCAGGATGTGCCTGGGGCACCACGGTGTCACTTGTTGACTTTCGCTGACCTCTTTCTGCCGTGCGCTCGCTGCTGTGGTTTTGCTTTCCGACCCCGGTGCGAGCGTGGAGGTGCCCGATCAGAGCCATTCCCAGCTGTGCTGAGCTGGGGGCCAGGGGCAGGGGGCAGGCGTGAGGGTACCTCACTGTTCCATGGGGTGTTTGTCTGCCAGGCCAGTATGACAGCTTCCACGTGCCGAGCTGCAGCAGGTGACAGAGCCCGAAGCCAGCCAGCAGCAATGCCACCCTGCAGGGAGCTCGGTGAGCCAGTGCGTGCCGAGCCTGTTTACAGAGCACAGGCAGCCCATGCATATGGCAGGGCTGTTTGTTTACACACACACATGCCTATAGAAGTGTAAACATATATGTTTATAGTCGTGGAGCCTTCTGAGTGTTGTTCCTGTCTTCATTAGTATGGGAAGCACGTGCAGGAAAAAGGAGAGCAGAGGGTTGGCCTGGCCTCGGCAAGCACAGGGGGCCACTGGCCCTGGGTGACAGACGGTGCCCGAGGGACAGTCATCTGCCCTGGCCCAGTGTGGTAACACAGCTCCTTGGCCTCATGGCAGCATCATCTGTGCTGTGTCATACCCAGGAGCCCTGAGCTGTGACCTTTATGGGGCCAAGTGGCCACAAGCCTTGGCACTGCCTCTGATCAGGGTTTTCAGGTCCCTGAACCCTCCGGCTGCTGCATGATCCATTTTTTTTCTCCCTTACCAAGCTTATGATTTTGACTAATTGAGTGTAGATTGAGTCGTAGAGTCTTTAATTTTTTTTATAAAAGATTTCCTTCTGGGTTCAGCAAAGTTCAAACTTAATCTAATGTTAGTATCGATTGTCGCTTCTAATGGCAGACAAAAAAGCCATAGTTCAGTGACCCTTTTTGGGGTTGTTTTGGGAAGGAAAACCTGCATGCTGCAAGGCTGTGCCGAGCTGCCAACTGAGCCTGGCATAATTTGTCATTGGGAAGTTAAATACCTTAAAACTTTAAAAAAATGAAACCATGTCTTTTCTAAAGTGATAGTGACTGGGAAGGCTGCCAGTGGGGATGTGATCCCATACTTTGTTTATGGCACAGTCGAGGATCCCAAGCCAGTGCTGCCTGGGAATTCACCCACCACGGCCGTGCAGCTGCTGGCAGCACGTGTGTCAGTGTGAGATGGAGATGCTGGTCTGGAAAGCAATAGTGCTTTGTGGTGATGGTGTCATGAAGCTGGTGGAGATCAGTGGTGGGTGAATGCTCCTCGTGGGGTGATTTTGAGTGGAAGGTGCTTGTCCTCACTGTCATATGGGGGGATGTACCTTGGGGAAAGCTTCTGTGCCAACTGTCAGATCTGTGCTGCATTTTGAGGTTCCGTGGCTGAGCTGTCAGCTGAAGATGTGTGTGCCAGTGGAGGATTTAAGGACAGGGGTAAGGAGGTTTGCTCTGCCCCAGTGGCTGCTGGCCAGCCACTGTACCTCAAACTCCAGATTTGTGCCCTCTTTTCCCATTGAAGGACAGAAAAGCAGTGGTTTTGCCTGTCTGCTACCAGCAGCACCAGTGTTGAGGGCCAGGCATGGATGCTCCCACCAGTCTGAAATACTCCTGCTTGGGAAAACTGCAGCTTCCCATGGGGATCCAGCCTTTGGCTCTTCCTCTGGCAGCCTCACCTCCCCTGTCTCTACCTGGATTAGCTGAGCGTTGTATTGCTAATGCCATTAGGCACGTTGGCACTGCTCGGCATGTCACAGTGAGAAACAGATGCAGTGTACCATTAAAGCAATAAACGTGATAAATCGGATCCCAAGTGCTTTGTGAGATGTTATTAGTGTTAATTTCAGTAGCTGAATACAGTAGTTGTTTTTTATTTTATTTTAAGCATTTGTCAGTTTATGTTCCACTGCAATTTAAACTTTGAAAAAAAAAAAGGAGGAAAAATGGAAAGCAAGGAGGGGAGGGAAGGAAAAACTGGGGCAGCAGCCCCCCAAACTCTGCCCATGATTACTTCCAGAGTTGGAGGACGACCTGGCAGCTCTTGTTTCTTGCTGATGGGCCTTATTAGCAGCACCTGGCATCATAAGGGGCTAATGGAAACCAGCGTTCCCGGCTGCCGGGCTGCAGTGCAGGGCAGCCGGGCGAGGAAGCTCTTATTAGCTTTATGGGCAGGGGGACGTGCCCCGCTCAGGAAATGAATGTTGCAGCTAAGGTCCACAGTGCTGACCCCGAGCGTGTAACCTGTGAGCGCTGGCCGAGACCCCGTGCAGGATGCTTGGGATTTCGGGGGCTCTCTGGTTCTTGTCATGGGCAGAGGGGGAATACAACATGGTATGTTGCAGCCTTGAACTTTTGATTTATTCAGTGGGTGACTTAACCATTTCCATACTCAGCTCCAAGTGTGGAGGGAGAAAAGCCCCCCTTGGCTTCCACATTATTCCATCCATTATTCTGCATCAGTTTAGTTGTGCATGCACTGCATTTGAAAGCAAAGTTCTGAGGTTCCCATTAGAAAAAACACCTATTTCTATGTATTTATTTATTTGTTTGTTTGTTTCCCCCTGCCCAGTGAAACTCTGGTTCCTTCTGGCCATGATGCCTGGTGCTTCTGACACCTTGCAGAGAGACATCCAGGGGTGTGATGGGGTTATTGCCTGCTCTCTGCCTGCTGTGCAGCCCCTTCCCCAGCAGCACTCGATTCCCAGGGACCAGGACCCCATTGGCTGCAGGGCTGAGACCCCAATGCACGAAACCTGCCACACTAAGGACCCTTGGGTGGCTTTTCCCCAGAGCTGGCTGTTCCTGCAGCAGCTCAATGAGATTTGCAGAGCATCCTCAGTCCTCGTTACACCTTACAGATTGATGTTGGTTAAAATGTCTTTTCAGCTGTACAGAGGGCCCCTCAGAGAGTCTGTGCTGGTTCAGGGGTGACTCTGTCCACCCTTTCTTCCTTTCTCTGTGGAGCATAGGAGTGGTGCAGAGCAGCCTGAGCTGTTGGTGACAGAGGATTCCTGCAGCCTTCCCTGCTTCTGCGGGATGTTGGCTCTTTCGTTACACCAGTCTGTAAATCTGTTTTCCTTGGATAGAGTAAAATGATCTGCATTTTCCTTTTTGCCTGCAATTAGCAAGATTTTTCTTTTATTCCCCCCCTGCCCCCCTTGACAGCTTCAAGAGAGGCTTTAAATGAGTAATTACTAAATATTTCCCGGCAGCCAAACACGGGGCCATGGCATCTCCTGTTGCAAAAGTGAAAAATATTTCTGTTTGCAGTTAATTTTAGTGGCAGGCAGATCATGTTAACTGGGTGTAATTGCTTCCAGATATGGCAGAGGGTTTTGTGTGTTGGGATGAAGGGTCTGGTAAGTGCTCACTTCCTGTGTAAATTAGCCTATTCCATTCATTCCTCCTCACCCGGCAGTCCTGGCTTGTGTCACTCTGCCGGTGAGGGGTTCTTCCCCCTGGCCTGGCTCAGCACTTTATGGTGGGATCAGTCCTTTACGGGGCATCGCTCCCTCCTTTGCTGGAAGGGATCTGCAGCCAGTGACCTGGACAGAGCTTGGCGTGCACCCTGGCCCTGGTAGAGTTTGGTGGTGTGACAGGTACCAGCTGAAACAGGGAGGGTGGCACAAAGGGAGTTTTAGACAGGATGGATTCATATAATATGAGCAACAGGGAAAGGTTCGTGCATCCTTTGGAATAAAGGCAGACATGGCAGGAGAGTCTGAGTGTGGCCAGAAACCTTTTAACATTGGCTGATGAATTTCCAGTGCAGTCATGATATCTACTTTTGTTCCCAGGCTCAAGCCCAGTTGCTCAGACCTGCTGTGGGGTGTTCAGGAGCATCACCTGTGTGTCCATTCGGGATAATCTATCCAGGCTGAGGCAAGCCTGAACCACTTGGTTTCGGTTTGGAACACACTGGTTTGCATTGGCAGTGCTCTGGGCAACTTCTGTGCTGACTGCAGAGCAGCAGGTGCCTTTGGTAGAGTACGAGTGCTGTTGGACCACATCATTCACAAAAGAGCTGGATCCTCTTCTTGGGTAGAGGTCACTCTGGATCTGAAGGAGGGAGCGTTGCCCTAAAACCGGGGTTGTGGGAGTGAGGCTTTGTGGCCCAGGCTTCCGCGCTGGCCAGGGGCCAGGGCCGCCCGGATCATTTTCGCTGTAGTGTTCTTAACTGATTTTAAGTAGATTATGGTTGGATACGCGCCCTGCTGTGCTGGTTCAGGTTTCCATCGGCCTTCGTTGTCTCATTGCTGTTTTATTGGCACGTTGTTTAGCAAACAAGCCGGCAATGTGCGATTGAGGAAAAGCTTCTCCAGGCAGGCACGAGCGCTGCAAGGCGCGCAAAGCCTGGCTCGGGCCGCCCGCCCGCCATAAATCAGCGTTAAACAGCCTGCTTTGTTCCCGTGTCAGCGCGGGAGATGGGCTGGTTATCGGCGTGTATCAGCCGGGCTGATAACCCCGCGCTCTGCTCAGCGCTGTGCGAGGAGCGGCTGGCTCGCTGCAGCGCCGGGAGCGCTCTGCAGGCCGATGCTGTGGCGTTCGCCACGCGCACCACCAAGGGGACCGGCTCGAAAAAATGCACCTTCATCCATCTGCAGCTCCTGCTGGGCAGGAAGGTGCCTGCTCTCACCTTGGTGACCTGTAAAGAAGGGGAACGTTGGCCGTGCGTAAAAACAGAGAGAAACTCAAAAAAGCCCACAGCCCCAAGCACCACGCCTTTTCTGTCACCAGAGGCAGGCTTCAAAATATGGTGGGGGTACCTGGGGACATGTTGTAGTGGTGGGTTTGGCAGTTCTGGGGGAACGGTTGGTTTCAGTGCTCTCAGACATCTTTCCCAACCTTTGTGATTCCCAAACACCAGCCCTGCCAGAGTTCAAGGAGTGTTTGGACAGTGCTCTCAGGCGCATGGTGGGATTTTTGGGGCTGTCCTTTGCAGTGCCAGTTGTGGGATGTTGATCATCCTTTTGGGTTCAGGACATTCTGTGATTCTGTGATTTCCAGACCAGGTACTGCACCAGTTACAACCCACATGTGGTTTGCTGCTCCATCATAACTATTGAATGTGCTTTTATGCTTTTGCCACTGAGTCTGGGGATGGTGCTGGACTCCACATGCTTTGCCCTTGGTCACCTTCCCTTGTTCTTGTCTCCATGCAGTATTTATAGTAAATCATATTAGAAAGGAGTGCTAAGGAGGAAGCATGATTCATCCTCCTTGAAACCACCACTGACATAAATAAAGGCAAAGCGCTTACTACGTGGTTTTTATTATGGTATTTAGGGACAGGTTGTACTAATTTTGGCGTGCACACAGTAAAGCCAGGAAGGCTACGACTCCAAGAAATCCAGTTTCACCACAGCCCAGGCTGTGTTTTTAAAAAACCCAACCAAAACCCAGCCGACCTTCTTGAAAGTGCACGTGCGTGGCAGCACAAGGCTTTTGGGACAGCTCGTTGTCTTCCAGATTTCACTGCATGTCTTTGTCTGTTCCATTGGTTTCTCAGGGCTTTCCTGTTGTGCAGGAGCAGAGATGGCTGTGAGCTCAGGCATCACTTTTACCTGTGAGGCTGGTAAGGCCCTGGCACAGGCTGCCCAGAGAAGCTGTGGCTGCCCCATCCCTGGAAGTGTCCAAGGCCGGGCTGGACAGAGCTTGGAGCAGCCTGGGACAGTGGAAGGTGCCCCTGTCCATGGCAGAGGGTTGAAATGAGATGAGCTTTAAGATCCCTCCCAATCTAAGCCATTGTATTATCTCAGGTCTGGAATAGGATGTGCAAATTTCAGCAGAAAAGGGCTCCCTGATGAGGGGATGCACAGGGAGGAGGCACAGAGGGGATGCTCGGTGCAGGGAGACCCTGCCCACGGCTCTCAGACCGTGTGAGTCCGGGCCGCCGCAGCGCGGCACAGGCAGCGCTGGCAGCGGATCTTATCTGAGCTGGGCACGGGCTGCGGTCACCAGCGGCTGCACAGCAGACGCAAACGGCCTTTGCATGGGAGAGATAAGGCAGCGGCGTTGTGCAGCACGCACGGCTCGCTGCCCCCCTGCACCGCGCTCTGCCACGGTGGCACCGCCGCCTCGAGCCCCCGGCACCACAGCACTGGGGTGGGCCCTCTCTGCTGTGGGGTGGCCGGGGCACAGCAGAGTGACACCAGCCCACACGCCGGGGCCCCTTTCTGCGAAATGGCACGGTGCTCAAAACCAAAACGCTCTGTTATGTCCCGCCCGGCCGCCTCCACTCCAGGGTGTTCTGCTATTTTTACCAGGAACGAGGTGATTTCCTCTTCTCTTTCTTCCTTCCCCCTGGTTCGTAGAAAAGATCCCAAGCACAGGGCAGGGCACTCCTGCAAATAAGAGCAGTGACCAGAGGCACTTGTCACACATGAAGCCTCTTTGGGCAGCTCTGCCCACACTGCCCATGCCTTCTCTTGCACGTGTTCCCTGGTGGGAACCAGCGTGTGCAATGAAACTGGCAGAAAACCTGTTTCCCTGTAGCAGGAATCATCTTAGGAACATTTTAACTTGGATAGAAACCTTTCCAATGGAAGAAAAGCAAAAAGCAATTCTTTTTGCTTCCCAGGCTCCTATCTTTTTCTTGGGTGAGGATGTGGAAATGACATCCTGACTGAGTTATGCCACCCCCAGCCTTTTGGTTCATCATCACCCTAGCTGAAGGGCAGCATTTGGTTGGGTTTTTTTGGGGGAATTTGGGATTTGCATTTCTGGGGCTGTGGGGAAGATTGCATGTAGGGCAGGGCTGTAGGAAATGTGTGCTGTGGTGGGAACTGGGCCACTGGCAGCTCCCAGCCTGCAGGGTGCTGAGTCAGCAGTACCTGAGAGTGGGGCAGCACCCGCGCTGCCAGGGGATGCCCCCAGACCTGCCTGTGGGATTCCCCTAGCCCAGCCCTGCCCACAGATCTGGGGAGGGACACTGGGGTCTCGGGATGCAGAGGCAAGTGCTTGTATTGATTTCTGGCTTCTCTGACCCTTTAGCTGGAGGCAGCTCTCCACTCAGTGTTGAACCAAACATGACTTAAAGCAGTGCAGAAATGTTTATCACCCTTCCCTTGCAGCAGTGAGCACTGGCCAATGCATTATTTAGCGGGGTGGGATCTGTGGCAGGCTGCCCTGGAGCAGGGGCCATGACCAGGCCTCTGTGGTGTTGGGGGGCTGAGCGAGGGGTCGCAGAGATGGGCATCTCCTGAGGATGGCTCTCGGGATGCTTTTCACCTTATCCCATAGCACTGTTGCCGCTCGGTGGGGCACCAAAGGCTTGGCTGCCACCGGCAACTGTGCCGCATCCTCCTCTGGCTGGAGGTGGAGAGCAGCTCGCTCCCTAATTAGCACCTTTGTTGCTAAGTGAACGGAGAGGCCGTGCACGGCGAGCTTCCCACCAGCGATCCGTGTGTGGAGGAAGGGGCTCTCCATGGCCACCAGGTGCAGCATGCAGCCCCATGAACCGAGGGGCTCGCAGCCCTCCTGCTCTGGGGACCGTGTGCTCCGGGGCTCTGCTGCTCTGCATGCCCCAAGGCTGCCTCAGCAAAGTGAATGAGTACCGTGTGCCCGTGGCGGTCATCCTCCAGGTGCCACCGCTGTCACCTGTTGCGCCGAGGGTTGCTGCTGAGGCAGCCCTTCTGCTCTGGTCTGCTGCGAGTGTATTTTCAATTACCTCTGGTCACCTCTCACACGGTGTCTGCCCTGGCTGGCTGGGTCACACATGAGTGAGCTGCAAATGTCACCGTGTTAAAGGGAATGACTGTGTCGTCAGAGGAGGGACGGTAACGATGGATGCTAATGCCTGTGGAACGACAGCCTGTGGCAGCACTCATTAAACAAGGGTCCATTTGGATTGCCAAATCCCTTTGATTCTTCCTGCATCGTCTTCTGCCTCATCCTGGCTCTGCATCCCAGCTTTAGGGTTTTATTATTTTATAGGTGCTATAATGTTCGGGTTGTGCCATGTGGCAGTGGTCAATGAGCTCTCCCCACCATCCTCCTCCTCTTCCTCTTCAGGGTGCACTTCAGCAGTGAACAGAGAATCATTGAGTGGCTGGAGTATGTGGGGTTCCCGGCCTCCAGATATGTTTTGGAGCCAGAATATCCCACATTTAGGGGTGTTTGTTGGAAAATCCACAATATTTGAACTAACGAGTGATGGTTTTGTCATTTTCAGTGTCTGTTGCTGTTCACATTCCCCTGTGTGCATAACTTTGCCTTTTCCTTAGTAAATAGTGCCAGAGAAATTAGGGTGAAAAGCATTATGACTGTCTGGACACAAAGATGGGGCTGTCCCTGCACTGCTGCCTGTCCCAGCCCAGCTCTGGAGTGGCCAGGCAGTCCCCAGAGGATGTGCAGAGCAACCTGGATGCAGCCCCAGCTGCCAACACTTCCAGTGCAGCACTGAGCTGCCCAAGGGAAGGACCAGCTGGGGAGCAGGAATGGTGCTGAGCATCATTTGCACCCAACAAATTATTGTTCTTGCAAGAGCAGATCTGAAATCTATTTAACTTTTCAGTGCCCTGTACCCCTTTAAACGTTACCCCTTTAAACGTTTCCAGTGTGTTGTCGCTGATGGGTTACCTTTTCTTTCCCCTTGGGCTATAATTAGTGTCCTTTACACAGAATTGCCTTAGAATTGGATTTGAAGAAGATAAGAATCAAATTACCAGTATTTATCTTGTAAATTCCAAAAGATCTACTGAGAGGCACTGTACAAGAAGGATTTTTAAAATATCATGTTCTGAAAACACCAACCTCCCATGGATCCCAGGATTTCCCTGAGGGTCACATCTGCAAAATACCTTGGGATGCAAGACAGGACCAGGAGGGAGACAGGATAGTTGCTTCCCCACCAAAACCCTGCTGGTGGTCTGGGGGAACAGCTTGCTGGCAAAATACCTCTCCAGGTTGGTGAAGGTGCTGAGTCAGGGCAAGCATCCCCACTGCCAGTGGGTGATACCCGCAGTGGGTGGGAGCATTATCTCAGCCTGGGCTTTGATCTTGGTTTTCATGTGTGGTGCTATGCAGGCTGGAGAGGAGGAGCCTTTGGAATGCCACCTCTCTCCTGCCTTTCCAGGCTTCCACCTGGGGTCCCTCCCCACTCTGACAGGCAGCTCTCAGATGATGAGGCGAGTTGAGCACCAGAAGTGGATGGAGGTAATTTTGGTGGGCTCTGTTTTGACAGAAGTTAAGCATCTGAATTTAAATGAAGGAGATGGAGAGCCCGGGCAGCTGAGATTATATTTTCATAGCGTAAACAGTTGCGAAGAAGATTAATGGCATCTGTGTAAACACTCCATCGCAGCAGCAAGGTGTTGGGGGTTTTTAATTGTTAGAAAATACTAAGGATGGCTGGAGGCAGGAGACACCGTACTTCCTTCCTGCTCACACCTTCCACCTCCCCGTCCATCCCACAGTAAATATTCCAGCCGTCCTCAGCCCCGCTCTCCCTTCTCACAGTAAATTACATATTAAAGTAGCCTGGTAACTGAGCACTGGTTGCTGCGCGATAAGCTCCGGGAAATCGATATGTTTGCCATGTGGCTGCTTGTTTATGACACCTGCCTGCCGAGCAGTTGAGCAATGCTCCGCGGGCCCGGGCTGTGCTCACGGGAGGGGCTGCAGCAGCACCGAAGGATTTTTTTGCTCCCCAAGTGAGATATTGCCCAGAGCTGCCTGGCAGCATCCTGTCAGGGGGGTAAAATAACAGCAGAGACGATCCTTGGTGATGCAGAGCACAGGGAGGCGGGTAGGATCAGAGTGTGGGTGCTTTGCCTGTACAAGGGTGGGTGCCTGCTCAGGACCCCAGGCACCAGTGGGGCTTTGGGGTGGGAGTAGACATTTTTTTCTGAAATCCCTACTCAGCAAGCTGCAGTAATTGACCTTTTGACCCAGATATGAAGTTGGGAGGTAAAAGATATAGCTTGCAAGTTTTTTATAAAACTGTTGACCTCTCACAAGATTAACTCAGAGATAATAGTAATTATCAACAGCTTATGGTGGATCCAATCGATGGTGAACTTTACCTCCTGCCTAAAACTGAAGGTCGATGTTTTACTGCAGGGGAGATAACTGCCACGGGTGCTTGCAGCCAGTAAATGTCCCTGTACAGTGGAAATCCCTGAACGGAGCATGTGTGATTCCTGTGGGAAAACAGACTCATGGCATGGCTCAGTGCAGTGCCCAGGCGTGGGGTTTGGGGATGCTGAATGCTTCAGTACAGAGCAAACGGCCTCCCAGGCACTGTGCTGGCTCACCAGGACAGGGGCTCCCTTGGGATGCTTAGATCAGGGGAGCGGGCAAGGAGAGGCAGCACCCTGCTCCAAAGAGACACGTCCTCTTCCCTGGCTTCTGATTGTGTGCTTTCACTTTTTATGTACAAAAGATTGTCCATTTAATTAACTTGAGAATGCAATTTCAAAACCACTAATGCTTTACACATGACAGCTTTTAAAACACAAGTAGTGTTCCAGTACTGCGCCACACTCCCTCTGCTCTTCTGGGTTGTTTTGGAGGCAGACATTCCCTCCCTACAGACCCTGATTCTTGAACAGGATTTAAACTGATTTGGGGTGTTTGATCCTGGTGTCTGAGCCTTGTCAGTGTGCCTGGGATGGCAGGAGCCCTCCATAAGCAACAGCAGCAATTCCTTCCATGTCCTTGTCTTTCCCTGGGTGTCACCTGTTAATCTCCAGCCAGCTGTACCCTGAGCTGGAGCATCTTTTCTCTGGCACTGACAAGCAGGCTTCATTTCTGTTCCCTAAGCCTTGGGTTTATTTTTTTTACCTTTTTTGGTAGAACTGGTTTTTAATGGATGTGCTTCTGTGCACACCCTCACTTTGACCCCTCACTTGAAACACCTTTCAGCCTTTCCAGGTTCCTTAGTTTTTACCAGGCATCTTTAAGTTGTCCCAAATGGATGAGGCAGGGGAATGCTGCAAAGGCTGGCCAAGTGGGTGCAGCATGGTCAGTCCAGGCAGCTTCTCCAAAACCTGCCCACCCTTGCTGGTGTGAGACCCCAGGGTGTGAGACCCTGCTCTCTGTGACCCCCACCCAGAGCATGGATGGGCCCCAGAGCCGACTCCTCTCACTTCCCTCACTATCAAGGGGAGTTGCAGGTGGCTCTGGGGAAACCCCCAATTTTCCCTCCCACGTGCCGTTCCCCCAGCCTGGTGCAGGGAAATCGGGTGGGAACCTGGTAGCATTTGTTGTTAAAAACTTGCACGCACCACTACCAACACCCCCTTCC